>CM075943.1:37659285-38180163 GCA_038030265.1 Corythucha ciliata
TCAGAAAAGGAAGAGACATAATGGAGAGTACGTACACAAAAATGTTGTAATGTATTTTGTCGTTTAACTATGATTTATTTTTCAGGGTTTGTATCATAATTTTTCTGGCATAATTCTATGGTACGTGTAAGAATTAACGTTCAATTGATCCGTCATTTTATAGGAAATGGTTGATTTAGAAAACCAAATAGAGTGGATGCCCTCGAAATGGACCGTCAATAAGTTGACCAAAGCAGGTATATTTCTGGAAATAAGAAGTATTTCACACTTTCATAAATTTCCAAACCTATCAATTCTTTGCTCTTTTTCGTTTCTCAGGTGTCATTCCCGCGGAGACTCCGAAAAAATCGAAACTGTAACTATTTTTCCGACATTTATTGTGTTACCTCTGGATTTTAAAGTAATATTTGGTTTCATGGATTATGTAGAAAAGACAAGCAAAACGATTTAGAGGAGGAGAACGAAGAGGAAGAGGCTGGCTACACGATCGTGGAGCCTTTAAACATAAGGCTGAATCTAAGCACTGGGGCTGGTTCGGAAGAAGACGGTAATAATAGCCAGGATTTGTCTTTCCCTCAAGATTTTGAAGTTAAGGAGGAAGAGACTTCGGAATCAGAAATCCCACCTTTCAAGAAGCGTTCATTTACAGTGAGATTTTCAATCGTTTGAACTAAGAATAATTTCATTATCGCATCTCATCTTATTCAATATTGCAGCTGGCAAGCAAGATAAGAGAATCGGTCACTCGGATGTCGACGGATTCGTCGTCTGAAATTGAACTCATACAGGAGTGTCCAACCGAAAAAACAATGCAGGCGGCAGAGCTCCTGAAAACAAATCGAATAATGGAAGGCGATGACTTCAACACAGAGGTTGCATCTCCAGATTCCCTTTCCGTAAAAGAAGAGGAACCAGATGATGATGATGATGTTGAAAACATCGTTGAGAAGGAAACGCTGGTTCGTGGAACACGTGAATCGTCTGAAACTAAAGAAATGGGGAAGTCCCTCTCTACGAGAGAAAACCCTTCGCCCGAAAGGACGGAATCTAAGCGGTAAATTTCCAATATACAAATTTAGGAATTTCTTTTCATTCGAATACAAACTTGCTTTGGTGCATGTTCAGCACTGAAAGTACTTGTTCTGAACTAAGGAGCCACGTGTAATTTGATATTTTCACAGTAACTTCAGGCTGCTTTAGTGTGTCTGCTGGCTATTAGTAGACATTCTATACTCAGAGAAAATCCAAGGAAAGGTGCCTCCTACACTGTGTTAGGAAATTGTTTCATTTTTGTATCTTCGATGTCGAGCTAAATGAACTTTGGAAGGCAATTAACGGAGAAGAAGAAGAATCAACTACGAACCACAAACACTACGACAGAATCTTAGCTGACTACACAACTATTACATTAACACTATGACAACAGGACAATAACCCAAAATTTGCACAAAAACCCAAAAATGATACACATAGAAACAGGCCCAGCCTTCGACTTCCAGCAGGAAAAAAACAAGCTTACCTTAAAGCGGACATTTATAAGGTCACTTTGTCGTTGGTATTGGACGATTTTACTGGACTCCAGCCCCCCTATTCTGTAACTCATAACGCGTGCGTTAGCGAAATAAACAAGGTGAATAATTGAAAGTAATCAGCTGAGAAATTTTGCTAACGCACGCGTTATGAGTTACAGAATAGGGGGTCAGAGTAGCCTATCGAGATCATAGTGAGCTGTTCTTAAAAAAAAGTCCGCGTCTGAAATATAAAAAAGCTCTAATGCTCAGCTTCTGTAGGTTCTTACGCGGCTAAAATTTAGAAAAATCTCTAATTTGATGCGAAAATTGAGTAGAATATGCCCATTCGTGAGATATGAAGGTAATTTTTGTGAATATAATTGAGGAAAGATGGTATTTGTCATTCTGTAAGCTAACTCACTGCTGAGATTGAGAAAACGTCCTAATTCGTGGCTTCTGGAGATAACATCGCGGCTAAAGTAGAGAAAATACGCTGATCCCCAGTTTGGCTAATTCCTTAGGAGGCGGCCATTTTTGGGGCTAGCCCCAAGCACACTATCACACGGCTGAGGCCCGATTTCACAAACTTCTTAAACCAAGATCAACAACTAATCATGATTACGATGTAAACACTTTTATCAGAATTCATATGGGTCGATATTGGCAACTATCACGATCAGTTGCCAATAGCGACCCATATGAATTCTGATGTGTTAACGTCGTAATCGTGATTAGTTGTTGATCGTGGTTTAAGATGTTGGTGAAACAGGGCCTAACAGTTCAGAAAGAGCGTAATTCACGGATATAATGAAAAAGAGCGCTAATTTACGGCAAAAAAACTAATTCGCGGCTAAAATTGTGGTCAAAATCGAATTCGCGACTTACATTGTGAAAAAGCGCTGCTTCCAGACTAAAATTGGATGAGGCAAACTCCTGGCTAAAATCGTGAAAAAGTGCGAATTCATTGCTAAAAGTAAACGAAATCGCTAAACCTTAAATGAAATTATTAAAAGCTTCTATTCGCAGGATTAGTTGTGATATGTCATCGCTAATTCGCGGCTAAAATTGTAAAAAATATATAGAAAGTCAAAATCATAAAATCGCGTTTCTTTCTACCGCAGGCCCCTTTTTTGGCACCAACTGAGGGGGAACAAAATGATGAAAATGAAAAATGAAACAGAGTCGGTTTGGTTTCCTATACGATATGGGAAGGCGGACTCTTGTTAGAGGAGTTATTTGCAATTAAAATATTTATCCCGGCCTAAATTTCATTCATAATTGATTGATATCGTTCTAACTTATGAGGTTTGACTCGATTGTCACATGAATGAAATGCACTTTCCCCGACAGGCTGCTGTCGGAACAAAACTTTTTTCAGATTACGTTAATTTTCAGATCAGTTAAATTAGGTTAAATGGTATGTCACTATTTGCGGAGTGCCTGGTTCGAATCCGAAACATTTTTTTTTTTTTAATTTTTTTTTGTTCCTCCCTTTTTGGCCCACCTCAGGATTTTTTACTCAAGATTTATTAGGCTGCAGGCAATTCAAATAAAAGAGACGGCTCAAAATACAATGTCAGTGACATTTTTTGGTAATTGGTTGGTGCAGTAAGGCATAGCGTTAATTTAATAGGTCCCCTCCGCCGAGAACTCCCCTACCATATCAACGGATTTGGTTCACTAGGGTCTCATACGAAAGCGCGTTCATTTCTCATTACTCGAGTCAATTTTGGGGGCAATTGCAGCAACAGCCGTGCGGTAGCGAATTTTCAACTAATTCAAACCCCTCTTTTACACCGTTCCCGTGGACCGATTCATCTGGATCACGAACTCGTCCGAGATATTCACACTATTGATTTTTAGACCAAATATGGCTGCCCTAAGTAGAAAATTGCGACCGTGATCGTGCTAACAAAAAAGGGCCATAAATATATTTATAAATATATAAATAAATATGTATATATATAGCAAATTGAACCGACCTCGGATTCGTGTTCTAGGGGTTCTGAAACGTGAAAAAAAAGTATCGCAACCCATATGTGCGACCATCAGGGCGAGACCAATAGTGCATTTTTTGAATGAAATGCACTAAAAGCTATTATTCATGGTTAAATAGAGAAAAATTTCGCTCCGGCAGCTGGCGGTCGGAAAGAGTGCATTTCATTTTGTATATGGATACCCTAAGCCGTCCCAGAAGTAGTAATGTTGAGACCATGATTTGTTTCGTTAATGTTTGACCCTCCATCGTACTGTTTGCTGCCGGGTTTTTTAAGCTGAACTTAATGGGAATCAAAGGCTACTTCAAAATGAAATCATCGTAATATAATGCTTCTGGAATCAACTGGTGATTTCTAGTGATTTTTTTACCAGTTATTACCCATATTACCACCCCTCCCCAAACAAGTCGATTGATTTGGCCCAATGAAATACCAAATAAGGTCGTATGACTACTGATTTTTGTGCCAAAGCGCGTTCCGCTAAATTAATTTCTTCGAGAGTTATCGTGCTAACAAGACCACACACTTACTTCCACTCCGGGGGCAACACCCCCTCCCCTTCGACTTTTTCAAAAAATTAAAATGGGAATCAAAGGCTACTCTAACATGGAGTATACGTACCGAATATGATGCTTCTTGAATCAACTGGTGATTTATAGTGATTTTTTGACCATTTCAACCCCTATTTTCCCCCCTCCACCTCAACCGATTTGGCCCAAATGCAATACCGACCGGGGTCTTATGACTACTGATTTTTGTGCCAAAGCGCGTTCCGCTAAATTGATTTCTTCGAGAGTTATCGTGCTAACAAGAAAACGGCCATAATATTATACATATACATATATATGAATCCTGGAGACCACTGAATTCGTGTTCTAGAGGTTCTGAAACGTGAAAAAAACATGACATGACCCATGTTTGCCACCATCACTACGAGACCAATAGTGCATTTTCAGAATGAAATGCACTAAAAGTGGCATTTTGTGGCTAAAATTGAGAGAAAGCGATCATTCACAGATAGAATTCAGAATATCCATACGTCTGCATAATTGTCTAATAATTTGGTCCCCAGAAACATCATCCATCTATTAATAATGAATTAGTGAAGTAGTGTTGTTATAGTGCGAGTAGTGTCAATTTTAATAGAGACTTCACAATTTTTGATTCCACAAAAATCGCTTTATCGGAAGGATGAAAACACGCGTCGTACTGTTACAGGTTGAGACCTGTAGCCTTGGACCAACTAAAAGAATCGCCCAGTGCAGGAAGTTCTTCTACTGAATACCCGACGGATTCACTGGGTCCCACGAATGCCCTCGACTGGGCATTTTTCAAATCAATTCTTCCGGAAATGCATAGGCTGAGTCCAAGAAAAAAAGCTTGCCTCAAGATGACGATCCTCGATAAATTGAATGAACTTCTCTACAAATGACCATCGGAGGTACAGTTTACAACTGTGTAATCAGTGTGCCATTGTGATCTCGTGTAATGCGCATTATCCATTATGTATATTTTGTTTGATTTTCGACGAAAAAGAACTATGTTATTATAAAATTATCATCTATTCTTGTGCGCACTTGGGCTATTGTCAACCATAGAACGAAAATGTGTTGAGAGCTTTCAAGTAGCAGTGGATGGGGGGGCTTTGTTATTATTCCTCCTATTGAGGAATTGAAAAACAAAGTAAGAAAAAGTTAAAATCAAAATTTGAAACAAAAAACGCCATTAACCGGTAATTAACCGAAGATACGGCTTTAAATTGATATTTATCTGCCTGAAATATGATTTTCTGATATTATATACCTTTTTTGGGAGGCAAACGCTCATTCTGCAGCAGGAGACTCTCTTGAGTACAAAAACCAACAGTCTCTGTGATCTGTGAGTGCCTGTGCAGTGACCAAGGAGCCCGGTGGGAGGAAATACGGGGAAAAGGAATTAAAATGGCTACATTTTGGGAGCATTTTGCATTTAGCATTTGGGGGGGGGGGGTATTTGGGCAAATTAAAGGGAAGGGAAAAGGAATATGGGAACATTGAATGTTCTTCTTCTTCCATGGCGCTACAGCTTGCGAGGGGCCAAGGCCCCCTGTAAAATCCTCCACCAGTCATCTCGGTTTGCTGCTGCCGGTCTCCATTCACGGATTCCGAGAATGGTACACGTATCGCTGGCCACTCCCTCCACCCAACGCAGTCTCGGCCGTTCTCGTCGTCTTTCAGTGTGTATGGGAGTCTCAAGGGTTCATCTTGGCTCAGATTCTGGGCTCATTCTGGACCGGTCCAACTTAATCTACCGACTTTAATGAAACATCACATCACAGTCATTGTACAGACACATGACCTCGGAATTGGTCCATCCACGCCAGTTCAGATCCTTCGGGTCGAAAACAGGTCCGAAAATCCTCCTCAGGATTTTTCTCTCAAAACGGAGTAACTCGTTCTCTTGGGTCCGAGTCATCGTCCGGGTTTCGGGCTCCATAGGTGAGCACTGGTCGAGGGGTTTATATAGCCTCAGCTTGGTTGGCGGGATAGAGTTCTACTCTTCAGCTGGGGGACCAACCCAACATAGCCCTTGTTCGCTGCCACTATCCTGCTTTGTATCTCAGATCCCACGTCATTGTCGTTTGTCATCAGGGACCCGGGGCCCTCTGCAAGATGATCTGTATATTCACCTTTCAATGTAGTAAAATACCGAAATAGGTACGATGCTTGAAAGTATAAATTACATTTAGACTTCCCAATCCACCAACATATAGAAAATTTCATTCCAAATGCGACTACCGTGATATTCGGCCCCTGAACATAGTACTCGGGCAGGAAATCGGGAATTAGACCCCTAATGTTATTTTTTTAAATTGGCTTTCCGTGAAGGATTAGCCACTGAATGGGGTTGATGGGCATTACATATTTAACTAGACCCAATCCGGACCGTATTTATCGTCCTAAAAACATCGAAACTTTAAATGAACTAACCTTCTGGTGGAATTAAATTGACCATCGGATCCCTCAACAGCTAGCCTGACTTCTTATCGGGATATTTAGAAGAACTAAACTTCGTTTTTCGGGCTGCCGAAAATTGAACCGTACGAACTTTTCAGAGCTAGCATTTATTTTCTCGGAAGCTTCTGACTTATAAATACAAGATCACAAAAAAAGACGTTTTCACGACAAACCTAAATTTTTATCTAAATCCGCAGTATCTTGTGACTAAATACTATATTCGTAATTAAAGTAGAAAGTGCTGGAAATGAAGCTCGCGACCAAAAATAAAAGGGGTTTATTTCCGGCAACATTGTAGTCAGTTCGCGCGGAAATTGCACGAGAAATCCGAAAATAAATGGTTACAAAATTCCATAGCCAATTGTTTCAGTTTGTTTTGATACAGGGAGAACATGCCTGGAAAATGATTTTTTCTCAAAACAAAGGTCACATTCGCATTTTTCATACCAAGAAACAACTAGGTTTCGATTACTAGGTAATTCTGTGGCAAATTATTTTTGACGCTTTCTCCTCCAACAATTTTAGCCTAATCTCGCGTTATTTTTAGTACAAAAAAAATGTACAAAAAAAAGCTCTCGCGCCACTTTTTGGCAATTTCGACGGTTATTTTGTGCTAGGTACGCACGTTATCCTTAATAAAATGTTTCTTTATGCAAAAAGGGGAAGCCCAAAAAAAATCGTAATATCCCATTCGGGTACGATAGAGGGTAATTATAATTAATAAATTGAAATCGGGTAATTCGGGGTTTAACAGCGCTGGGGCTATTAACAACACGTGATATCTCGATGAGCTACCTAAAGGTTGGAAAAAGTGGTTTTCAACATAGGTCTGTCGCTCTTTTGTTTTTTCGACAAATTGCATGAAAATGAAAACCCGGTCAATTCTCAGTGTGACTTTTTTAAAAGCAAAATTTGTCATTTTTAGCACAATACCAGTAGGTACGTCTTGGGCAAATAACAAGTTCAGGTTAATAGCATTAGATTGGAGAAACACTGTTCGCCCGGGCAAATAACTTTTTCACGTTAAACCTGACAACAGTTACAGTTACTATTCGCCTAGGCCAGTGGTTCTCAATCTTTTCACGGTCACGCTCCCTTGGACCATAAAAATTTGTTGCCCCCCACCCCCAATTGCATTGTATTGTTTTTTGTTTTATTAAACAGACATTAAAGACCCGAAGCCAGGAAAAGCTTCGATTTTGGTCAAACCACGAATTGATGCACCCGTTTTATTGGGCACTTTTTAGAACGTGTAAAGGCAGGGGTCACGTATCGAAAGATCTTGAGTGCAAAGAAGAGCTTCCACGCCCGAGGACCACCTTGAGTTGAGAAAATTAGGTAACCGAAATGGCAAGGCCAAACGCTCATTTATGACCACTTTTGAGAGCAATGCGACAGCCCCTTTTGGGGCATTTTGATCGGGACCTAACTACCAGAACCGTGAAGAGAATATTCAAGCCCATGGACGAAACTAAATGAAGCCCTTTCATCTGGGTGAGTAGCAGACCCAACCACTGCAAAGGGCCAACCACAGCAAAGGTCCAACCACTGCAAAGATCTAACCGCAGCTAACAAAAAGCTCCAAGCCACAGTAAAAGCTCCAAACACAAAGAACACTCAACACTGCAAATCTCCAACCACAGTTGAACTCCCAGTAAAGCTTTCCATTTTTTTCTTCCTTTTCTTGTCAAAAATGTGACGTTCCTGAAGTTTCCTATATTTGTATGGTTGGTCTTAACCTTAAGGTCATGGGGGAAAAGTTCACGTCCCCCCTGGAGGGCGTGCCCAACGGCTAGTTTTAGGGATTTTCTATTTCTGTGTTCTGTTCTTTTTCTATTCCTGGGAAATTATTACCTCCATTGATCCTATATCCTACATTAATTCTGAAAGGCCAATGTGACTAAAGTTTAGGATAAAGCTATTAGGCTGGGTGATTAGCATTTGCCTGGACGATAGGCAAACTGTTAGTTCATGATTTTTTCAGACCACTATAGTGCGGCAATAGAAGAGAGAAAATATGAGGTACCCCCGAGTACCAGAAAATGCTCGATTTTTTTCGATACCTTATCCAATTGACTTCTGATTACCCGCCACTCGGGTAAAATTACCCGTAACGGAACGCTTCAAGAATATGAAGTCAGCTCGAACTCTATTTTTTTTTTCACGAACACCATACTTCCATTCCCTAGGGAAACAAGGAAGTGAAACTTGACTAAAAGGAACGATCTCTTTGCCAAATTCATTGCATGTTAGGCATGCCAACGGAAATTGTGATTTTGTCCATTTTTATTCACCTCTTCTTATTGTTAGTTCACCCCACCGCCACCCAGAATGTCTAAATGGTGTATTCTTCACAGTGAACCCCCCCCCCCTCAGGTATGACAAGACGTTCCTACGCTACCTGGGGGGGGGGGGACATTAGTGTTGAAATTTTAATAAATCGTGATAGTTTAGTTAGTGAATCACACGTTCGTCGTAGTTTCGAGTCGAGATTGCTGATCGCTCTCAAACTTTTTCCATCTTCGACTTCAGTGAAAATAAATAAATGAAAAAATTAAAAAGAAATACATAAAATGCTAGCTGGCGGCGGATAGGGTGCTATCAGTTCATTTACACGGGAACACCCAAACTAAATTGTTCGTTGTTAGAGAAATAATAAATACACTTCATGCTCTCGGCTCGTCCCATGCTCACAGTTTTCCCCCGGCTCGAGAGAAACAACATTTCAGCGAGCGTGCTCTGAACATGCTCAGACAACGCTCGGAGCCTCCAACGAGCGGCTCAGGCTCGGCTCGCAAGTGTATTTTTTTTTTTTTTTTTTTTTTTTTTTTTATTAAACGGGGAGGGAAGCCCAGAAGAAACTATCTCCTACCAAACTCGACCTATAAGATCTATTGTGGTGTCCCCTCAGGTTGCCCTGCCAAGAAAGACGCTAGCTTTCAAGCGTCCTCCACCACCACTCCTTAACGAAGTTGAGGATATTTCCCGTAGCCATCCTGGAGATGTCCTCCGGTTGAAGCACATCATTTCCAAGATGTAGAAAGCGTAACCGCCCCAGAGCCTGGCACTCACACAGTACGTGCTCTGCTGTTTCCACGGCCAGGTCGCAAAATCTGCAAATGTCCGTGTCAGACTTCTCCATTAGTCTGAGTGTATATCGAAGGGCACAATGTCCCGTTAGCAGTCCCACCAAGATTCTAAGGTCTCCTCGGCTCAGAGAGATCAGGCCCTTCTCCGATCGTCCCTTTGGAGTGACAAAGAGCTTGGCCTGCCTGAGACCTGGTTGTCTAACCCAGTGTTCACGATGCCTCTCGTCCAACCACGCCTGCACCTGCCTCTTCGTGAAGGACTTCGTGACCCCGAGACTTGGCTCCGGGCCCACGTAAGGCATCTCTGATCCTCTCTTCGCGAGTTGATCAGCCATTTCATTCCCCTCAAACCCCTTGTGACCCGGCACCCACATCAAAGTAAGGCTGTTTGCCGTTGCCACAGGCCTGAGGGCTTCAAGACATCCCCAAACTAGCTTCGAGTTCACGACGCTTGAGCCTAGGGCTTTAAGAGCCGCCTGGCTGTCAGACAGGATAAAGATCTTCGCTTTCCGGAGACCCCTCTCACTAATCTTCCGCGCACAGGCTTCTATAGCATAGATCTCCGCCTGAAAGATGGTGGCGGTCGTCCCAAGGGACTCCCAATGCTGAAGCCTGGGGCCAAAGACCCCAATGCCAGCACCCCCATCCTTCACAGATCCATCAGTATACCATACTTGCGTGCCGGGCTTAAACCTCGGCAAACCCTTATCCCAAAGGTCGCGGTTGCCTATGTCGACCTTAAAGGGTTTCTCAAAATCCATCCTCACATGCATGAGATCCGTAACGACTTCAGCCGCCTCACTACATGCAACTTCCTCCAGAACACGCAAGTGCCCAACCTGGACACCCCGCTTCACGTACTCCGCCCGCAGCAGTCTCACCGCCGCCTCGCAAGTGTATACGCAACTTTATGCAATGCGATCGCGAAATGCGACCCCCTCACCCAGGAACTTCAAAATTTGTGTTCGACCACAAATGCACAAAGGATAATTCAACATTTCAACCTCAAACGCAATTTTCATCTCGAAACAGGACATTGAGAGAAAAGTTTAAGCGATAAGACGGAAGCCTGTCTACGGCAGTCAGTCTTGCATGTATACAGTGCTCGGCCTCGTCAGTTTGTCATGCCAATTTCAGTTCTCTACTTCTCGTCCACACGCGAATGACTTTGACGAACCGGGCATGATCCTGCAAGACTGGCGATAAGTTTGAACGTGTTGACCTGGCTTCAATTTCAAGTCAAAGTCTAATCTAAAGCAGGCGCGTAGCCAGGGGGGGGGGGGTCCACCGGGTCCGGACCCCCCCCGGAATTTCAGATTCATTTCCCATGTTCTGAAGGAGACTTTTTATTTTCAATTTCTCCGCTCATGCATTGGAATAATATCTCAAAGCAATGATAATAGTAATGTTAATAATAATAATATGTAGTTAAAAACTGAAAAGAGTAGGCATAGAGTGGAAATACCCCCCCCCCCCCGCACCGGACCTACAACGGACCCCCCCCCCCCCAAAGAAATCCTGGCTACGCGCCTGATCTGAAGTGGTGAAATTAAACTTAATATATGAAATGGTACTTACCAAAGGCTTTCTAAGAGGCGTACCTACCTTAATTATGCGAGATTTACGTCGTATTAGTTTCGTTAAGGCACTAGAGACACGAGTACGGCGGACCGCCATATTTGGTCTCTTCGAGCTCCGGGAACCTTATCGTTTTCTACGTGTATCACTGGACTTGATTCGAGTAGTTTTGTTTATTCAGTTTAAAACGTGTTTTTTTATTATTTTAGACCGAATACAAATAGGTATTTTAAGATTGTTCTTTTTTCTTTATGTGTCCCAGCAATTAATTAATTGCAAATTAGACGACCCTTGTCTTAGGACTTTTCAAGGGATTACTCCCCCCTCACCGCACCACCCTAGTCACCCTGCAGTGAATTCGATGGAGTGGGGAGGCTGAATATAAAGAATTAAACTTTATTGAAGCTAAATACTTACCATTTTTTACTTGTTTTGAGTTCCGAGAAAAAATTGCTCCCAGGAACTCAAAACAAGTAAAAAATGGTAAGTATTTAGCTTCAATAAAGTTTAATTCTTTATTTTCAGCCTCCCCACTCCCTCGAATTCACTGCAGGGTGACTAGGGTGGTGCGGTGAGGGGGGAGTAATCCCTTGAAAAGTCCTAAGACAAGGGTCGTCTAATTTGCAATTAGGTATTTTAAGTTTCATCGGTTTACACGTTTGCTCATAGACAGAATATCAGCTTCTCTAACAATGAATTCCTGGACTGAAACCGAGCGTTGTAGTCACAAACACAACACTCAATGAGCTATAATATTGTGTTGTAATTTTGAGGTCTCTGAGCCAACGACCGAAGATTGAATTGCTGCCGCACATCAAGAAGTATTAAAAGAAAACGACTGATGATTGAAAATCGCCAACTCGCCTTCAACCTCTTGCAATTATACTGCATTAAGAGACGATGGATGCAGTACCCTGAGCACCAAAAGCCAGATGGGTAGCATGTTGATGCTTGCTTCTCAATTTTCAGACTTTGGAAAATATGATTTGTTGGCAAGTCCCTCATCGAAGAATTTCAATGTGCGTCAGCTGTGCTGTTTGGAAGCTGTTCTTTCTAATAAATCTTTTTTGTGACAAAAAAGATTTTGTGATTCGGTAGGGACTCTATTTCTGCCACGATTAATCCTGTGATGTGAACTAGAAATGTTAGTAACAATTTATTTCTTAAAATGGAGATCCAATAGTGTATTCTGCAAAAATTGCACTGCCCCTGAAGCAGTCCTTCTCTCTGAACTCAACCCTATCCAGAAACATATTCAGGCCCGGTCCACTCCTGAGGGCTCTTTGCTCGTGTGGACCAGAAAGGAAAATAGATGTGTCGCCGTGTTTACCGGACCTTATAGAGGAGAAAACTGGGGCTCCCTGTGAGGACTCGTACACTTGTCTCTACGGCAATTTATGAGCCATTTCCTTCTTCTTTCCACGTCAGAAGGGAATTTGATCAGCCGAACACCGTGAATAGTCATGTTATGACAATTAACTGCCGAACAAATCACCACGACCATGTTTCTTTTGAAGGAGAAACCGACAATAGAAAAATGAAGTGCGCCGAAAGTTAACGCTCCGAGCCGTTTGCGAAAAGGAATAACGGAATGGAAGTTTTGAAAAAAACTGTTGAAACACGGGAAAATTAGGAAGAATAAACAAAAGAAAGGCAAAAACACGGCATAAACTCAGTACTCAACCAGAACTCGAAGGCAAATGATAGGACCTTTAGGACCGATACTAAAGGGGGAAAAATTGGAGGGACCAAATATGGCCGTCCGCTGAACCTGTACTTAAAGGTTCTCTAGTTTCGTTGACTGTTAATAACCGGTTTCACTTCGCTGTACTGCATGAATGAAACTTGTTACTCGTGCTAGTACTGCCCCCTATGAACTGTATTCAAAACTCCTTTCATAGTAGTGATACCAAAAACGTCAATTTATTATCCATAAAGGGACAAAAAATAATTATACTAATCTCACTCACTGGTAACAAGTATCAAAATAAAACGACGAACCAAACTCATTCTATTATAAATATGTCGTTTCTTTGATGAACTTCTGCCTTCTCACTGATCCGCCCTGGACACATTTGATATAGTAATAACCATTGTTGGATGACAGCATCAGCTGATGATTTAACAAATTTTTACTCTTCTTAAATGTTTACTGATTACAAAAAACGATATAAGACCAAAAAGTCGCTCTGCTCTTCTTCTTCTAATAACCATATGAATTGTTTAACACTTTTAAAAGAGATATCCGTGCTCTATGTTAAGCGGCCCATACACGTACAAATTTATTGTGCAATATTTATTGTACGTCTATGGACCCCTTTATGTACAATTAATCGTGGCGTAATTTAATAATAATTAACAAAATTTATAATTATGAACAAGGGGTGGGTTGGTACAGGAATTTTATGTAACAGGTCCAACCTGATACTGTGACTTCCCAGTGCCACGCCGCATGCTAGTTCAGTGTGAATGACGCCCAAATGTTCAGTCATTCCCGGCGCTGTGCTGGTGCTGATTGCTGTTCCTCCTTTACAGAACCAGGAGAAAAATAATTAAATAAGGTCTGACAGAATTCAGTATTTCAGTGGGTGCATTCTCTTATAATGACCTTATAAGGCAGGTACTTGGAACTTTTCTGGCTTTCTCCAAACACTAATCAGTTGAGCGAACACGGGTTGTTCCATCCTGTCCATCGAACTCGTTCGGAACCGTTCCAGAACCATTTTACTATAGTAACAAACAAACCCATTGCGTTTTATTGACAGAAGATGATTCTGTTACAGTTCCGAACATGTTCTAGGGTAGAGGTTGAAACAGACCTAATTTTATCAACTTTCGGATTACAGTAACATCTTTGATGAATTGCACCTGAAGCTGAAGGACCACACACTTTGACACCATATTACATTTCAGAGGGAAAGCGTTCCATCCGTGCTACCTGTGTCCTAACTTGTCTTCATAAATAAATGTTATTGACGACTCAGACTCACCAGACAATCATAAAAATTGCACCTTGGAGCCTTCGAATCGCTGGTTAGATAGCCAGAAAGACAGAAATTTACAGTGTCTGGAAAGCTTACAAAGGACTGAATAAAATTCACGGTCCGGCTCGCCTTCAAGCTGTGAACGACTTTGAAACTTGATATGTTCTGCAATTTTATGGGGGTCTGGAATAAAGAAATTATCTAAACACTCCAACAACTCATCGATTTTCGCGCTTCCGGAAGTTCAGGCTCACAGAGGTCCTTCAGTTTGCTGTAGACATCGTCACTCAGGCTACTTAGCAGAGCTAACACCCATTTGTTTTTAGGAACGTCGCGTCGCACAGTTCGAAATCGTTGACGATTCTTTGACGAAAAACAGGCCAGTCAGAGCTGGAAGAGTCAAATTTTATTAGCCGATAGTTACTCGGAAAAGAAACCTTTCGTTCCGAATTTTCTTGACTGATAGCTGTCGCTACCGCGAGAGTAGTGGACGCGGAGAGTGGTGAAAGTGGGAGGAATGAAAGGCGGGGGCCCAAGAAGAGGGGACGAGTGGGTGGTCAGGCGGTAGAGGAGATTGGAAAAAGAAAAACTAGAGGAGTGACGAGCGAGAGAGGTTGAGGAAAAACTATATTTTATGTCATACAAGGAAACTGTAAGTACTTTTTAGATATACCATAAATACGCAGGTGAAATTCGAACGGATGGTTAAAACAGTCTCTCCCTTCTGGATATAATAAAATAATCATATCCTGGGCATAATACATTCAGACACAGAATTAAACTAAAACCATTAGAGCTGTGATGAATGGCATTGTCAACGTGGACGGGGTGACTTGCACTGTCAACGTGCTCAGAATTTTATACCATAGATATGACTGTTGTCGCCACTGTCAACGTGGCCGGGGTGACTTGCACTGTCAACGTGCTCAGAATTTTTATACCATAAATATGATTGTTGATTGTTGTCGCCACTGTCAACGTGGCCAGGGTGACTTGCACTGCCAACGTGCTC
Source organism: Corythucha ciliata (assembly GCA_038030265.1). NCBI lineage: Eukaryota > Metazoa > Arthropoda > Insecta > Hemiptera > Tingidae > Corythucha > Corythucha ciliata. Next base: position 37,674,453 of record CM075943.1, read on the forward strand.
ATAATTTTATACCATAGATATGACTGTTGTCGCCACTGTCAACGTGGCTGAGGTGAGCTGCACTGTCAACGTGCCAAGGGTTTGATACATTCAATTAGACAAGCATTTACACTTCATACATACTCTAAACTGTGAGGTAAGGGACGATTGTAAGGGGAGGTTGGAGATCGTCAAAACAAAAACCCTTATATACTTTGAGGGAGAGACTGAGAACTGTAAAATTCATGACTGCATCGTACGATTTCGTTGATTAGTATTCTTGCGCACCTAAAAATTATGTTCTTGTGGCATCAGATTATAAATTCGCAATGCCTAGGTGGCATCTTTGCGACAATAGCAACTTCATCATTCGCATCCTCGCCGTCAAATGCTAAGTTGAGAAAAGAAGATTACAAATTGCCAACGTTTATTTTGATACCCGTCTTTGCTTAAAATTAAAATTATAGCGTTTTCCATTTGCATAAAGTTCCGTTTTTAAGCTGAATATTTCCACCCGTCTTCTCCATCAATCCATCAACCATCCACCATTCTATCAATAATTGCACGTTCAACGAATGAATCACCGGTCAGCAGCTTTCAAAGTGCTGAAAGGACCCAAAAACGAACTGGACCTTCATGTGGACTTTTCCAAGAGCTACGCGTGCAAGTACGTAGTCTGTACAGAACCGCAATCAGTTCACTTCGAAACTTCACGTCTTCAGCTCACTCAGTCCCTATTAATTTTGAAGATTATTCCAAAACCCACGTTTTTAACCCTTTAGCTCGCCTATTTCGTTTTCCCTCCAGTTGCTGTTTGCGTCACTTTGTAGGATGTAGAGTGAACACAAGGTTCTCATTGTCAGTACGATCGGTTGAATTAAATAAAATGCCTTACATTCAATACTGAGTGTGCCTCGTCGAACTAAATGACTTTCGAAGTGTGAGACAACGAGGACAAGTCCTCGCTCCACCGCTAACAACTAATTGAAGATTCCTGTAGAAGGAATTTAGGGTTTCTCGAGGACTGTCCTTTTCATTTACGCTTTCAGTTGCGGAGAGTCAACTTTGTTTTCCGTTGATTATTATTTATAGACAAAGATAGATTTTGTGGAGTTTTATATTACAGCTTGTAATGGTGAACCCGATATTGTCTCCACTTATTTTTATTAATTGCTTGCCCAAGTAACAAAATAATACATATTGGTGAACTATTGCGAAATTCCGCTTTTAAGTATTTTGCAAATGTTCGATTAATACGACCCAAGCAGCACAGATGTACATATTTGGTCGTATTTGGCGACTACCGACCAATTCTGTATTAATTCCGACGTCGAAGTTAGGTTAGATCTGACGACTTCATCATGCGACTTCTTGAAGACGTCGCACCGACCTAGTGAATGTTATTACACTTTTGTAACGTCCTGGTGACGTCGAGAATTTGTACTATAAAATTACGACGTCGTAGTGACGTTAGTATTATGTAATACAGATTAAATTGGTCGTAGCGACGTCGGAATTATGTAGTACATTTGTAGTATAACAATCCGACGTCGTCGCGAGGTTCCAAGATTCAAGTATATTATTCCGACGTCTAGCCGACGTTAATTTTTGTACAACGGATATTTGTGGTCGTGGCGACGTCGGAAATGTGTAGTACATTTGTGGTATGAAATTGTGTCGTCATACCGACGTCATTTTCTGTTCAATAAGTCGGCGACGTCCCAACGACGTCGATAAATTATAGTCTTCAAACTAATATTATCAGTGTATTCCGACTCTTTTTCTTCTCTTTTTGGCACCATCTCGGAGTAATGAAACGTTTCAATAAGTTCACAACCAGTTATTACCGACGAGTAAATAAGTACTTAAAAACCGGTAGGCCAGTGAATTGTCCTGCAGAAAGTTCAGTAGAATCGTTGGCGTTTCATACGCCCGGACCTATTTCCGATGAAGTCCCACGACGTGAAGCAGCCAGCAGTGGAGATATAATTCAAAATGATCTGTCGTTTGATGAAGAAACGTATGATGAAGACGACGATCGGGATGTCGAAGAAGACGAACGTTTCGCTGAAGAATCGCTGCCACCAACACATTCATCAGTCGAACAGCCTCTCAAGCGTGACTTGAAACAATGAGTTGCTATCCAAAATATTTCACACGATGCATTAAGCCATCTTCTGAAAATTCTTCGTGGTAGAACCGATGAAAATCTCTCTAAGGATTCCAGGACCCTTCTCGGAACCCCACGGTCAGTCGAGATTTTACAGATGGGAGAGGGTGAATTTTGGTACAGGGGCCTGGAAACATGCATCCTCAGTCAGTTGACTGGCATGGAGCGATTACCGGATGTACTACCCCTCGTGCAACGTAGATGGAATTCCTACCTGTAATAGTTCGAAACATGAATTTTGGCCAATCCTGGTGAACATTGCTTCGATGCCATCGTTTGAGCCTGACGTTGTGGCAATATGGAGTGGAAAGTCAAAACTTCCGGACGCTAACAGCCTCCTGTCCACTTTTGTGGACGAATTAAACGATTTGTTGGACCGAGGAATGTATATTAAGGGACATCACGTGTCTTTTAGGATCCATGCGTTCATATGTGATACTCCAGCAAGAAGTTTCGTTAAATGTAAGAAACTACTTTTATGAAACAACATAATCATAAAGCAATTACGATCATTTGTGTGATATTGCAGGTATCAAAGCGTCCAATTCTTATGATGGTTGTAGTAATTGCACCGTGATTGGGACGTACGACAGAGGTGGACGTCATATGAGTTTTCCTCGTATAACTTTCAGCAACAGAACAGACAAAGATTTTCGAGCGAAAACAGATGCTGATCCAACAAAACAAAAGTTGAGGGTTGGCCGGAGGAGTGACGGTGTGTCAAATACTTAAAAATCGTTAGAATTCGGAAGTTCCCGTCACAAAAAGTTTTATTTTAGAAAAAAGGGACTAGTTTCGACAATGAGTCATTTTCAACCTAAAAGACAAAGAAACCATTATGTTCAAAGTATATCAACAAAAATCTACAAATCTCATTCGCTTTACCTCTAGATCCCAGAAAACAAATAAATAAATAAAATAATATAAAATAAAATAAATAAATAAAAACAACAGAAGATGTCACATTATGACAGGGCTTAACTAGACTGAATGAAACCCCAAAATGAAATGGGATAACAAGGAGCAACAGAGGTCGAGTCTAGGCATTCAGTTTCCCCCCGGTGGGTCTATCCTGACTCCCACCCCTGCGGCTTCCCATCCCAGCCGGGAAAAGGTCCAGACACTTATTGAGGCACGGCGAGAGCTCGAATTCGGTTACCCGGTTTATTAAGTTCTCACCACTTGCGCGACTATGACGGACAATCTCGAACTTCTCCAACCAGGTCATCAATGGTCCCTTCTTTACCGAGTGTCAAAGGTTAACCTTCCAATTTTCCGTCGCATGCCCAGAGACCCGCACGTGTTGGCCCAGCTCCGAAGCTCCACCCGAATGTTCAATAACCCTAGTGATCAGTCGGCGCCCAATATAAAAACGACCACACTGACACTCGATTTTGTAAACGCCCGACATCCCCAGCAAGCCCTTAGAATCTTTGGTACGGGAAACCATTTGGCGCTGATTTCCATCCCGCAGGATGCTTGCCATCTTACGTAAGTCCCTACCTAGATATGGAACAACCACATATGCAGAGGTATCAGAACCTTGCGGAGGAGTGTAGCACTGCGAAGCTGCCAATTTTCTCACCTCTTTCGTGAACAAAATTTCACTTAACTTATAGCAGACAAGTTTGCCTCTCAGACACGTTCCCATCACATTTTTGAAATGTTTCAACACACGGGAAAAGACTAGTTCGTCGAAAAGAGACTGCTCGAACGAAATTATTGCGTTTTCATTTGTCAATGGCCACGAACCCAAGGCACCTTCTTCATTACGCTTCTCGAAATCTTGTTTTTGGGCTACGACGCCAGCTTGAAGAATTTCTAAATTTCTGTCAACAAAGTCCATTCTGGCATGTAACTCAGCCTTCATTTTGTCAATCGTCTTCTGCACTGAAAAAAAAAAAAAAAAAAAATCAGCAGGATGAGAAATATAAAAGAACAGGGGCACGATAGTTTCGTCACACTTAGCATGATTTCACACTGCCCGCGATTGCGATCCCTACGAGCACTTGCGATCACGCGTGAAAAAGACAAAACACCAAAAAAAGTAAAAAAAAATTGTGCAAGTTCTGTAGGGGGGCTCGTAAGTAGTTTTTCTGAATATGCCTATTTATTTATTTATTTATTTACATAAACACGGGACAAGCCCAATTAAGTGTACAACGATCGGACAAAACAGAGAAAGAAGAAAAAAAAAAAAAAAAAAAAATGTACTTATGCTCCGTGAAATAAGGCAGGTCATATATTCGAGTATGAATTTAAATAAAAGTCCTTCAGGATTTTCTTCACAGTTTCAAGAGGTAAAGATAGAAGGTCAAAACCAAGTGAAGTTCCAAGCAGATTGGCAGTTCGAGGAAGCCTGGAGAATGGTCGGTGGCGCATGTAGTTCGTGGAAGCCTGGAGAATGGTCGGTAGCGCATGTAGTTCGTGGAAAAGAAGGGAACGGCAAATGGTTCAGACGAGCGGGAAGCGAGGCGAGGTACATTGAGGCCAAATTGTGCGAGAAGGGAAGGAGCGTCGATTCGGCCAGAAAAAAGTCCTTGAAGGAAACTGATATCAGCGAGTTCAGTGAGTCGACGGCAGGGTGAAGTCATGTTTCAGTGAGGATGATGATGTCTGAGGAGATGTGAGGAGACTGGTGTTGAATTTCAGACGAGGCCTGATAGGCGAGATGCCTATCTCGCATTTCCCTTCCTCCCAGGGCAAGACGCAAAAAATGACTAGGTACCGTATAGCAGCGAGGACGCTTAACAAAACCAATCATAACTCTTTGATAGCTGTGGCGAAACCATGATTTCTAAACTCTATTGCACCCGACAGGTCATGTCCGCAACATGACCTGTGGGGACAAGTACTAGTACTTTTGAGTAACTATCACGTAAAGTGCCATTAAAAGTTACTGGTATGGTATAGTAGTGTACGCGTCAATTTGCAGCTGTCTATCGTCATTGCACATATGGAATCCGCAAGCTTTTATTGGAATCCGCAACATGACCTGTGGGGACAAGTACTAGTACTTTTGAGTAACTATCACGTCAAGTGCCATTAAAAGTTACTGGTATGGTATAGCAGTGTCCGTGTCAATTTGCAGATCTCTATCGTCATTTTACATATGGAATCCGCAAGCTTTTATCGGAATCCGCAACATGACCTGTGGGACAAGTAGGTACTAGTACTTTTGAGTAACTATCACTTAAAGTGCCATTAAAAGTTACTGGTATGGTATAGCAGTATACGTGTCAATTTGCAGATCTCTATCGTCATTTTAAATATGGAATCCGCAAGCTTTTATTGGAATCCGCAAATTAGTACGTCCCCGGTACAAACGGGATATACAAAGCTGAAAAACGGCAGTCAGCGAATCAACCAGCCACCCTCGAGTCCTTCTTTCTCTAAAACCCCTTCTTCTTTTGAACACGGCTCGCATGTGGAAGACGTTGAACCGTAGGCTCAAGGACAGATCTCGGGATCTGGGACTGTGACGAGGGACCTCTTTCAACCCTCTCCCTTCCTTCAGCACTCCTCCATTATGTTAAGAGCAATTTGCCCAGCTCCAGGGGGGGGGGATTCTTCTGTCCACCCCCTCCCTTTAGATCCGCTGCTTATTTGGAATTAATTCATAAGGGGGCCAAATTTGAAGGTTATTTTTGGAATAATATTATTGAGGAGGGGTGGGGTGAATAAGTAATAAAAATTGTACCGGTTCACCTCAATTGTTCTCTCAACCTCTGCAAGCTTTCTTACCTCGTATTTGTTTGTACCGGGTGGTCAAATATGATACGTAATTCTTGTCGTTCATTAATGAACGATTCATACTTCTCGGATAAAGTCCCTTCTTAATCGAGAATTCACAGCGCTCATTAAACAAAAATGATTTGCTTGGTACCAATATAAATATTATTTCTCACAAATTAGGTTTTTTACTACCATGTCCAGAAAGACGGGGCCCGTAAGGAAAGAAGTATGGTGCTCGTGGAAAATAACTATAACTAAATAACTAACTATAACTGAGCATAAATAACTATAATCAGCCATAATCTGCAAACGCAGGAGTTGTATTTTATCGTTCCGAAAAGTTCAAGCTCTCCAATTAACGGTTCATTTTTTGGTGGAATTAGCAAAAATATCCATTAAATAATTTTGAAAAATATTTAGGTAATACTCATAAAATTATATTTACATAATATTCTACGATGTTATATCAAAAATATTTCCGCCTACACCAAAAAAGAGTATTTGAAAAATATTTTAATCAGGTTCGTTTGAAAACATTCGTTCAAAAATATTACTTTCATATTAAACAATATTATGATACGAATATTAACGATGAATGAAAAATTATTATTCTTAAAATATTTTTTTGAGATTCTGAATATTGTCTGAATGTTCGAATATTTTCTGAATGTTCAGAAAATATTATCATGCTGCTTGGGCCTCGTCCGCCAAACAAAAAACTCGCAGGTGATGCACCACTCACTAATCTTGTAATGTAATCTACTATCTCGTAAGTATTGTTTTGTTCCCCAATATTGGCCCCGCAAAGATTCATCCCAGTGCAACTGGCGGATTTCTTGCGAACTGACGTGGAGTAGGCGGTAAACGATGCGGTACGTGCGGGGTGCTTCATAACAAAAATTGAATTGCGATGAGTACATCATTCGATAGTTGGAGTGTGGTGAAGCACGTGTGTTATTTTATTTTTTTATAGTCACCATGATAATGATCATGATCAAGGCCACTCAACTTCAAATAAAAATACAAGAGGATTCCCAAATATCGCTTCGTGCCCCGATGCCAACATTTATTGAACAATTTGCAGAAAAAATGCTTCTGATGTAGAACGCGCTGTTTTCGAGTTACCGGTGAGAAACCCCATCAGCATTGCCCCCTCCCCAATTAAGTGTTCATATCTTGATCCGTTCCTGTCATCATCTCCTCATAGGTCTCACTATACCCTCACTAATTCTCATTGCGTTAATTACCGGCAACATCACGACCAAATTCGAGAAAAAACTAAGAGCGAATTTGTGCGTAACTTCAAGCCGCTTCCAACACATCCACCAGAAGACAACCGTATAAACAATGCTGTAGCAATAGCAACCAGTAACTATCAGCGGGGGCGGTCGCGTAATCTTTGCGGGGCCAATAAAGACCGGTGCACACTCGACGAAACCGGAACGCGAACGCGAAGGATTTTTTTTTCTCTGATTGGCTGGTGTCTTCGGCGGGAATGAAACGCGAACGCGACGGGAAAGTTGGTTCAATTTTATCTTTCACGTTTCCAGTCCCGGAGCAAAATGTCTGCCATAGAATAATAACTATGAAACGAAGGGAAACTTCGCTTAATTTTTGAAGCCAGGGGAAGGTAGCTTCTCGGAGGGAAACGTGGAGGAAGAAATTGCTTGGAGACCGAGATGCCCAAAACTTCTTTCAAGTGAGTCAAAAACATCCTCGGCTGGGCGGGGCCTATTTATACACCACCTCAATGCTATTGGTCGGGAGGTTAGAAGTACTGGAGGGAAAAATCAGCTGATTTTTCATGGCGAAACGCGGAATATTTGCGCGTTCGCGTCAATTGTGAATCAATCGACTCTAGTTTCCCGTACCCGGTCCCGAAACGGAAAGCTTCCCGTTCCGTTCCCGTCAATTGTACACCGGCCTTAAGTTTGCTTGCAGTTGTTACATTTGACTTGATGAACAAGTCCTGATTTTTGGAGTGTGTCTGTTTTGTCTTTAAGATGTGAGAAAAGCTGTTTGCTTGTGTTGTATGGTTTGTGAGCGATCTTCAAATTTTTGAATGGTGTGAAAATTTTACGTGCTTAGTTAAATTACCTATGAATGTCAGTGATGCATATTTAATGGGATTCTGTGGTTCTATATTTGTGGTGATTAGAGAGGTTGTAGGTGTTTGTTCTGTTTGTCTATGTAAGAATGGGTAAACATATTTTTTCATGAGTTTAAGTGGATAATTGTTGCGAATTGTTTCTAATTGTTAGAATCTCTCATGATTTCTGTATCCAGGAACGCATTTTTTTTTTTAATTTTGTAAATTTCATTTTTGGGTTACAGAAGTGGTTGCAGAAGTCAACAAGTTCTTGAATCGAGGATTCTTCAATTGCAATCAGTGAGTCGTCGACGTACTTGAATAACAGTTTGATTTTGTCATTCACTTTTTCTTCTGAATAATTTGTCAAGCACAATATCTAATAATACTTGTACGTACTTCATGAAGCTATCTATCTACCGGACCATGTGATGATATAAAAAGAAAAACAATGAAAACAAAAGTTCAAAAATTTAAACGAAAATTGATTTTCCGCCAGAAGACGTTAGGAATTATCCTAACGAAACGTCGCGAAAGAAAAATTCAGCAATCGTACAGACAAAAAGGTCAAAAATAAAATAAATGCACAACACATGTTCAACTAAAAAATTAATCTTAAAAGAGGTCCATAGACGTACAATATTATTGCACAAGCTAGTTTTCGCAATATTTTGTTTCCAGATGTTCATGGAATAAAAATGAGTTGTATACATTATATTGTGCAACCCGTCAATACAACCCACAAACTTTCAATTTTATTGTACAACCCCTAGTTTGCGCAATATTTATTGTACGTGTATGGGCCGTTTTAATGTCGTTCGATAAATTGCCAGTCACAAAGCGAAATACCACTTATCCACAGTAAAATCACATATACTATATCTCTCATAACTCCCATGAATGATTATTTTAGGTTCACAGTATTTCAACGGGATAATGTGGTTTGTGCTTTGTCCATTCTCATATTTATTAGCCGCGAGGGTTGACCACGACATATTGCACCAAATAGCCTTTTCCACCCTTCGTCGACACCCTCAACAGAGGCTCAAATAGTTCGCAAACTGGGCAGTGGGATATCTACCCAGTCAAACCCCACTGGGCTAACTTCTCAGTACACCAACTATTCCATTTATCTCCTGTGACGATCGCGAGCGTTCACTCGATATTTCTATTCGCAATATCACTCTCTATGCCTACGTCACCCTCACTGTCCGAACTTCCTTCTACTCTCATTTACACTTTTGGCATTAATTTATTTCTCGCCATTCCTAGTCGCTCGCGCCACTTCTCTGATATACATGAATGATATTGAAAAGAGGGGAGTTGGTGGACGGAGTTTGGATATGACTCATGGAATTCTCGCAATATTCCTCACTCTCCATCATTTCATTTAATAATTCCAGTGAAATAACACGAGTTACAGAGTCGGAAAAATGGAATAAGAGCGCAAAGAAATGGGTAAAAGAGGAGACTGCTCCTAATAAATTCTGATGGCACGTGAAAGAGTGTAGTTGAGGCAATGATTTCCAATTTTATAATGCAAATATTTTTAATGAATGAATACAAAGGCTTTATTTTGCACAATCCATTCCGATTTCTAATGGGGAACTTGCACATTTTTCAAGCAATGGTGTTTCTTGAAGAGGGATCTTCAACAAGACAATTGCTCACATTAAACATTGAAACTTGAAATCAATCAAGGGTTCTTTTCAAAGCGAATTTTTAAAAATGTTGAGTGAGGTTTTGATTACGTCAAAGGTTATTTAATGAAATGAATGGATGGGGGGTTATGAATTTAATGAATGGATGGTGTGGGGAAGAGCGGGTAAAACGGGTTTTCTTTGGGACAATTTTTCTTGTTATTTGTAAAAAAAAAAAAGAAATATTCTCAAATGCTTCACATCTAAACAGTTACGTCATTTCCCCTCGCACCGGCCATCAATCGCCTCTTGAAAAACTTTCAAATTTATTTAAAAATCACCAGAAGCTCCAATCGGGCTGCAACTACCGTTGATTTCCTTCTCTCCATGTGCCAATTCATCGGCATACTTTTCTCCCAAATTGGACGTTCAATGGTGATCCACCCATCTTCTGCCCGTGGAATTTGGAATACGTGGAACCAAAAATTAAAAAATCACAGGTATAACCAAGCTTAAGCTCTTGTCTGTATATCGAACTCTTTCAGTGCACGAATCACGAATACACGCGCTTTAGGACACGCGCGGCTAGTCTCAGTTATTATTTTTCCAAGCTATAAAGCGAGATAACCGTTAGGAATTTCGAGCCTTTGAATGTCTGGCCACTTCCAAGAAATCGTAGGTTCCCCGGAGGGCCGTTAGTTGGCCGTAATAGACCTTCTCATGTTGGTATATTTTTTCCCAATCAAGGGGCGCATTTTGCTCAACAACAAATCGTAGGTGGCAGTGACCATCCGTTGGACGTTTTCTGTCAAGTTTCTGGGCTGCTCACTTGATAACAGATTAGGCAGGGCTAGGTTGTTTTGGGTTTTGACGATCCGCAACAGAGCAGTGGCGTCACAGTAATTTTTGGAACAACGGGGGAATTCCTCGTGTTTCGCACCAGCACGACAAAAGCGCCACGCTTCTTGGTGTTTTAGGCAATGTTGATGATTAGCATCTCTCTCATTCTTTAGGGAATTTTCCGTAGATTTCAAAACTGTTGTCACTTATGAATGAAGAAAAGTGCATTTTGAGCCTAGAAACAGCCGTTTTAGTTTATCGTTTATTCTGTATATACACCAGCCATGCAATCGATTAGGAACAAATGTTTACAACCCGCCCAACGTGTTTACGTTGCCCAAGAATTGCTCGGAAAAAACTAGTTCTTTCGCACGTGGACTTAATTTGGGCTCTATTGGTCCTATTAACGTCTCGCCAGTCTGATCGACTAACTCCCTGGGTTGTATAAGAAATTGAAATAAGAACGTGAATCCTCATTCTCTTTTCACGCTTGAAGGTAATAATATCCAATATGAATCGTATATAACCTGCAATTCACCGTATGCACCTGCAATTCGTTGGGAAATCATTGTTGGTAATAATCGCGTCGAAAGGTATTAAATGTTACTTAATCGTGGCGTGGAACTATCGTATGCAAGAGCTTGACGTTGCTTGGGAAGTGAATTAGGCTGCGTTATACATGTACGTGCTTAGTGTTGATGGTAGTTGTTGAATTTCAATATGTAGTTAGGTTTGGTTAGAAGGAGGAAGGTCCAAAATACAGAGAAGTAGAAACTATATTTTGTAGTATGTAATGGAAGACACTCTACTTTTTAATTGCGTGATTATATTAGATTTGACAAACATTGCAAGAATTAAACAACCATTGAAGAAGTACATCTTGTATTTTGAAGTGTTTTTGATAGATGCAAACAGGGAGTGTTTGTTCTAAGCACCGGAAAATGTACCTGCCATGTTTTTAACGCGTAAAAGAAAACCCCGAAGTGGTTTGTCTGATTACGATACATCGTACCCTCTCTTTAAAGAGGAGAGTTGCTACCGCCGGGTTGTGAGTGTAAAGTGAATGGCGGAGGGAAGGTTTTTCGTCTTATGGCCCTGCATATTTCTTACCGACGGAGACAGCTACTTAAAGGAATAGGAACCAAGGGAAACGAAATGGGCGTAGCAGAAATAACTCCAAAGATACCTAGCGTAATGGAAAAACTCGGTCTCACCTACACTTTACAGCCGCTTTTCTCACTAGGATACACTTGGGAAGCACTGCAGAAGAAAAAGGAAAAAAGTTGAAAGAGAAAAAGTTGGCGCAAGTTCCACAATTAATGGCTGTTAGCACTTTCCCCAAAATGTATCTGCAAATGATGGCTAAAAAAAGAAAAACTGCCTTTTACTGTCTCCAAACACACTGGTCATTAGGTCACAGAGATGCGGGTGGATTGATTTATAATCACTATACATTCTATTTGAATAAAAAAAAACTCATTTCACAGAGAAGCCCTTCGCTGTTATAGGTGATGTTGCGAACAATAACGGTAAATTTACAGCGTCGGTAGAGAGATGGGTGCGAAGCTAATTGAGCAATACATTTTACTTACCCTTCCTTGAGTTAATTACTCCTTTTCTGTGTTAACTAGTAGTAATGAATTTTCTCTTTGGCTCAAAAATGAAAACAATGTTGAAGAATAATAGGCAAGTATATGTAGAAGCTGTACACTGTACTGTGATGGCCCAGAATCGATAAATTTTATTACTTATTGTTAAAATATTATTATGTTTAGTAGATTCATGAATCTTTTATTCCTACTTTTTAGTGCCTTCATTAATGACGAATTCAATTTTTTTAAAAAGTCAGCTCAGAGGCCCTATTCAGAGGTGTCGGGAAAAAATCCCGCAAGTGCGGTTGCCAAGGCGGGATAACGTCATTTCTTATACGGCGTCCTTGGATCCCTCTTACGGGATTTTCTTCCCTACCGTGGGGCTCGGAATAAGGCCCCGGGGATCCTATTCAGAAACGTCGGGGAAAATGCCGCAAGTGTGGTTGCTATGGCGGCATAATGTTATTTCTTACTCGGAGTCCTTGGATCCTGCTTGCGGCATTTTTTACCGACCGTTCAGATAGGCCCCTGGAGTCGTCGGGAAAGCTCACGCAAATAAAATTAGTTCAACTCTCAGTTGAGTGATGTAATTTCTGACGCTACCTGTAAGACTGGTGGTGTGGTGAGTTTTAACATTTGTGGACAAAGTTAGTGGGCATACCCACTTTTTTTAAAAAACAAAACCTATTTTACTATTTTCATCGCCCTGAATATAATATTTTCCGGGTCTTGAAAAATTTGGCAAATATGGTTTCTGACTACAAATTTTACCAGCTTTCACTGAAAAATAGTGCAATTTTCATCCAAGGCTTCGTTCGATAGTTATAGGCAAAAACGTTCGGCTGAAGAAAGGAGTTACTGGGAAATTACTCATTTTGCGAATTTCCCACTGCGTTTTATTGCAACTTATCGGGTCTTTATAAAAACGCCATAGATGACTCCTTATAGGAAATTTAACGAACTTTCAGATGAGTTTCTTTAAAATTTAATCGGATGGATAGTTTTTGAGTTATAGGCCGAAATGTGACAAAAAACGGTTTTTTGCAGCAAATTTCAAATTGTTTGACGTTAGAGCCCAGTCTTATATTAATCTTCAAATGAAATTTCATATAATAGGTCTGATAGAAAATTCAATCAGCTTTCAGATCCATTTTTCATAGAAAAAAATTGGACTACTAGTTCTCGAGCTACTGGAAAAAATGTGCAGAAAAACGTGGTTTTTGGGCCGCCTTTTTTCGCGTTTTTTGTCGCTAACTGATACCACTGATTTTTCCTGTAAGTTTCAAGGCTTTTCACTTATGTAAAATTCAATTCTGAAAACTTTTATTCCTTGACATTTTTCGATTGGAACAGCCGTTTTTAAGTTGCAGCTGCCTTAGTCATTTTTATTAATTTTACCAAAAGTGGCAAAAATGACCATTTAAAAAAATTAATACCAGTGAAACGGCTGGGTCAATTGTGACAAAATAAAAAACGATTCGACGCAGAATTAAATGCTTTTCAAAAAGTGAGAGGTTAACATTTTCCGTAGAATGCGTCATTAAGGAGTTATAAGCAAAAAACTGAAAAAAGTGCGAAAAATGAGCAGTTTTTCGCGATTTTCTCCAAACGCACTGGGAAATTTTGTTGGATCTCTTCAGATTCGTGTTTCTCACCCCAAAAAACATAGAATAAAGTGAAAAAATCGAAGACGAGATTTTTGTCCACGTGGAACTACCGTTTGACTGGACTAAAAGGTAATAAAAATAGAAAAGGGTTGGCGCTTTTTTTTTCAAATCAACGAAAATTTAAATTGATATGAATAATTTTCAAAGTAGGACATTTTATGGGCCAGCTAAAAACACCCCGCGCCATGTTGATTTCATATCCGCGTGTGATGACGTCACTTAGTTCGAACCATATTCGACAAATGACATTAACACAGAGAATATTGCTTCATTATTCAATTTTATTGCGATTTTTCGAGAAAGAAAATAATAAAAATTTGAATAAATATTGAAATATTAAAAAACATTATAAATTATAATAAATATTCGAATACACATTTGAACGAGCCTCACTTGCTCTCTCGTAACACGAGGCTGCTTGTTTTAGCGGCGAAAGATTCCCAAAAAAAAATGAAGAATGAAATAAAAAATAACTCCACATCTTTGAGTTTCCAGCAGATCGTTTACGATATCTTTCCTTTTCAACTTCTCCAGAACAGATGAACTTCTTGTCTTCTTGTTGCCTAAAAAGTAAGGAAATAATTTGTACGCACTGTTCTTCGCAAACGCTTCCAACTTTACAAGAGTATGAATATAGGTGAGTTCCACTGTTTTGTACTACCATGTTTCCTACAGGAATGGAAGTATGGTGATCGTGAAAAAAATCGAATCCAAGCTGACTTATCATTCTTGATGTACAACCTCAGAAAAGTTGAAAATGTGGTTTTCGGCATGCCGTCGGTCTGTCGGTCTTTAGTGAAGGAAAAGTGCAGCATTGACAGATGTTTTCATTTATTATTTTCAGAAATTTCAATGAAATGCTGTTCGTGCTACACTTTTCCTGCAATGGAAAACGCCTAATAGTCCATTAGAGTAGTTTGTAGGGCGTGATTTATGGAGGTTTTCATACTATGTAGTTGTACGGTGAATAAGAGTTTTTTCCTCTCTACTGTTTTACTTCAAGGTGACTAAACTTTACTATAGGTGCCGCAGATTTCCCCCTGCCCATCGGACGGGAGGGGTGGAGACTGACGTCACCAGCAGTCCTTTGCTCCCGATTGCTCACCTCAGAGCAGCAGAGCAAGTTAATTTTGAAATTGAAGTTTATGAATTCTCAAAAATCACAGCCCAATAACAATTAATAATATACTGGATCTAGCGCAATGGCGGTTGGGACTGCTCGTGACGTAGGTGAAGGACAGTGATCTGCGGCACCTATAGAAAATTTAGTCACCTTGGTTTTACTTACTATTTGAAAGAACAGAGACGCTTAATTTGTAGTATATCATGTGACCAAACAAATCTATTGGTGCTTCCACAATGCTTACCCGTCAGTCGAGACCGTTGATACTCAAATCGAGAGGGTACAACTCCCGGCTTCGCGTATGCGAGTCCTCGAAGTAGGTGAAAACGTCCTCAGGTACATCAAGTTCTCAACGTCATTTTCGAGCTGAAATGACTTATAAGAATCAGGAAACGGAGCAATGTTATCCTGACTTCATCCTTTGCATTCAGAAAGGAAGAGCCGGAAAACAAGAAGAAACAAACTAATGAAGCCACTGAGGGCTTCCGACCTCTATGATTATATAATTGAATTTACTCACGTCAAAGTAGTCTTCACATCAGAAGAACTTTTTAGATTGATAGAACCGGACCATTTTGTTCTCGCCTGCATGCTTTGAACCACTTCGGCGGAGCTGTGTTATTCATAGGCACCGTTATATAGTTTTTCCGGAGTTTTTAAAGTGAGGCACGAAGAAGTATTTGTACATATTTTATTACGCCTCAAAGCAAATGAATAAAAGTAATAGTAATGAGTAAGATAGGACTTGGAACCGCAATCGTAAAATGATAACTAAGGCAAAAAGAAGGAAATGATAAGTTGATAAGAAAAATAAGTATACCTATTCTACGGAGGAGCCCAGTTTCTGTAAGTTCAGACAGACTATTTAATTCCATTTTAATGTGTAAAATTACTTTTAAATAACGAAAGAAACTGAGTATGAAACTATGAATCTCCATACCAATAACAGCCACTCAAAAAAAGTTGAACTAAGTGACGTCACGGACACTCAGCCAATCACAAGGCGTTGTGTCGAGTGCGAAAATTAATGAATTTTTATGACCGATTTAATAATTATTGGCATGATTTTGAGAGCACTTTGTTGATACAAGTTCATTTTTAGGTTATACCTGACCAATAAAAAAGTTCTCCCTTGAAAATTCCGACCCATGCAAGTTCCTAATTAAGACCATCGTTCAAGGGGGGGGGGCATACGCCTCGAGCACCGAAGCACAGAAGGAGTCGTCGGCGAGAGAAGAAGGTTTCCCGCTCGAGGGCAATTGCAAACGTACGTTTCCAAACATTTCAGACGAGTTTTCAAAGTACTGTATCTCAACTAAGTAAAGACAATATTCCAAACCAAGCAGGTCATTTGAAAGCGTAATTATTGTAGAAGTTTTTCCTGATGTCTTACTCCGAAAGCTGTCAGTAAAATGACAGCTGGCTGAATAACAAGTATTAAGGGAGTTAAGGGCGTCCAAAATTCACGATCGACCCCAACTTTACGATCATCTGAAAGAAAATTTTGTGCTCTTTCCAACGGTGTCCTTGAAATTTCTCCTCTGTGTCTTGAAAAACGCCTGATGCATTGGCAATCAGGAAAACTGCGATTTTCTCAGAAACGGTTAATATTCGGACCATGGTTCATATTATGGTCATTTTTTACCCACATATGATGTAGAATCACCCATTTCAATTATGCCCCATTTTCCCGTTACACCCTGTATAAAACCCGGATCACACGATGCGATTTTTGAACAAATATTGCATACTGGTAATAGCCTTTGATTCCCTTTTTAATTTTTTGAAAAAGTCGAAGGGGAGGGGGTGTTGCCCCCGGAGTGGAAGTAAGTGTGTGGTCTTGTTAGCACGATACCTCTCGAAGAAATTAATTTAGCGGAACGCGCTTTGGCACAAAAATCAGTAGTCATACGACCTCATTTGGTATTGCATTGGGCCAAATCAATCGACTTGTTTGGGGAGGGGTGGTAATATGGGTAATAACTGGTAAAAAAATCACTAGAAATCACCAGTTGATTCCAGAAGCATTATATTACGATGATTTCATTTTGAAGTTGCCTTTGATTCCCATTAAGTTCAGCTTAAAAAACCCGGCAGCAAACAGTACGATGGAGGGTCAAACATTAACGAAACAAATCATAGTCTCAACATTACTACTTCTGGGACGGCTTAGGGTATCCATATACAAAATGAAATGCACTCTTTCCGACCTCCAGCTGCCGGAGCGAAATTTTTCTCTATTTAACCATGAATAATAGCTTTTTTTTTACAATTTTAGCCGCGATATAGCGATTACATACTCACAACTAATCCTGCGAATAGAAGCTTTTAATAATTTCATATAAGGTTTAGCGATTTCGTTTACTTTTAGCAATGAATTCGCACTTTTTCACGATTTTAGCCAGGAGTTTGCCTCATCCAATTTTAGTGTGAAATCAGCGCTTTTTCACAATATAAGTCGCGAATTCGATTTTGACCACAATTTTAGCCGCGAATTAGTGTTTTTTTGCCGTAAATTAGCGCTCTTTTTCATTATATCCGTGAATTACGCTCTTTCTGAACTGTTAGGCCCTGTTTCACCAACATCTTAAACCACGATCAACAACTAATCACGATTACGACGTTAACACATCAGAATTCATATGGGTCGCTATTGGCAACTGATCGTGATAGTTGCCAATATCGACCCATATGAATTCTGATAAAAGTGTTTACATCGTAATCGTGATTAGTTGTTGATCTTGGTTAAAGAAGTTTGTGAAATCAGGCCTTAGCCGTGTGATAGTGTGCTTGGGGCTAGCCCCAAAAATGGCCGCCTCCTAAGGAACTAGTCAAACTGGGGATCCCCCCAGAACTCGCTTTGGCACAAAAATCAGAAGTCATAAGACCCCGGTCGGTATTGCATTTGGGCCAAATCGGTCAAAGTAGAGGGGGGGGGGAATAGGGGTTGAAGTTGTCAAAAAATCACTACAAATCACCAGTTGATTCTAGATGTATCATATTCAGTACGAATACTCCATGTTAGAGTAGCCTTCGATTCCCATTTTAATTTTTCGAAAAAGTCAAAGTGGTGGGGGTGGTCCTTCCGGTGTGGAAGTGTAAAAAGAGCGTTGAACTTCACTAGTTCATTTTAGCGCTCTAAAATTCGACTCAATAATTTAATGTAACGAAAGCCCTGGGTTCCATTGAGATTTATCGAAAACTTTGATTGGGGGGGGGGGGTGAAATTTCAAAAAAATCGCTTAAATTCACACGTTTATTATACGGCACAGAAATTTAAGTTTTGTTCCGACAGCAGCCTGTCGGAAAAAGTGCATTTCATTCATGCGACAATCGAGTCGAACCTCATAAGTTGGAACGATATCAATCGATTATGAATGAATGCCATTTAGGCCGTGGTATAGAAAGTCAAAATCATAAAATCGTGTTTCTTTTTACCTCAGGCCCCTTTTTTGGCACCAACTGAGGGGGAACAAAATTATGAAAATGAAAAATGAAACAGAGTCGGTTTGGTTGCCTACACGATATGGGAAGGCGGACTCTTGTTAGAGGAGTATCCATATACAAAATGAAATGCACTCTTTCCGACCGCCAGCTGCCGGAGCGAAATTTTTCTCTATTTAACCATGAATAATAGCTTTTAGTGCATTTCATTCAAAAAATGCACTATTGGTCTCGCCCTGATGGTCGCACATATGGGTTGCGATACTTTTTTTTCACGTTTCAGAACCCCTAGAACACGAATCCGAGGTCGGTTCAATTTGCTATATATATACATATTTATTTATATATTTCGGATCGACTTAGGACACTTCCGAAGGTACCATTTTACTCCAGTTTTAACGTAGTTTTACCCAAAAATTTTTGTCACACTTATACGGATCCACCCTGTATATATGTCGCAGTCATTTTGTCAAATCCGTCATTTTACTAAATGCCTAGGTAAACTGTCAAATATTCGTTTTTGTTGGAAGAAAACACACATTTGACAGATTGCCTAGGCATTTGGTAAAATGACTAGGCATTTACTAAAATGACTAGGCGTTTAACTAAATGACGGGCAGGGGTCCGGCAAATTGAAAAACTAGTGAGGTCGTGAATAAGTGTTTAATACAAACTAGCAATAATAAAACAAATAATACAATATTATTATCAATACAAAATTTTCTCTACTCACGTAGATCGTCAAGAAGTCAGTCAGGGTCCTATTACTTATTTTCACACGGAGAGCTTCCGTGGCAGCGAGATGAGCACTTGATTTTTTTCTTCAAACAGGAACACCTGCTGGACGAACATTTTTTCGCTGAGGCCTTGCAGTTGCATTTCGGCATACCTTGACCGCCGAACTGAGAAAAAAATGCAACTGCCTCTCGAATCGAGACACTCTTGTCCAAAGGAACATCATCTTCGGTTTGGTGGCTATCCGTTTTCGCTAGTTGGTCCCGTGAGCAGCACGGCGTCAACACGCCAGCTTTCGTTCCAACCCTCCACGTACTTTCTTTTGCCTGGAGTATGATGCCTTCGATGCTCCTACTGTCGAGTGGTCCTCGATCTACTTTTGGAACGTGTACGATGACTGTATCTCCTACCTTCAGTGCATCGTGAAGCTTCGATGACCTCTGGAGCATTCGCTTGGCTGCGATTTCTTGTTTTTCGCGACAGTCATCCTGTATTGCACGGAGATCTTCCTCTCGCAGGCGAAATTCGCAGGCAATTCGTTCTTCTGATGTTGTACTCGTTGTATTATCGTGATCTTCACATCCTCTATCAGACGACGCACCTTCATTCGACGATTTTTCACTTGAGTAGAGTACGACATTTTCTTCTTCAATAAATTTGTCAAGCAGTTTGGTTGGGATCTCACCTGATATGCCAACTTTTGGATCACAACCATACACCGCTCGATACGGAGTTCGACCAATTGTCCGATGGAAAGACGTGTTCTTGTGCCACTGAACAAAGTTCAGCCCCATCGACCACCTTGTAGAATTGTTGTCAGTCATCCAAGCACGTAACATTCGCTCAACATCTTGATTAGCCCTCTCCACTGAACCCTGAGATTGTGGATGCCTAGGCCGACCATTTATTATCTTACAAGTGGGCCACATTTCTATCAATTCGCGGACTACCTCAGCCACAAACTCTCTTCCGTTATCGGATTGTAAGATTTGAGAAGCTCCTTTATCCAAAAATATTTTTAATAATTCTAATGCTACTCCAGCCGCTCTCTTTGACACCAAAGGACGAAGCTGAGAAAACTTAGTCGCATGATCCTGGTAGTGCATTATCCATTTATATTCCCCATCAGGTGTAGACTGAAGATCAATGAGATCAACCTGAACACGCGCATTAAATCCGTGGGAAATTATGGGCTTCACCACGACCCCTTTTTGAGGGATTGGCTTTTTGGTGGTACACACTGAACAATGCTTAAGGTAAGCAGTTACAGCAGGGCGGGGAACATCATATTTTCGCTGTAACGCGTGGATCAACTTGTCTCTCCCACCGTGTCCTGTCGCTTTATGGCATTCGTCCAATTTTGCAAACAATTGTTCGTAGGGTACTTGATAAACAATATCTGACTCACTTTTCGGCTTTCGGATCATGCAAAGTTTACCAGCGACCTGAAAAGAAACAACAAACAAAGTTGAAACAGACGGACAGGAAAACGCACTGCAAAATTAAATTAATGTATTTCAACTACAAAGGTGGCTCAACTTACCTCGATTACATCGTACGTGCGGAGCAAGAAGTACTGTTGTTGGGTCTTGGACGATTTTGAGGTTTTAATATTTTGCAACTCGGTAATTTTACTGTTCATTTCGCGTACTGTCCACGGTTTTTGGCGCGGTTTATCTACAAAATACGCGTCTATTTCTCGATAAAAGAGCTGTTCGTGGTTCATGTTGAAGGGAATGAAGTGTTCAGAGGCAGCCGGAAATCTGATTAGGACACGAAATATCAGAACATTACATATAAAGAATTGGCTTTATCGGCTTGAACTTTGTAGATGTTGATACGAAGCCGTTAATCGTGACCGGTTCCAAGTCGAGAACGCGATGTCAGATGCGAACACTGTGATAACTTCAGAGAAACAACAACTGTAACGTTCGTCGATGTCCTTGTGAAAAAAAAAAACACCATTGCTTTGAGCTACGGCTACAAATCTAAAACATGAAAATTTAATTAAAGTCCTTGTTTGAGACCTATAAATATTTTAGAAATAGTTTTTTTTGTAGCGATCTTTATTTTGTTTTTCTCTTCTCTCTTCGAATAATTTTCTGTCTAGGTTTTCAAAGTCCGCTCCCGGCGCCAACAAGGTGCGAATTTCATTTTTTTTCTCTATTAGTTTTCCTCCCCACTTCTTCTGTACATAAAATTTATACTTCAGTCTACCGCTAGCTCTCGATTAAGTTTCGCTCTCCGCTCGCCCTCCTTGCGGCTCAAGTACCGCCAAATTAGATTTCAGTTATTTGTGTAAAAATCGAGTGGTGTTTGCTTAATAGTTTTCACTTTTCCCGAAAACCCCTCTTTGATTCCAAACCGCGCACGCTATTACCGCACCGATCACCACTATTTGTACCTCCCCCCCCCTCTTTCACCATCATATACAGTCCACAAAAATCAGAACGGTCATTTTACTAAACGCCTAGGCAATCTGTCAAATGCGTGTTTTCTTCCAACAAAAACGAATATTTGACAGTTTGCCTAGGCATTTAGTAAAATGACGGATTTGACAAAATGACTGTGACATATATATCAAATCGAACCGACCTCGGATTCGTGTTCTAGGGGTTCTGAAACGTGAAAAAAAAGTATCACAACCCATATGTGCGACCATCAGGGCGAGACCAATAGTGCATTTTTTGAATGAAATGCACTAATATAACCAAGCCCTTGGAAAACTACCGAAACTTGTCGACATTTTTGAAGAGATGGTGGTGAAAATAGAGGAAGAAGCTCGGCTTAATGAAACAAACTAGGTATGGTATCAACATTATTACTTCTGGGACGGCTTAGGGTATCCGTATACGGAATGAAATGCACTCTTTCCGACCGCCAGCTGCCGGAGCGAAACATTTTTTAAATTTATTTTTGCCATTACCAAACTTCCTGCCCTACGGGAACATGGAAGTAAAATTGAACAAGGTTTGTTTACTGCTTCAGTAATCATATTTTTTATTCATTTTAAAATTGTCCCAGACCCCCTGAGTGTTCCACATAATCACATTAACACTGCCCGCATTACGAGTCGAAGGATGAGGTGCAACGGAAAAGTTTCGCCCGTGGACAACAGCTTAAACAATTAAAGTGGGGAGGTGTGTGGAAGGTCGTAGGTAGCACGTGCTAGTTGTATTTATGAGAGGAAAACCTGCTCATTAGAACCACACTTCCTTTCTATATCGACTACTTTATAGCCTGAAAACGAGGACGCTTTAGCTTTCATGAAACCTTTTTCAGTTAATTTACAACGTGGAATTTATCGACAAAATTAAATATTTCATCCAAGTGACTAATGGCAACTCTAGCGCAAGCACTAGAACAAGGGGGGGGGGGCGTGCGCTTTGTTACACCGGGTAAGCGCCATTGGAAATTCTATTTTATTTTATCCAAATCGAGCGTTTTTTAAAAATATTCCGGCCGGATTTGTAGACGGTGATTTCTTAAGATCATTTACAGGTGAACGGGATAGATGTTGGGGGTTGCACCCACCAGACAATCACGAAAGTTGCGGCCTCTTGTTTCACCCCCCCTTCCCTCTGGGGTGCCATCCCTGCGCTTGACCTGTGGTGTTGCTGCATGTATATTTATCACATTTTGTGTATTCAACTTCCGAAGGTCGGAGGATGTCACTTGTTGAGAATCCATTCTCATAATGGAATTGGACGCTGGTTTTTCTCTCCTTTGCAACGAAATATTCGAGCAGAATCCCCAATATATCCTCATCCCTAGAATTGAATACGTGTGCCCTTCAAAAACGCGCGCTTCTATGTAGCTCGGTGACAGCTACTGGTCTATAGTTGAAGTAATTTTATAGAAAGATCGTGGTAATAAGAGGCCATCCACCTGACCTTTTCTCTTTTAGCCCCACCTCTTAGCAATATTCCTTCCTTTGATCAAACTTCTGACATCCCGCTTCCTTCGTTAATGGTCCTTCTATCTCTAGCGTCATATTCAGCTCCGACCAAACACCAATCTCGCCTCACCTAGAAATCTCCTCAATCCTTTTGCTCTCCTTCTCTTTGTAGAAGCGTTGTAAGCTCGTGGAACGGTTGTAGAAAGGATATTTTGACAACAAGCTGCGAATAACCAGAAGACAGTCCAATGCTCCTAGAAGTACTCGTGCCAAGTTGTTTGTTTTTGTTTTGTTTTCTTCCCAGGGTAGGCTCGAGATATTGGTAGAGAAGCAGACCCAATCTAATCTGTTACTTTAGCTACTAGAAATATATTTGTTCAAGAATGTGGCACAAGTATAAAGACGAAGTCCTCAAAAAGAGCAGCGTGTTTCCAAGGAAAACAAATATAAATAAACTAATTTTCAAAGGTACTGGACCGTAAACCAATAACAAAAGGTCTATGCAGGGATGGAAAGGGGCAAAAAAGAAAAAAGCAATGTAGTACCTTCAAAGTGCTAAAGAGCACTGTGTATTCAAGGGATGCCTCTTATTATACTTTACAACGAGACACAGATGTAGATGCGGCAAAAGCAATATGTATCAGTTATCCAAGAGAAAACCGTAGATAACTTCAGGAGTAATTTACGTGGTGGTCGCAAAGAGGCAGGCACCATGTGTGTCATTTCTCCTTCTTGGTGCCACGCGGGGCTCTAAAAAAGTGCGGTTTGGGTTAATTCTTTCACTCTTTTTTCGTATTTTTCAGACGAAAAAAGTCAAGGCACTTTTTTTTTACCTTTCATTCTTTATTCACTTTTGTTCCCCGCTACTGTGATTGAATACTTTTGAATTGGATTTATCCCATCCCGCTCAAATTTATTATCCCTCAACATTTAGCACGAATGAAGAAATCACTTTTCCACCCTTTGATTTTCCGTAGTCTGCTTCCTAAAACTTCCATTACTGATATTAATTTCAATAGCTTCCCTTTTACAATTATTGGAAGGAGGGGATAATGCTGGAGACGGCTTTATCGCCACTATGAGAGTAACAAACTAAGTTTACCTTATTGATTCGTTGGTTTGTCGCTCGAGAGTAAGAGGGACGGAGTGTCGTCCGATTTTCGTACTCGTGAATTAATAGCTCCGTTATAGTCTGATATCTCGACAAATAAAACTTATAAGCGGTTTAACTCTGGCCAGTATCACTTTCCTCAATTTCAAGGAAAATTTATGAGGCCCCGTGGCGGTTATAGAACTTCGGTAGTTATTGAATCAGAAACTTCTTAATTGTGTGATATCCAGTTTGATTAAGGCAGGAAAGAAAAACAAAACGCTTAATTGCGGATCGTATCCAGGGAATACATTTGTTGATTTCCTTAGCGTTCTGCATGCGTAAAACCAACAAAAAACTATTCGACTCCCAATGTTCGATTTCCATGTATATTAATGAGAATGTTTCCCTTTCCCGTAAAAACTATCGTTCAGCTGGAAGATGGCAACTATACCACCAGCACAAGCTACAATCCATGTGCGGTTGTAGTCTTCGAAGGGTAAGAACATACCTGTCAAACCTTTTACTCCAAATTCCCGTATAGGGAAAGGAGGTAATTGTCTTGTTTTATGTTTTTTACAAGAGCACTATAAATATCCTGGAACCTTGAGTTTTCTGTTCACGCCGATAGAATGTATCGAAACGAAACCGGCCGAAGTAAAGTCCGACAAAGTCTTATAATCCAGTCAAATTGAAATCCAAAATCAGTTTCAAGTGCGTGAAATCCAGTCCGTAATCTTGCGTCAAAAAAAGGCATTTGAAGAAAAGTTTTGGTTTAGTTTCGATTTTGGGAGCAGCATGGAATTTTGTGCTGCTGAACACGAATCAGCGGTTTGCCACCAAATTTTTTGACGTGAAACATGTTTTTTTCGCAGAAAACAATGGGAAAATTGGAGTTATCTGTCATTTTTGGAATAACTCAGAAGTTATGCGTTAACGTAAAAGGACTCCATATATGAAATAAAAGATCCGTAGTCCGGGAGCCCACCCTATGAAAAATCCGGGTCATTTGATCGTGTCTGGCACCTGTGCAGACGTTTTCTATCGTCTAGGAGATGACACTTCTGAGATCGGCAGAAATTTTCCGTGGGACAGGGGCTCACAACAGAGCTAGCTGTTGGCAAACACACCTTTGGGCTGCTTGAAAACGGCTGGCAAGTGTGAAAATTGGTTCTTCGCAAACAATAAACTAGAAAACTACCACCACCATCCAATTTCGAATGAAACCCAGGCTACTAGTGAGCCTCGAAATTTCACATATGGCGCTATGTACAAATCTAATTGGATGGCGTTGTTGATTTCGTAACGTATTGGTCGTGGGAAACGACTTTTTACTCCCGCCTGTCGTTTTCAAAGCACCCAAAGGTGTGTTTACCAACAGCTAGCTCTGCTGCCCCATCCTGCCCATTTTCCTGTCCCATGGAAAATGTCTGGCGATCTCCTATACCATAAAAAACGTCCTGTGCAGGTGCCAGGACGATCCACGAAATTTCCAACATATTAGGGGTATTCACGTCAACTTTCGTGCTGTTTGTAGTTTCGTAATTGCGTTGTTGCTGACGAGCAGGAAAATTCACTTTCGTCGAGTTAAGTACAATATTTTTCTCGTGACTCTTCATTTAAAAAGTCAATAAATATACATGTTAGTAAAATGATAAATTGTTGGTTTAAAGATAATATGTGAGCCTAGGTTATTATAATTAATGGCGTTTTCTATTTCCACAAAAAACTGCTCTGGAGTTGCTCCAGCGCTGCTCTGATAGGGTTTTAGGCGATCCATTTGCCATTAGGGCTACCGTGGAGCAACTTGTAGTGAGTTCCATTTGCCATGTAGTCTCGCTGCAGAGCAACATTTATTGCTCCGGGAAATTTGACGGAGCAATGAACATCATGGAAGGTAATATGATAACAAAAAACAAAACTTTGCTCATTCCGGCTTTTATAATAAAATAAGTTGTGACGTGTGTTGTTCTAAGTGATGAAATTAAACGCTAGAAGAAAATGTTTACGAGATTACTACTTATTGTGAGCACCAAGAGGACAATTTCTTTACCAATTAGGTACCCAATAATTGAACAAAACTATTTTATTACTCCATCTCGAAGTGAACTTCAGCTCGCAGAATCAGTTCACCCCGATAAACCGACAAAATCCATTTGCTTCCCGACAAGAGACTTCGTTGGAATGTACATGACATTATCGATGGATAAAACGAATGTAATCTTGAATAAATTTCTTGCAAAGCATCTTCCAAAAAGTGAGTTCGAATGTCAATGTGTTTCGTGTCACTCGTAGCTGAGTAGAGCTAAAATTCAGTCGAATCATTACAGTTTGACACTGTTATTCGACTTCACCTTGTTTCTGTCCCTTCTAGAATTTCTTTCTGTACTCACTTTTTTCTGTCTCGATTTATTCATTGTCTCGCAGCGCAGGTTGAATTGCATTATTCTCGTTGAATTTCTCGCGTTGTTCGTCAAACGATGGTCATGATGGTCTTGGGGGGATCGCATAGTCATTACTCGGCCAAAACGTTAATTAAAGCATTACATTAGCTGTCAAGTTAATGTGGAACTCGCACTCCTGTGATGAGCCCTTGTCATTTTCTTTAAATGCAATCGAGATTTTCCAGAATAAACGGCAATTTCATAGTTTGAGATGTATTCCATTATTTCTCATGCGCCGATACCGCGAATTTTAGGTTTTGTTGGCAATTGTATCAGATTAATATGCTTGATGGGCACTTTGAAAATTTTAAGCTTATAAATTACCCTTTCTTACAATTTTCGGAAATAACACCAACCGACAGACTCCAGTCCTACGTGAGTGAGAATCGAGGGCATTTAAGCTTTTTTAGCATTTTCAAGGGAAATTTCCTGGTATGTTTTATCCATGCAATTTTGATGACGATCGCGCACCCGCGACAAACGCGCCACTTCCCGTCCATGTCCCAACTCACGTATAGGGTTCGGAGTAAAAAAACTGCGTCGCAACCCGTTAAGGACTAACAGCCTGTTTTATTTTCATGCCCGTTGGAACATCATTCGAACGCCCCATTCTTATTAGGTGGCGAACATCTAGAGCAATACGATATCGTTTCGACATCGCCGACGCAAATTAACAGCGTCTGGGATAGATAGAAACAACTGGAAATCGCCACAGTATGAACGCCGCCTTAGTGTACATTATTTTACTAATTTTTTGCAATATGAATAGCGTTATTTTTGTCCAACGTTTCGACATTTTCCAAATTCCGCTTTAGTAAAGTCCTAACATCCTCCCGAATCTAGAATAAAATAGCCGTCGCTAATCACAATACGATGCAATGACTGTTTTTGAAGTCGCACGATCCTCTGGGGTTTTCCTTTTCCACAAAAAGTGCTCTGGAGTTGCTCTAATAAGCTTTTAGGCGATCCATTTGCCATTAAAGCCACCGTGGAGCACTTTTTATTGAGTTCCATTTGCCACATAGTATCGCTGCAGAGCAGTGCCAGAGCAGCATTTCTTGCTCCCAGAAATTTGAGGGAGCTATGAACAGCATGGAAGGTAATACTATTATTATGATAAAAAAGTTTTGCTTATTCCTTGTCTAGCTGCCGTTAATTACGTGTGTGGTTCAAAATATGGAAATTACAACGCAAAAAGAAATGTTTTATGAAATTACTCCTTTTTGTAAGCACGCTAAGAAGACAATTTTATTATTTATTGTACTTAAAAAAAATAATCACAAACATGATTCCAATAATCAAACCCTGTGAATAATTCGGGCTATTAGTGTGACGTCATGAAGAAGGAGGTTTATAACCAGTGACTCCAAACAAACTTTTACTCACACGCGTTCGTGTGGTGTTCATCAAATTAAAAGATTTCGAGCGATGCCTAACACACATTTTTGAAATATCAAACAAGTCCAAAAAGGTTTAGAAGCCAACAAATGAGGCTAACGTTATCTTATTGAGGCTTACCCGTCCTGTTCCTGAACACTGCTAGGTACACCAGGCTTCGCTCGACTAACAGCTTTCTTTTTCTGCGGTGATTGGAAAGTAAAACGCTTTTCTTTGTTGTGTTCAAATATAACAAGACCAAGGGATTTGTCTCCATTAGGGAAATGACAGCTGCACACATAAATGAGGAATTAGTTGGTTCTTCTCGTCTCCTAAAAAGTACAGTTATAAACATTGTTATAGACTATACAGGGAGTTATATTACTCAACTTAGCTCAATAATTTGATCCAACGGCGCCTGATTACATGGTCTTTTGGAATTCTAAAAAAATTGCACGTATCTCCGGTGCTGTGATGCTTGCAGTCTGGAGCCCAGCACATACCCATTGCTAATTAACCAATACAACTTTCAGTTTGAAATGATCACTGCCCTCCTTACCCTCTCGTTCAGAAATAATGAAAAAAAAAAAGCTTACAAAATGACCACTACCTACTAAAAAAGTAAATAATTGTGAGGGCCTGAAATCCTATGTGGGTTCCTGTTTGTTTGGAGTCAGTGATAAGGAATCAGTACAATAACCCGTGAGTTGTGACGTAGCCACTAATGAACCGAATAGGAAAATCGCGTAAAATCAAATTGCCCCGACAAGATTCCTTAGCTTTCAGAAGTGATCTTTGACCAGAGATTTCGTCAGAATATCCGCTTCACTTTCGGTAGGAGTGACGAATTTAATTTTGAATACATTCTTGTTGAAACACTATTTTCCAAAATGTGGGTTCGAATGTCAATGCTTCAGCTTCAAAAGCGAATGCCTCATCTTCCTCATCTGAAACGGGAAACAGCGAAGAAAACTTGGAAACGAGTTTGGTTCACAAAAAACTGTTCAAGAGTGGAATGTCTAAGTGAGCAAAAAAAGAGGGAATTCAAACGAGAACATTTTGGATTAATGGAGGAAAAGCAGTGCGAATTTCCAAAAATTGCGAATAATTCGTGCCGACACTCTAAAGCGCCGAATTCGCCTCATTCCTAAAGCCTTCTCAGTATATGGAGTTGCAACAAAGATTTTTTTGGAAAAGTTAAGAGTCCATATGGGATATGGGGTTAAGAAACAGAAACGTTTCTTTCTTCTCTGAAATATGTGTAAAAAATGTTCTGCTGAATCCAGTCAGTATAGCATTAGCTACACTTCGTTTCGTGAGTTGAAGCCTTTTTGGGTGCTTCAGCCTAATGTCACCAACCGTCACACCTACGTGTCTAAGATCCACAGCAATACTGAATTTTTAACAACTCCCTTGTAGTAGTTGTAGTCGACAGGTGCTGTTATATAAATAGTGTTGTATGTTTGCACCGTAAGTGCACTTAATGTAACCCATCCCAAATTATTTCAGGATTTCACAGACCAGCCAGTGTCTTATGGAAAATTTATGTTATGCATTTTATTTCAGACTCCCCCAGCACCCTATACCGTAATAAAAATATTTTCTATCTATTAGCTACCCTTCTAAACGCAGCGTTGCCCTTTAAGGCCGCTACGTGCTGCGAGGTGCCAGATGGGATTGAGGGAACTGTGAAAGGAATGGCTGGTGATTTGGTAGCTCAGGGAAGGGACGTAAACAATTTTCAATCATTTGTTGCCTGCGTCCAAGATTAGTCATGGAACTTTTTCATTGTTGAAGAAGAAGAAATCAGTGTTGTAGAAACTTTGATACCAAAGGTTATTGCAACTCACGAAACGAAGTGTAGCTAATGCTATACTGACTGGATTCAGCAGGACATTTTTTACACATATTTCAGAGAAGAAAGAAACGTTTCTGTTTCTTAACCCCGTATCCCATATGGACTCTTAACTTTTCCAAAAAAATCTTTGTTGCAACTCCATATACTGAGAAGGCTTTAGGAATGAGGCGAATTCGGCGCTTTAGAGTGTCGGCACGAATTATTTCGCCATTCTCGCAATTTTTGGAAATTCGCAATGCTTTTCCTCCATTAATCCAAAATGTTTTCGTTTGAATTCCCTCTTTTTTTGCTCACTTAGACATTCCACTCTTGAACAGTTTTTTGTGAACCAAACTCGTTTCCAAGTTTTCTTCGCTGTTTCCCGTTTCAGATGAGGAAGATGAGGCATTCGCTTTTGAAGCTGAAGCTCGTGAACACGGCTTACTCCGAGTTCGCCTCCCACACCCTCTGAGTGGTACACCGTCCCAATGTCGTTACGCCACTGTGCTAACGACATTGGGAGTTCTTGTGTTCGCTTTATTTCATCATCATTCACTGGGGTTGTAAGAAAAATCTGAGGGGTTCTATAAAGTTCTCTCAGATGCAATTCCTTCTACGTAACTTTACAATGAAATTTCACTGCATACTGCTGGAACACCTGAGCTCCACTTTAAATTCCTCCTCCACCTTGTTCAACCACTCTTTTTCAAATTACATTAAAGTTCGGATTAACTAGCTCGAATAGAAGCCTAATCACCTTAACTTTCGTTTAGAGCAAGGCGTGCGTGTAACATAACGCGCTATGTTTCGCAAGCCCAGCTTGAGTGCACGGA
Organism: Corythucha ciliata; assembly: GCA_038030265.1. Lineage (NCBI taxonomy): Eukaryota > Metazoa > Arthropoda > Insecta > Hemiptera > Tingidae > Corythucha > Corythucha ciliata. The sequence goes on from CM075943.1 coordinate 37,704,946, forward strand.
AAACCAATTTAAATCGAAGAAAGGTTGTGTACTGTGATCTAGCTGATGCTTGATCCACATGATTTAATTATTGTTGAAATAAATTGGTTCTATTTGTGTCATTTGATGAAACGTTCCTAAAGACAGAACTCGTTTTGAAACAGATTGATACAATGTCCGACTCTCAGAAAATAAATTGATAGAAAATTAGGTACTTATTTTCAGTATATTGTCAGATGTGTTGCCCAGCTAGATTTAAAATGTCGAGGCCCACTTACGAATAAGTTAAACTTCATTTTTCTTGAGCACTTCTTATGGGGAAGGGTAGGAGAGGATGTCTCACAATCAGTACGCAACATTGACAATTTTTTATTTAGGAAGCAGAAGTGATTTGATTTCTTCAATTTTCAAATTCAATTCAAACGTCGCTGGAGAAAACAAAAAAGGCAGGATCGGTCACTAAAATTGAAGAAACAAAAAAGTACAGAACTTGATCGGTATCATAGACACGGGTGCACAGTAATTGGAAGGGCTCATCAAACGTCTAAGGTTCATTCAAGAAGTACCCTGAAATTCACTTCTTCTTTTTTTCCACACTCCATCAAGTCACTATACAACCGACGCGATCATTTTTAGGCGTTACCATCCGGAGAGAATATCTGAAGAGGAGTAATGTCTATTGTCCACTCGTCCCTCTGAAGCTGTTTTTTATGTAGAATAGTTCTCACTCAGATAATGAGGCCCTATACAGACCAGGCCTGTATTATTATCGAATGATATCCTTCCCCAGACATCCATGGAGTTAAATTGTTTCTGATCATTTTTTTGTATTTAAATGAGGTGAGATTGATAAGAAACGGACTCTGAATAAAAATACAACTTTGAAACAACTCTATAAACTTTTACTTCATCAATTTTGACTCGAGCGCCTGCAGTGAGAGTTAAATAATGAATCGCGTGTGGATCGATTGATAAACTGCAGAAGAACATCACAGGGCATCGTTCAAATATTCACATCTTCCACCTTCTCTTTGTTACCTATGAGAGACACCTGTCTCTTGATACTATAGCGAGAGAAGCAAGTATAGAGTTTGACAACTAACTAGAACGTTCTGCGTGAAAGAGAACAATACTTCATTTCGGTCAATTTCGATGGAGTTTGAAGCTTTGCTAAACGAACGAAATTCATTTACGCTGCAATGGTGAGAGATTAAAAACAAAGGAACGGCGTGATTGATAATTTGTGATTTTAAAAAAAGAAACACACAACAGCAGTTTAAAATTAGTGATTTATAAATAGAGGGAATTAGTCAAATGAGAAATTGAAGAGAGAGCTGCAACTTCATTATTAAATATCGCACACAATCAGGACAAATCTTTGTTTCGATAAATTAGACCGTGTTCAAAACAGGGTATTGCCCGGTGGCCAGCGAGAGCAAATTACTGGTTGAGGCTTGATAGTTTATGGCCGTAGATTGGCTATATGGGTGCAATTAGCATGTGAAAATCATAAATCATGCATATCAACGAACACGATGGGAATAGGATAGGTCAATTGATTGATCCTATACCCTCTCCCCCAAATCCTCGACTACACTCTTGACAGTTGTCTCGCAAATTTACATTTTGGAGGGTTCTTTCAACTTTCGCACACATTAAGTAGACAAAGTCTAGTAATGCTATTCATCTTTGACGCTAACGGTCAGATAAGGTAATCAATATGGTAGGTACATAATTCAAAATATTTGAGATGACCATGTCAAAAAAAAAAAAAAAATTTATTTTCAGCACTAAAAGCGGGAGCAAAATGACGGAACGAATGAAGTGCACCACGTCATGGAAAACAGGCCAACAGTTAATAGGCTGGGAGGGGGAACTTTAGTTGTAGGAGATATAATTTATGTGGGATTGAAAGTATCGCAGCCTGAACTTAATTTATAATTTGTTTATCTCATTCATACTTGCGGTGTGAGATCATATTGCGATCAGATTTTTCTTCAAAATTATGTGTTAAGCCCCTTTTACACGAGTAAGTTTTTTGATCAAATTAGCCATTTTGAAAAAAATTAACAGATGTTCCCTCCCTAAAATGAGTTGTTTGTGATCAGATTGAACATATTTTTGAACAAAAAACTTACTCGTGTAAAAGGAGCCTTACGGCTAAAGAATTTACTTGGATAGTTTGTAAACTAGCCAAAGGGCCCGCTATTTTGTGTGAAAACTAGGTTTCTGACAAAATAACCACCAGCTTTGGCAAGCTTATAAACTATAACTATGGGTAACTTATAAAATACCCGATACTTTCTTGGCTATTTTGTAGTGTAGTCATCTATTTGGCCTCCCTCACGCTGGTACTACAACTTCGAGTTAATATTATGAATAATCACATCTTATATGCGTGTTAATTACCTGTAGTTGGACGTAAAACCCCGTTGGATTACCACTCCAACTTTTTTTTTTTTTTTAAAGAAACTTGAGATAGAGTAAGGTCAGGTATTGGCTATCCAGTTAGTTTACATACTAGCCAAAGCTGGTGGTTATTTTGAGAGAACTCCCGTTTTTTCACAAAATAGCGGCGATCTTGGCTAGTTTACAAACCATCCAAGAAAGGACTTTAACCATAACATATGCAAAAACATTATGCTTGGAGTGTTGAGGTTACCTTTATTTCGTATAATGTGCACTCAGCTAGCTTCATGACGTTACATTGTATGGGACTCTTCAAAATTTAGTGCTTCCCTTCAAATTTGTCGCCGGCTACTTATAAAAAAGAAAAATCACATACTCTGCGCCAAAAGGCGAAATCGAACGGCCTTCGCATTTGCAGCATAGTCAAGGTTCAGTTACGACGGAGTTAATGTGCACACAGTTATCGGAAACTAGTAACCAATAACGTTATTATTAAGATCCTCGAAACCAGACAACCGTGTGTTCTTAAAAGACGAAAATATGTCATTAATTTGAAATAAGTGATCCACACAGCAAAGTTCATTGAAAAAATATTCTTCGAATGATCACATCATAAGTTGAAAAAATATTAAAAATGTCCGCCTGCAGGGTGGTTATAAAAGATTTTGTGCTTAATATTTTGAGAATACTCCAAGCTTAAGTTCAAGAAAAATTAGTGAGGAATATTTCCAGAATATTCTCAAATAATGATCAAGGGCATAAGTTTTGTTCGGAGTATTGAAAACATATTTCAATTTCAAGTTATAGAAATATTAGGGGTACTCATGAAAAATGTTAAACCTTGTATTATTTGTTATATGCAAAATTCCGAACAGATGGGCAAGGCCGTAGAAACGGGAAAACTGAACACAAAAGTTTTGTTCCGACAGCAGCCTGTCGGGTAAAGTGCATTTCATTTATCCGGTCATGCACCATTTATCCGGTAATCGTTTAAGTTTGAATGAGATCATCATATTATAAATGAAATTCAGGCTGCGATAGAAATTCTGCTGCAATTATTATTATTATTATTATTATTATTATTATTATTATTATTATTATTATTATTATTATTATTATTATTATTATTATTATAGACTGTGAACAGCATTCAGAATCTTGCAATCTCGTTGCCATTCAGTACAAACAATATGCAGTTTGTTGTGTATACAAACCACCTTCAACCCCTTATTGCAAAATTGCTCATCATGTTAATTTAATGATTGATACATCATTAGAAAAATGTGAACAAGTAGTTATTTTCGGTGACTTCAACATATAACATGAAAAGAGAGAATTCGCGTTTATTTAATGACCTGGCGGATCGTGAATTATTCTTAGGCGTATCTAAGGAATCTTCTAATAATGACAAATTCATCCTTGGCGGCGTTTAACAGTCATTTATTCTATTTCAGAGCGAAATATCAGCCTGCTGGAAACCGGCGTAATATTACGCCATCATCATAGATTTTACATTGTTGGAAGACGCCGACTGAAAACCCGCCCCGGCCCGTCGGTAAAACGACTAGTATGTCAAGACACTAAAAACGACTCAAAACTCAATAATGATGAAATAAATTGCTGCAATAATTGTTTTCTCAATACAATATTGAAAGCTTAATAATTTGAATAAATTAATCCTCCAATTTTCAACTATCCCAACGTCAAATTATTTTATAACCGTTGCTCTGATCTAATTTATGTTGTAATGCAAATTAATGCAGACCACGATCCAAATTTCACTCACAAACAACTCCTTTCTGTATCGTATGGTGACTTGACGGTTTCCGTTAAACGAAACACAATGCAAATTTTTTAGTCAACGGTCTCATAAATGATAACTACGCTCTAGAATGAATGCTCTTGTTCCTCCCCCCTTCAACCGTAGACGCCCTACATTTTTACGTTTTTATCGCTGTAAACGCTTAAATAAGCGAAAATCACGGCGATTCCCGATCACGCAGGACGGCGCCTAAGAGAATACTCCTTCATCGGCTTACAGCGTGATTAAATGTGTACCCCTAATTTTTTCCTTACTTTTTTCAGATTACGTACATTTTCAAATCGGTTACGTTAGGTCAAATGGTATGTCACATATCTTCATTACAGAGTGCCTGGGTTCGAATCTGAAAGAAACTTTTTTTTCACCTTTTTTGGCCCACCTCATGATTTTTTTTACTTAAGACTCATTAGTGGCCCATACACGGGCAGATAATTCTGACAGATTTGATCGGCCGATATTTTCAACAGATATCGTTAAAGATCTAAAGCAAACGATGAGATCGGTCGTCGCCCCTTAACGTACAAAAGTTATCTGCGACCGATATCTGTTACTCGATCAAATCTGCCCGTTAGTGGGGGCACATCTGGCAGATTGAGATCTGTTGCGGAAAAAAATCTGACAGATTTCATTTATCGGTCGGGTTCGAAAGATATTTGAGATCGGTGACAGATATGGAGTGTTAAAAAAAAATGGAGGGGGAGCAAAAAGCTTTTTCACTTGAGAAATAATGTAATTCTGATCAAAAGACATGAACGAACTGGAATAAAAGCAGTATTTAGTTGTCTAGCCTGAATCATACATATGTTGTTAAACACTGTAAAACGGACAGATCAAATCGTTACGTTAAGGGGTGACGCCCGATTCAAAATCGGCAGATCTATCCCACAGATATCTCTCATGAGAAATTGGTAGGTTAGTGGGGAACCACAGACCACATCTGACGGATTTGAACTCCCACCGATATCGTTCGGCAGATATTTGTAGATCTGTCATCGTTTATTGCCCACTAACGAGCAAATTTTCACCACCGATATCTGTCAAAAACATGAAATCTGCCGCAGATATCTGCTCGTGTATGGCCACCTATTAGACTGTAGGCAAATCAAAAGAAAGAGACTTCTCAAAATACAATGTCAATGGAATTTTTGGTAACTGGGTGGTCCCCAGTGAGGCATAGCGTTAATTTAATAGCTTCCCTCCGCCGAGAACTGCCCTGTCATATCAACGGATTTGGTTCACTAGTGTCTCATACGAAAGCGCGTTCATTTCTGATTACTCGAGTCAATTTTGGGAGCGATTGCAGCTACAGCCATGCAGTAGCGAATTTTCAACTAATTTAACCCCCTCTTTCACATCCTTCCCGTGGACCGATCCGCCTGGATCACGAACTCGTCCGAGATATTCACGCTATTGATTTTTAGGCCAAATTTGGTTGCCCTAGGTAAAAAATTTCGACCGTGATCGTGCTAACAAAAAAGGGCCACATATACAGGGTGTTCACCGGTGGCGTTGACTACATTGCATACAGTGGTAGTACATGCCAAGAGCTGTAAAATTTTCCCTTTCACTTTTTTTTATCTCCAGCTGTTACCGATTTATGATTTTTTGAACACTTTTTATGTATAAAAGCATTTTTCACGATAAAAACACGATTTCTCTGGTTCTGGGTAGTGCGATAAAACATTTGGTGGCAGCTTTGGATTCCGCACAAAATTTACCTCTAGATGTGGTAGGTTTCGTTTCGGAATTTCCTTGAAACACCCATCATTTTTGGGCGTCAAAATAATTAGTTGCACAAAAAAATATTTTTCGTGAATTTATCCTGTTGATTTTAACGAGCGGGAAAAAATCGCAGGTAGCGCACCTGTGCTCTAAAAACATCTCCAAGTTGTCAGCATTCGAATGGCGTATCATAATGCCAGCTTCTGACTTATTTTGGCTGAGAAAACATGATTTCGTTTTTAAAACAACATTAATTTTTGGCACCTTTTTCATTCAGGTATTTTTAGTAATTTGTTTTTGATTCCGAGCTGAATACTAGGACGCGTCAAATCCAGTTTTCAGGCTCATAAACTTTCTCTTTTTATTGCACCAGAAAAAAAAAAACTTTTTGATGTGGCAATAATGGCTTCTTCCCAGCGCGTGGATCGTTCGCTGACCAACAATTGTATTTAAAATACAAAAAAAAATACATCAAAATAAAAATGTTACTAAAAACTACATAAATTGTTCGAAATGGCCCCCTCCGTGCTCCAAGCACAAAGCTGCTCTTCTTGAGACACTACTTGTTGCTCTCTCTATTTCTTGTTGCCTTGCGCCCATGCTTGTGCAGCACTCTTGAATCCTTTGGACAAGTTGCTCTTCATCCGTTATATCCACACTGTAAATCATAGATTTCAGCGTTCCCCAAACGTAAAAATCTGGTGGCGTTAAATCCGGGCTCCTCGCTGGCCACGTGACGGGACCATGGCGCCCAATCCACCGATCTTCAAAATTTTCGGCCATCCATTCTGTGATTATTCTCGCGTTATGGGCAGGACACCCGTCCATTTGCCACCACATATTTTGCCTATAATGCCAAAGGGAATGTCGTCAAGCAAAGAATTTAAATTTTGAAGCGTTTGGAGGAAGGATGCCGCGTTGAGACGTTGGGGAAGGATGAGGGGTGGTAGGATCCATCTACCGATGATACCGATCCAGACGTTTACTCGGAAGTGGTACTGGAACTTTGACTCCCTGATTCCATGAGGATTTTCACGTGCCCAGATGTGTGAATTCTAGAATTGAAAATTCCAGCCCGCGTGGAAGTAGCCTTATCAGTCCACAAAATTCGTGACTGGAATTCGCGGTCTTCATTCGACTTCTGCTGGAACCAACGACAAAATGATGTCCTCGCTTCATAATCCCTCGGGAGCAGCTGCTGGACTTTTTGCAGATGGAATGGATGACGACTATCTTTTTTGAGAACTTTCCAGACACGGGAATGCGATTTATATTCAACCTTAGCGCAGCCCTTCTGGTACTCAAGGTCGGATCATGGTCGAACTCAGACAGAATCTCACGCGTTCTTCCACCAGTCGTGATTCGGTCCGGGTATGTCTGGCCTGAACTAGGAGCGCGTCCGGTCTGTCGCATGAAACGGTAAACGTTTGAAAAAGTACGCCTGTCAGGGAGCCTTCTTATTGGAAAAAGACGAGCGTACTGCCGCACTGCTTCGTAACCGTTTCCTCCCGCCGCACCATAAGTGTAAACCATATCAACGTACTCTTCATTGGTGTAAACCATCTCGCATGAGTATCGTGGTAAGCAAAATGAATGAAAAAGAAAAATTAAAAGAAATGCCCACTTCTTTAATGTCAAATACAACACTACTGTAACGGCTTTTTTATTTCCTTAAAATTATGTGCAGTATGTGAAGGTAAATCTATCATTCTCACACATCTGTGCCCATCGAAACCCATAGGAAATCAGGGATCCAAGCTAGTGTAGTTGTGTCTACTTCCTGCTTCTACTTGAGACCAGGAGTGGTCCATGATCGGAGCTGCGATGGAAGTGGTTCGAAACTTGCTATGCCTGGCTATCCATGCCCCACTCCACGTCAGCAGTGCTCACTGACCAGTCGAGCACGTTACTGGTATGGACTGGAGTTTCCATACTGATTTTTACGTTTGGGAACACTGAAATAGTTTTCTTTTGTTAGGAAGCTGATTTTCTTGGTCAAAATCAGTCAGAAGCTGGCATTATGATACGCCATTCGAATGCTGACAACTTGGAGATGTTTTTAGAGCACAGGTGCGCTACCTGCGATTTTTTCCCGCTCGTTAAAATCAACAGGATAAATTCACGAAAAATATTTTTTTGTGCAACTAATTATTTTGACGCCCAAAAATGATGGGTGTTTCAAGGAAATTCCGAAACGAAACCTATCACATCTAGAGGTAAATTTTGTGCGGAATCCAAAGCTGCCACCAAATGTTTTATCACACTACCCAGAACCAGAGAAATCGTGTTTTTATCGTGAAAAATGCTTTTATACATAAAAAGTGTTCAAAAAATCATAAATCGGTAACGGCTGGAGATAAAAAAAAAGTGAAAGGGAAAATTTTACAGCTCTTGGCATGTACTACCACTGTATGCAATATAGTCAACGCCACCGGTGAACTCCCTGTATTATAAGTTATGTCTGTCAAACCTCTTAATCAGCTATAAAAAATAAACATTGCATTTCCCCACGCGCGCTTTTCCAGGAATTGTTTACAAGTGAAGCCGAGATCTTTCTTCCCCCCCTCCCCTCGTTTTATACTAGATTATTCTAGATCTTTTTGCTATTGTATATAAAGGCTTAGACTTAAGAAGAGTTAGTCAGTAAGTGAGTCATTATTACTATTGGCAGTGAGTTCTAATTGCAGTACCGCGGAGTTGCTGTGAACATTGTGTTCAGTCTCTTAGAACATTGTGTTTCGAATTCGGGAAATAAAGTTTTTTAAAAACTAAAATTGTGGTCGTCGTGACTTAATTTATATATATCAAATTGAACCGACCTCGGATTCGTGTTCTAGGGGTTCTGAAACATGAAAAAAATGTATCATGACCTATGTGTGCGACCATCAGGGCGAGACCAATTGTGCATTTTTTAAATGAAAAATGAAATGCACTAAAATACGAAATAACAGGGTTTACGTCGATAACATATGTTAAACTTCAGAATGCCCCTATTTTTGCTCGAACTTCGAACAATATTTTGAAGGTACTTCATACAACCTCATTTCAAGTTGTATGCTAAATAATCAGTTGGAGAGTGTAGAAAAAGAGCTACGTGTTTTCATTGAGTTTCTTTAATGAAAACAGGTGTCGGTGTAGCCCATTTTCTACACTCCGGGAGAAAAGAACACTATTTAGTCCCCCATTGGGACCAGGAACCAGCAGTAAACAGCACTGAAAGTACAAGCGGAAATCGTTCACAGTATAATTATTTGATCGTCACGTCAAAGTTGAAAGAAATTGAACCAAAAACAAACATTGAATACAAGCACCACTCAAACATAAAAAGAAATTCTTGAAAACAATTCCAATTTATACGAAATGAATACATTGAAAAACATAGGTAATTAAAATCGTCGTGCATACAGAAAAAAAAAAAAAATCATGATAGCTTGATGGCGTTTCCGTGGGCTTCTTTCTAAATGGGTAACGATTTTTTTTTTTTTTTTTTTTTTTTTTTTTTTTTTTTTTTTGGCGTTTATTTAGAAATTAAAGAAACATGTTACAAAGAAATAAGAAAAAAATATAATAAAAAAAAAAAAAAAATTAAATTGTTATTCTCCTTAACGGTAATCACCCCCAAAGAGCTTAATACTCGCGCAAGGGGTGATGAGTTAAACACAAGACCTAAAGCACATCAAAATGCAAGAGAGAGAAAAAGAGTGAGAGAGAGATATTTGCGCTATAAAACACAAAAAATAGAAATGAATAAATTAAAACATTACATTACTTATATAAACATAACATCATAAATTATAGGCTCATTCTAGTCGCAAAGTAAATTTTTAAGGCACTCTTAAATTTTGACAGTTCGGTTATTTTTCTTATATTTTCTGGTATCTCATTAAACAATTTAACTCCTCTATAATCTAGGGATTTTTGGCAGGTAGAAGTGTTTTTGAAAGGCAGTTTTAGTAGCATTTTGTTTGAAGATCGCGTAGGTCCATCAATTATTTCAAACTTACTAATATTTTTTTTCATTTTAAAAACTTGAATTATTGAAATTTTATCAATTAAATCATTGGAAGAAAGCACATTGATTTCCTTGAAAAGTTTTTCAGAATGGTATCGCCGAGGCTTTCTCCAGAGGATTTTAATTAGCGTTTTCTGTGAAACTTCAATTGTTTTGAGGGTTGTCGGCCAGGCACAGCCCCAAATTGCGGAACAATATACAATTAGCGATTGTACAAGAGCATAATAGACCATTTTTTTTGCTTTGAAGTTAAGGAAATTTCTAATTTGATAACACATTGGTATAAGCTTCCTCAGTTTAGAATTGAGGAAATTAACATGAGCAGTCCAATTTAAATTCTGATCAATCAACATTCCCAAATACTTTGTTTCAGCAACTTGTTTGACGGAGGGACACGTACAATTTACAGTGAGAGATTGCTGACAAGCGTTCGAATGTACGGCCAAGTTTCCGATCACAGGGACATCGTTCGGTCTGAACGCGAACGCCATGAAATTTGTCTTGGTATAGTTCAACTTCAGCCCATGTTCGGAAAACCATGCGTTTATCTTATTGAGATCAGAAGAAGCCGCTCGCAGAAGGCGATCCCAAGCGTCGTTGCAGAGTATAAGAGCTGTGTCGTCAGCGAAGCAAACCAGTTGTCCTTCTAGTTTAAGTCCAAATAATCCATTGACATAAAGTACGAAGAGAATAGGCCCTAATACAGTTCCTTGCGGGATTCCATACTGAAAAGTTCGGGCGTCGCTGAGATGACTTCCAATTTTGACGCGTTGCAATCGTAGGTCGAGATAGCTGGTTACCCATTCAAGGAAACTTTCATTCATACTAACATTTCGAAGGACTTGGACAAGTTTTTTATGTGAAACCGTGTCGAAGGCTTTGGTGAGATCCATAAATATTGCCATAGCTTTCCGACCCTTATCGAGGCTGCTTTCAATTTGACTGACAAGAAAGGCGATAGCATCTTGAGTTGACTTGTTGGCTTGAAACCCAAATTGAAATTCACTCAGCAGCTTTTCGTCCTCTACAAAACGGGTAAGGTATAATTTGACAGCCTTCTCGATTACCTTAGCAATATTTGACAAAAGGGAAATGGGACGATAGTTTTCTGCTCTTCTGGGGTCTCCATTTTTGAACAGTGGAGCTACAATGGCTTGCCAATCCGAACCCGCGTGTGATTTTTCTGTCTATGTGGATATGATCTTTGGTCGTTTGCAGTCCGTTCGAACAGCATCTGAATAGGCAAAAAATCATTAATTTCTGTTAACTATGATTAATGAGACAAGTTAAACAGTTATTACCAATCAGAGCACTTCATCAAGGCAATTTTTCAGGAGTTTTTAAGGCATATTTAGTTTTTCTCGACAAAATATGGCTTTGCCGCTTCCAAACAAACTTTTGGTGACTTCCGATGCTGGATTCGAAAAAGGCACATTTTTTTTTCAGTCAGGAATAAATGCGCATAAATAAACACCCGGTTTTTTTTCCGGATAAATATACTTCCTTATTTAAGGCCGGGTGCACACGAGCGTCAATTGACGCGCGTTAGAACAGATACAGAAGTCTATGGACCAGTGCGCACGTAACGCCGCTGCAAGAGACGCCCGACGGCAAGCTTGAATTGACGCCGGTTTCTGTGGAACGCGCGTCCCTTTTTAACCGCTCGCTTACCCTCCGATACCTACAAATACACAGACGTCTATGGAGCAGTGCACACGGGACGGGCAGTCGGGCGTCACTTGCCGCTCGGCGTCGCAGCAGTGAGACAGCTGTTGTTCTTATTCATTTTTTCTTATTCATCATCAGGGTGATTCAGGAGGAATGTGACAAACTTTCACAGGTGATAGTACGTACCTGGACGCACAAAAAACGTCATGTAGACGCATAGCCGAAAATGCTTTGGTTACGAGATATGAGCATTTTACTGTTTTTCCCCAGTTTCATTACTTTTTACAATAATTGTCGTGTTCACGGCTCACCGACGGAGGTTAGACAAAAAATGACGGTTGATTCGGAAAGAGGACAAAATCCTGTTCCTGAAACCACCATGAAAATCAAAAAATGTCGCTCGCGCGTGGCTATTTACGCCATGTGAAAAGTAAAAAAAGTATTTTTTTGAAATTACCAATACATTTCACATCGGTATCAATCAGCTGCTAGTGCACGCATTGATGGGCAAAGTTGTGGAAAACTACCCAGTTCTGTGTACTTTCGAACGGTGTTCTGGTAATTGAAGTTTGCAACCCTCTGACTTCAGCAATCAAGTTCGAATGCAAAAAAATGTAACTTGCTGTGTTAAAAGAAGCCGAATAAGCCATTGTAAACGTCCTTTCCTTAGGGTATTGTATTTCTCCGAGCAGGCTGCCCTCAATGCTTGAAGTAAGGATTCAATTCACAACGAGGCTCACCATGTGAGCTGAGGTGGTGGATGAACAGCGTTAGGGTGTATACTAGACTTAAACATTTCACCTTATCGCCGGTACCCTTTGTACAATCTTCTCTCATTCATGGAGCTCATTGTCCATCGTTTGTCTCTCCAACTTATGGTTGTGATCAATTTACACAAACAACCTCAGCATGAAATAACAATAACAAAAAACATCATTTAATTAAGTGTTCAAAAATTCCTCCCCCTTCGTGGACACACTTTGTCGCTCTTTTCTGCAGAGCTCTGGTGGCTCGACGAATTTTGGCATGTCGTTGTCGGATTGATTCAGCACAGGCCATGACTTTATTGATCAGCTCCTCGCGTGAGCTGGGCTTCTTTTCGTACACCAATGTCTTCATCCACCCCCAGAGACAATAATCAAGTGGCGTTAGGTCGGGAGACCTCGCAGGCCAGTTAATTGGTCCTCCTCGCCCAATCCATTTCAGAGGGAATTTTTCGTCGAGAAATGCTCGGACTTCACGAGAAAAATGTGCAGGGGCACCGTCGAGTTGAAATATCATACGATTTCTGTATTGAAAAGGAACGTCCTCCAGCAGAGCTGGGAGGTGATTCCGAAGGAAGTTTAAAAAAGTCGGTCCGGAAAGACGGTCTTCTAATATGAATGGTCCGATTAACATATTGTTGAGCATACCGCACCACACGTTGATCGAAAATTTATGTTGGAAAGCCGACACTAACTTTGCTCGGGGGTTCTCTTCTGACCAGATATGTTTATTGTGAGAATTGTTTATCCCATCTCTCGTGAATGTGGCCTCATCGGTGAAAAGAATGAATGGGATTTTGTTGCGGTTTGTATTTACCCATTGGCAAAACTTCAACCTACGGATTTCGTCTCCTGGTAACAAATTGTGGACTTTTTGGACATGGTATAGTGAAAGCCCATTCTTCTTGAGAGTTCTCCACACACTTGTTTGTGACGTATGCACCGCTAACGAAATTCGACGAGTGCTCGTTGTTGGGTCACGTTCAACTTCCATTAAAATGTCCTCAACGTCGATATTCTCTTCCCTTTCCGAATTCGTCGATCGTCTTGGGAACGCTCCAGTTTCACGAAGCGTTCTAAAAACCCGCGAAAAGGTATTTCTGGCCGGCAATCTTCGGTTTGGGAATTCAAGATGATATGCTCGCTGGGCGGCTCGGTCATTTCCTCTACACATTCCGTAGAAAAACATTATGTCGGCGTACTCTTCGTTAGTAAAATGTCGAGGCATTTTTAATAGTACCCTGACAAAATAAGTTGACTAAAATTCGCTTTAGTAAACTATCATACGTTCGGAAACGTAACAACAGTAACAACGAATACTTTTTCAGCTCTATGAACCCCTGAACACATTTCACGAGTAGTAATGAGGCATTCTCCCGAAAATGATCATGCAAGGAGGACCAATTTATTGGGCTGTGACGTTTCACAGCCTCTCGCCGTAATAATCTAAATTCGTTTGGCCACCAAAAATTTGCGGTTTAGAGCAACACAAAGTGAGCAAAAAACGGGGGGGAATTTTGAACGCTCAATTAAATTAAATGTATTTCAAGTTAAGGTTCTTCTTCAATCGTTGATCTCAACTAATTCGGAGAGAAAAAACGATGTACAAAGATCGCAATCTACTGAGCTAATCTAAACCTGATGAGTGGTGACTGATGAGTAGGAATGCCCTAGTTCAAGTCCTAACGCAGCAGTTCATCCACGATCTCACGCATAGTGAGCCTCGTTGTGAAAATTGATCGTACAAAGGGTACCGGCGATAAGGTGAAATGTTCAAGTCTAGTATACACCCTAACGCTGTTCATCCACCACCTCAGCTCACATGGTGAGCCTCGTTGTGAATTGAATCCTTACTTCAAGCATTGAGGGCAGCCTGCTCGGAGAAACACAATACCCTAAGGAAAGGACGTTTACAATGGCTTATTCGGCTTCTTTTAACACAGCAAGTTACATTTTTTTGCATTCGAACTTGATTGCTGAAGTCAGAGGGTTGCAAACTTTAATTACCAGAACACCGTTCGAAAGTACACAGAACTGGGTAGTTTTCCACAACTTTGCCCATCAATGCGTGCACTAGCAGCTGATTGATACCGATGTGAAATGTATTGGTAATTTCAAAAAAATACTTTTTTTACTTTTCACATGGCTGAAATAGCCACGCGCGAGCGACATTTTTTGATTTTCATGGTGGTTTCAGGAACAGGATTTTGTCCTCTTTCCGAATCAACCGTCATATTTAGTCTAACCTCCGTCGGTGAGCCATGAACACGACAATTATTGTAAAAAGTAATGAAACTGGGAAAAAACAGGAAAATGCTCATATCTCGTAACCAAAGCATTTTCGGCTATGCGTCTACATGACGTTTTTTGTGCGTCCAGGTACGTACTATCACCTGTGAAAGTTTGTCACATTCCTCCTGAATCACCCTGTATACCTATACACGGCAACCGAAGAAATTATTTTCTTCTTCAACAATTGAGCCCTGCGATCCATCTTGTTCAGTGGAAGAGGAAAGACTGTCTAGCAAACGCTCGCAACCACCAAGTGACGCGCGTCAATTGTTGCTCGAACGCTCGTGTGCATTGAACCAAAAAGTGACGCGCGTCAATTTACGCTCGTGTGGACCCGGCCTCAAGTTTCAAGTCAAATTCTACTTACCACGACGAAGAACTTGAATGTTAAATCTGCAAATGAGTTCGATGATGAAAATTTGACGGGCTAGGCAAACTCTCCACGAGATATGACCAACCATATCATTCTTGATCGAAGCAGAAGCTCGAAACTCGAAAGGGTATTGCGAAAAAGCAGGCAAGAACAAGAAAAAATAGGAGAAGATAGAACTAGAAGGGAGTTTCGTGGCTCGGCGCGGCGCGCGGTACAACAAAGCAGAAAAACGATAGTCAGCAAACCGGCCTCTCCCTCTAGACCTTCTTTTTCAACTGCTCTTGTTCTCGTTGCGTGGTCAGTGCCGCTGCTACGTTGGCTAATAAACTAATTTTTCAGACAAAGATATACAGGGTGGAACAGGATAAGTGTGACAAAAAAAATTGGGTGAAAGTAGGCCTCATTTGTGATCGAAAACACCCTTTGTACCATGGTCCGAAAATCAAAACCCTACGAGATATGATTTTTCTAACGTTTATTATGACTCATGTCACTTTTCTTAACTAAATGGGAATAACTCAGTTTCCAGCTGACATTTTGCAACTTTTGAGGACAGATTCGGAAACAGCACATTTTTTTCTGTCAGGATTAGCCATTTACGATAAAATTCAACCATTTTCTGTGGGCTTGAGAGATGCTCAAAGTTATGCAAATCGTGGATCTCTAATTTTTCAAAAAATTCAGCCTCCACTTCTCTACACTAAATCTAAGCGTATCGACATCCC
Organism: Corythucha ciliata; assembly: GCA_038030265.1. Lineage (NCBI taxonomy): Eukaryota > Metazoa > Arthropoda > Insecta > Hemiptera > Tingidae > Corythucha > Corythucha ciliata. Next base: position 37,720,712 of record CM075943.1, read on the forward strand.
ATGGGTCAGAAAAACTTCTTCAATTTGTCCTTTTTGTTGTGGATGCACAACATCATTTTTTAGCAGGTTTTTGAGTGCTCAGTAAAATAACCCTTTTAAATAAAAAACAATTGTTTCAGCACCTGAGATTCCTCACTCATTCATTTCACGAAATGGATAATGTTGTTGCATCCACTTGTAGTATGGAAGCTTGATTTCAGCAACTGGACAAACACTATTTCCTTTTCAAGAAATGGGCAATTTTTTTGTCCAGATGTCGTAATTTTTTGAAGTTACGGCAAGTGGAGACACTTCGTGAAATGGACATCCATTTCGTGAAATGGACAATTACTCGACATGGATACGACATATGTATTACAAACCCTTCATTTTAATATAATGTACTCGTAAGCACGCATATACCCACGTTTTATTAATGTACGAATTACTTTTACCGGCTTGTTCAGACCAGTGGTGGAGGGGAGGATGATTCCGACGGACTTAATTGTTGCGACTGACTCTTTTTCAAAGAATAAAAAATGAATTCATGCGGATTCGATACCTGTAGCTATTACCCTATACATAGTATTTAGGCCAATTTCACGCCAGAGATACTTGTATACGATACTCGAATGCGATTACTTCTGATGCTCTGGCGAAGAAGAAGGCTTATTACTTATATATACTGAGACCTATGTTCGAGAATTCTCACTAGAGATGTCAAACTGACAAAATTCTTGTGTAAAACCAAAAACTAATGTCTTATACATTTGTCATCATTTTCAGTGGAAGTGAATAAAATATAATTGAATAATATTGAAAAATATTGAAGTCATAATGGTATAGGAATATTTACGAAATATTACGTGGCATTTCACCAAAAATACTCTTTCCAGTATCAACGAAGAGCACTTTAAAAATATTATGATTTAGGTGTTTGAAAAATATTTGTTTGAGAATATTTTTTTCATCATTGAATAATATTATAATACAAAGTTCATCGTTCAATGGAAGATAAATATTATTAAAATATTTTTTTGAGGTTCCGAATATTCCCGGAATGTTCGAATATTTTCTGAATGTTATGAAAACCTTTTCTTGATGTGCGGGGAAAAGTCCTCCGACAGGCACGAAATCATAGACCAGCCAAAGACTAAAGACATCGACGGTAGCGCTACTGGCGCCGATTAGGATGTACTTCACCCCCCACCAGTTTTTTACACTCGATATTTCCCAAGTTTCTAACGGTGATATGAATGTCACTTTTTGACTCAACGTTATCATTCATTGATATTAAAGTAAGCATTCATGAGATGATTAATAATTTAATTACATTGGCGGCCAATATAATGCATTTTATTTCAGAAATAAGTGAAAGACCGTGAAGAAGGACTTTGGGAAGCCAAGCGAGGCGAATCCTTTTTTCTGTTTTCGAATATTTTACCCGGCAGAAGGACAGCCCAAGCCCGCCGGCCGAAGGGACCGGCGTGTTTTCCAGACTTCAGTTTTACGCATCGCGAAGGAAGCCGAACGAACGACCTCGGAGAGTTCGAGTGCGAGTTGGCCACTTTTCACCTCGCCTAAGAGGATGAATATTCCTAATCAAAAACGCGTCAAATTCGACTCTTTCACTGACAGTGCCATTCGTTTTAAAGTTCGCGAGTTCTATATTAATGAAAAGCAATTCCCTTCTATTAAACTTTTCCACAAGGTGTTGTGAACTGCGGTAAAGAATACCTTCGGCCTCACTTACATCGCCTCAGGTTTAGGTGAAGAAGTGCCGGTCTAATCGTAAGATACACGTATAGGGTATCCTACCTGAAGGAGATAAAATAGCATCGAGAGCCCAATACGAACATGGCCTTAAACGTACGTGCAAGAGTCCCATAACGTTATATTCTGTTACCAGTCGGATAAGACGCATTGAGGGCTATACTCATAAATTAGGTAAGCAGGTGGTTCTTATAATTTCTTCAGCACCAAAACAGTTTCACATGATTTTATATTTTAGGCAATGGAAATCGACTTATTGCTGCTCATTGAGGTGGTGAGCAAGGCTTCGTTAAGGACGATCTTCTGACTTTCAAGTCCTCAAGTTTTTCAGGGGACTCTCCGTCCATGAATGCTGAGAATTTCTCAAAATGGCTCAGCACGTGCTTCTTAACCAACTTGCCGGCACACCGTGAGTTATCATTGCATCGAGAAAAACAATACCCCGAATTCCGGTAGCCTTTTCGACGTTATTCTGTGTCATATAAATACAACTTATGCAATAACATGAAAACTAGTGGTCGTTTGATCTGATGAACTGTATGAAAAATTTTTATCTTTTTTAAATTTTGCTGAGGTCTTCGCCGCTGGTTTGGGTACGCCTTTTTTACACTGTAAAGAACTGGGGAGAGCCTGATCCCTTTACTAATTGTGCTACCTCCAGTACTATAGTGGCAAACGCTTTTGCATTCAGCAGGTGAAACCATCAGTTTTTGGTCAAATTAATTAACTTTTTCGACTCAATTGACGTTTTTATGTTTCAACTGGTACGTACTTTCTTGGGGCTCAAATGAATGTTTTTGGCTGCGGCAGTGCAAACTTTGCACGGTACTTCTTTTTGCTGCCACTCCCCCTCCTTGAGTAAATCTCTTGCCCGCGTCTGGCCGGTTTCAATGAAAACATCCAGTCAAGTAAAAACACAAACGTGTATTCAGAAGGAAAAAAAGTCAGATATTGATACCAAATTGATAAATTCATTACAAAAAACAACGGATAACTATGTGAAAGTGGAGATTTCTGGCTATTTTCCGTCGTTCGGCCCAGGAACGTTTCATTTGAACCTAGCATGCTTCAACAGATTTGTCGAGCAAGCGGGTTCTCGTTTTCCTGGTTGAAGACGCGTTTTGAGAAAGGACGGCCTCCCGGTCCTAAAGCCAAAAATAGGAATCACACCGAGGATAACGATGCGTGGATTGCAGAATAAATAGGAAAATATTATCATGTTGGCTTACTCACTTCGGCAACTCAGCCGCATAGCTTCGGAAGGAATTACACAAACAATAAAATCCATGGTACGTTCGAATATCGGCCAATCCGCCAAAGGACCGAACGAAAAGTGAAAAATTTTAGTATTTGAGCACGAAAAATAAGGATTCCTGACAAAATTCAACAAATCAAAACATCTACCATTTTTTAATCAGTGAACCGCCATCCCCGAATGATAAGAAGTTTCAAAAGTTTAGGAGGTAAACGGCTGTACGATGGAAGGGGTAAGGGGAAGCTCTCAGTGAGAACTTAGGTGGAGATTCGATGTTCTTCAATCTTTGACTGGGCTATAGTAGTGCAAATTTTTGAAGTGTCGCTGCCAAAGTCATTATGAATATCCATCGGATACTTAAACAGAATTGAGAACCGCGATAATTAAAGATATCAGCAACGGCTATCACATTTTATTGGCTCGTTCAAAGTACAGTGTGTTCAGGTTCTCCCTTCTTGCCGCATCTTCATTCTCGCGTCTGCGCGAGTCCCCTTAGGTTTGTGCTATCGCCGGGTTTGCAAGCTAATGAACTCCGATTTTTTCCCGCATGCTCATCAAACCATTTCATAATGATGGCCATTGTGTGTTCTATGTTTTCAAACGTTGTCATACGTGCTTCTCCCAGGAGAAATAGGGCAAGGTGAGATTATAAAAGAAAAAGTCGAGCGCAAATCGATGCTGGTTTGCTACCACAATGGTACCTCCTGGTTGGTGTATCACAATTTCTGATTTTGTAAAATTGGAAATTTCACTAAAAAATAGTGAAAACAAGAACCAGGCGGTATCTACGCAGACAACATACATTTATACACTATTATCTCCCTAAACTACATCAACAGTCGGTACAGTTCAGCGGCCAACTATATCGTTTTTTTTTTTTTATCACCGTCGGTCGGCAAATTGTGGAGGGTCTCTTATAACTAATGAGAGGCTATACTAATGGGGGAGGGGGAAATGCGTGACGCGACACAATAGCCTATGTCAAACAGCGAATCGAACTAATTTTTAGTAAGACTTTAAGGGGGACTTGTACATGTGTTTCCTCGACCCCCTTCCAATCGTACCTCGCCTACTCCGCGTTACGTAAATTATCGCCGTATTTCTGTACCAATCCTGGATTTCAAGGGCTCATTTGAATCTTCAGGAAATTCCGCACAACCGTACAAGGTATTAACATAATTATTTAAGGGACTGTACAAACATCGGGGGGGGGGGGGTAACGTTGATGGGACTATCCCATCACAGAAGCACTGAAGTGGAAATTACGGTATTGACTTTCTCTCAACCGAAATTTCAAAAAGATACATTCAGTCATTTTGTTTCGATAATCAGACTTAAACATACGGACGATTGCTGGAATGAACACTTTTCAAGCATTGTGTTGCACCCCGATTAGAACTGAAAGCCTTATCAAGAAGTCATCGGCAATAAACATATACTAAGATTTGTCCATAGCACATTCTTTAAAACAAATGAGTCTGGGATTCTTTTCTACTGTGACTGTGAAAGCGTTGGGTACTCCTAAAAACATCGCACAACTAGCTGCTCAAGACGTCCTCGCGAAGTGGTTGAACGTCCTTATATTCTTTCTTACGCAAGGTCGATCAAAAACTAATTGCTCTTTTTAAGCAGTATCTCCCATCACCTTTGGGACAAAGGTTGCGATAAGTAGAAGGTTATAGAGGTGATAAAGAGAAAAAGTGGCAAAATATAAATCAACAACCTCTGTAATGGTACATATCCGAACGCAAACTGAGGCTAAAATATCAACTTTTCTATCTAGGAAAATAATCTGAAAAACGGAATCAGAATGCCACGATTTTTCAATTTAACAAGTCCTACCTACGATGATCGTCCGTTAGGTTCATAATTATCACCTACACCTGCTTTTGTATTGCAAGGTGGGGGGGGGGGTCGATCTTGATCAGTTTAATTCAATATCATCCAACTCTGATGGACTGAACATTTTGTATTCAGGTGAAGAAAGAAGAGTTGTGCTGTTGTGGATCTGCAATATGCGGTGAGCAAGTGAAGTAAAGGGTGAATGTGTGAACTCAGTTAGAATATAAATAAGGTGGCACTCTTCTTTTTCGCGGCAGGACCTTTTCCAGACGTCTAGCATGCTTCTTTCCACTCTATTCTACCACTTCAAAAAGAAAAAGCGCAATTCAACGTGCGTAAGATTTCGTGCCCATTTGTTTTTCAACCGCAGTGCCTATAGTACATGTATTTTGAAAACCGAACATTTGAGAGACCGTTACAACCGAATGGAGGTAAAGAAGATATGACGCCTATAACTGCAATAGCTTCAAACTATGATTCCCTAGCTTGTTTTTTTTATAAATATGACATTAGGGCCCGTAATCATAGACATTTCTTAAACTTAAATTTCCCTAAGTGGGCGTCAAAACAGATGATTTTATTCCAACAAAAACTGAATTGACTTTTACTTAGGAAAATTTTAACTTAAGTAGCGACTATGAATACGGGCCTAGGGGTATTCATTTTAAAACTCAGACGTTGAAACCGCGTTCCTGTGGTGACGCCATCCACCTTTTCCCTCTCACATCATTTTTCGCATTACAAACATTTATGATCCCCCCCTCCCTATTTCTCACCGAAAAGTCGTAATTAATTACAGTTGACGAAGGGAAAACTGTGAGAACTGAAAATTAGCCCCAAATCTTCACAGAGAAAGACCACTGAAAGCCCAAAGTTTTGCTTGCACGTGCATTTTTTCGTAAAAATTAAATAAAACATAAACGTATTTGATTGCATGCGGTAGAACGCGTTTGTAAAATCGCAAAACAGTCGAATCCTTGACTTTGTTAACAATATATTACAACTTTCATATTACAAAAATCAGTGAATATGCAATCCTTGGGCATACGAAAAAAACATAATGTAGCCTGGTCACTCCTCCAGTTTTTATACCGATGAACCTCCAGAAACCCATTTTCACCCAAGGTCCTCGATTTTCACAAATGTACGAGTTACATAAAGGAGCGCGAAGTGCCCCGCGAAACTTATTGCTTGACATTTATTCACAGGCACAAATTTCTTGCAAACTTCCAAAAATTTTTATCAGAGTTTAAATACAGTCAAGAAATTTATGTCTGGCACTTTACACTTGATATGCCCAGAGAGAAGTGTTGCTGGACACTTCTGTGTAAACACACCTTGAGATAAATAAAAAAAAAAAAAAAAAAAAAAAAAAAAAATCGAAACCAAGAGCACGTTTCCAAATTGGCGGTGCAAGCTTTGAGGTGTTTGAGCTTGGTCAGCTTCTAGACTCTACATAGAGTGGCTTCAAAATGTTTCACTTGGGACAGTTGTGGTCATTTTGAGCTATCATAAGAGGAAATCAGATTAAAATCCTGGGAGGAGATATGAATTGGGGCAAAAAAAAGCTGCAACGCATTCCACCCCGTAACAACTGTGGTGCTCCACAAATCTCATTCAAATTTTAGAGGTATTTTCTGGGGAAGAAGATTTTGAGTGATGGTCGATCATCAATATCCATAATATTTACTTGGAGTTATCAGGATCTAACCTTTTTGATTTCGAGCACATTTGTTACATTACCTTCGTTATACGTTTAAATCCCGCCACAACTCCCCTCCTCCCCTCATTAAATTATTCCTTCGCCTGGTGAACAGTCAGCCTTGTTCACTTTTTAAAATATGAATGCGCATTTTTTAGTTACTCGTGTTCCACAGTGTTCGTAGCTCCGCTTCATACTGTATGACGGCTTCTTCTGGTGACTGTACTTCGGAAGGAACTTGCACTGTTCAAAGATTTCGTAAGGCAAGACGAAGTTCGGAAGCAAACTACCGAAATTACATCACCGGAGAATATTACTCGAAGAAGATCGGTGGTATTTTCACCGCCGAAGGCCTCATTTTTTCTCTCAGTGTATACTTGATTAATGACTTATTTTTAGGGTTTGGGTTGGGCTTGATTTTGTTCCTTCTTCTTTTCCTGAACTTTCGCCGTCATGGGCTGGAGGTATCTTCGCAGAGACATTCAAGTTTTCGTTTTTTTCTTATTTTAAACTCAATTTAATATTCGTTTAAAATATGCTCTAGAAAAAAAGAAGAACAAGAATAAGAACATGAAGAAACAAAAACAAGCCCAACCCCTAAAAATAATTCATTAATTTAACCTGATCTAAAGAAATGAAAGCGAAAACAATTGAATCTGTACTGAACATTATTGTGATTCCATCCCTTAACATTTCATTTTATCAATGAAAGGGGAACATTTCATTCCATCAATGAAAGGGGAAATCTTTTAAAAATTAACGACCGGGAGTAGATTATCTTATATTGATCGAATGTAAACAAAAACAAGACCGAACATTTCTAATAGGTAATCTAAACTGAAGAAAGTGCTCTGCAGATTTTTAAATTGAACACAAATAACCCCAGAGGGATTGCCTCTAATAACGGCGTGTTGTGATGTGATTCACACGTAGAGCTCATCCTTTTATGTTTATATTCTTAGTGCATGATTTTAAATCGCGTGTAGACAATATTTAATTGCATGTATTGAACAGCTAAATTGAGGCCATGCTCTGATAGGTATAACTTTCATGAGTATATTTAAGAGTGCTTGGATTCAGTTTGTTACCTCGCTCAAAAGCATTACAAATGTTCTCAAATAGTGATTGGGACGATTCGGTTGATGTAATGTTCAACACTCCGCTAAGGATCGCAAAAGTCGTCAAAGTTACCTCGCTGAATCTTTTGCTGGCGAAGTTTGGAGCGAAGGAGAAATTAAAATGCCCAGTCGTTCTCTGAGAGGCCCCCCTAATTTTAGTGAACTTTCAAAAAATATTGCTCCTAATACGTTATGGACGCGCTACTCGATGATATAGAACTTCAAATTGGTGAGAATCTCGGCGTCACAAATGATAAACAACTCATCTCACTTTTGAATTGAAAGTCTGGATACAAAGCGAAGAAATTCAAAATACTGTTCAGCGAAGACATTGAAAAGTTCATTTCACACGCTCCTCCAGGTGACGTTCACTTGTTGACAAAAGTAAAATAATGTTTAATTCGTACGCTAATTGATTGCTCAGGGGGGGGGACTCTGTTCTGAACAAGCTTGAATTGCACTAGGCTTTGCCTTTCCGTGTCGTCCCGGTAAAATCAGTAAATTAATTTACTTCTTTAATTAAAATACCGGCTGTAGAATTCCTCGTATCCTTCAATTGGTGGATTACTTTAGGCTCATGAAATCGGGGGTAGGTGCCTTCATAGGGAAAGGCTAGTGTGACGATTTCTTTTTGATTTGTCTATAACGCAGGAAATTGACCAAAGTTAAAATGACTGAAATGTAACTATCTCCGTCGAACTTGCTCCCTGTTCAGCGAAAGTCAAAGGCTATTTCTTGGCCCATGTTTATGGCGTACAGGCATTTTCTCAAAGCAAAGAAACATGTAGAAAGAATGAAGCACTCTGCCAAAATCAATTCCTTTTGCCCGGCATTTTGCATCAAATCTTTCTTTTAAGCAAAGCCATCCTTTCCGAATCGAAATACAACTCACGACTCCTATGCTCCTAGAACCTGGGAGATTCTGATTTTATCCGTTTGATCTACTTTTTTTTATCTCCTTTTGCTTTACCTCTCCTGAAATCGCAAGAAGACACGGCCGGTTGGAAGTGCAAGCCTGTGTAAGTAGCTGTCAACATTCACTTATTCGGAGCACACTGTGCATCACGTTTGATTAAAGTTTTCCCTTTTTTTTCTCAACCTGGCTGCGTATAACAAGCTTTTTTCCACTACTCTTCTCGCGTCAATTTTATTTTGTAGTTTGGTGATACATATTAACTCCAAAGGATTCTATGATGAGGACACGTCCGTACAAGTCTCGGTTTATATTATTACAAAAAGTGCTGAAGCATTAATGCCCGTGTTCATGAACGTTCCTTGAAATTAAGAAACCATTGAAATTCGTTCGGACTCGTTGGATGTGTGTATATTACAGAATCTCCTTATTCATAATAATGGATTGCGTTTCTGAGGAATTGATTGATTTAGAATCTTAGGGCCGTATTCAGAAACCCACCTTTACAAAGCCTTAACTAAAGGAGTTGAAAAATGTGATGGTTTATAAAAATGTGTCATCTGCTTTGAAGCGCTTAAAGGAGGTGTAAAGGTTAAGGTTGGTTTCTGAATACGGCCCTTAGCCTTTTTACTTCCACGTTATTTTTTATTTTATAAATTTCAGAACAAAGATATACTAGAAAGTTTAACGTAAATGTTTAACTCATTCCCGAGAGAAAAGAAAATTGCGTCATAAATTATTTGAGGAACGCTTGCTAGCGGTAATGGTAGCCACTCAGTCTTCATTTCCGACAGTATAACTACCGTTTCCCCTCATTCCTATGACGAAAATGATCAACGCACTTTTTCACATCTTCAATCAACTTGACAAGAAAACTATCAATCCTTAGTAACCTTGATGATGTTAAATGTAGTACTCTATTTAAATATAGTGTTTTCCTTTGCACAAAGTTCTGCATTCGGGCAGTTCATTTCAACCCGTTCTCTATGAATTAAATCATATGTTCATAGAGAAGACGGGTGGAACTGAATTTCCCTGCTGCAGGATGTTATGCAAATTGAAAACGCCAAAAGTGTGTGTGTGTTTACGTGTATGTACAGATAACGAGGCATTATGTACAAGCACTGATAAGTGATAGAGGGAGCGTTAACAAATAAAATTGGCCCGCTCCACCTCTCTAGTAGTCCGAATAATAGTGAGAAAACTATTGGAAACAATCATACAAGTTCTAGTACTGATGTTTGAATACGTAAAAACTGCTGCTTTCACTAGGTCTCTTCCCAGCAAGCTGCTCCAAACATGTTCCAAATACCACCGCTGGAACAGACCTATGCACTGAAAACGGGATTGACAGCTGAAAATTTCAACTGCGGAAGATTTGCTTCTAATATTCCCCAATGCATCTAATAATTCCCTAAATTGGATGATTGAAGAGGGGGAAATATGGACATTCTCGCATCACATTTTTCTATGAATACCCTCCCTCTATTTTTTTGTCTGTGCTCGCTGGGCCTTATTCATGAATAAGAGACTCTAAAAGAGACGCTAATTATCACAAAGGCGCTACCAAGCAACCTATCCAGATACACTTCGGGACATAATTCACAAGTATAGCACAAACTTGCTATGCAAGCATTCGGTTAGCTTAGCGAGTCGTCACCTAAAATCAGAGACTAGTGTGATAATTACAAGTACATTCCACATTACATTCAGTTATTTGATTTTGCCTAATTAAAGTAATGTGTCGCATTAGATTCCTTACGGCGAATTCTTTAAAATCCTTCTGCCCTCGTTGCCTTGACTGTTTAAGCTACTCGTTACTTATTAAAGGGACGGGTAAGAGAGGAGACCAAAGGGTAAATAAAATTACGTAGCCAGTCCCAGTGCAAGGGAACGGGTGGTTGTGAAGGATGTTGAACAGAGAGAGAAAGAGGCGGAGCCAGCAACAGTCGCCCACTTCAGCCCTTCACCATCAAAGCCCTTTCGCTGCTCCTTTTCATTTTCAGTCCTCTGCTTCCCTTAGTAAAGCGCGCTTTTGACTGGTGTGTACAGTTGCTGCCAAACAGAATAACGAAAAATCGCCGAGATACTTTTCTATTCTGGTTCGTAAATATGCATTTTTTCCACGCAAACTAATATTTTACTGATAATAATTTTCAGGGGGGGGGGGGAATTGCACTTCTCCTTATTTTCTGTCAATGCCTTAATTGTTTGTTACAGGATAAAATAACAAACAAACAAATGAAAACTAGCTGGTTCAAAAAAAGTGGTGAAGGGAAAAATTCCAGCCCATAATTTATTATTTATGAATTCTCCACGTCCCAGCTCGAAACGGACGGAAAAGAAAAGCCGGCGTTAATTTTGACTTAGTCCACTGGGGTTTCAGTCTCGGTCTCTCACCTTCTATAAACGTTGGACATGTTTCATTCTCTTTCCACTCTTGGAACTGATTGCTTCCGTTTTCCTACTCCCTGCCTCCAACTATTCCTTCGGGAACGTCGCGAAAATTTGCCACCCCTTGTCACAATGTTTGGGGCCCAAAGAAATGTGTAAATGAGATTTTTTCCTATTCCTCGTATGATCACATATACGTACGATATTTTACCAGGATGAAATTGGGTGATGCGGGAGAACTTTAGTGGGTGACAAGATTTTTTTTGCATGCAGTGAAGGTGATTGGAACTGTCGGAGTGCCCATGTGGCTTGGGCATGCACAATACATACATAGGGTATGCATATAAATGGGTAATTCTATGCATATAAACTAATTACACTAGGAACGCAACAAACGCAAAACCCACCACGTTTCACCAATTCTACCATGGATCATTGGGAAGGGAAGAAAAACGGTGAGATTTTTTGATGCACTCAGATTCGGCTTGGTGTAATATATTATTATAATTTATAGTAGGTACGTCTTAATTGCAATCGTCGGTAAGTGGAGGTAGGTTTATTAATGAATTGTAGCTGTCCCAATCAGCGTCGGTGAATTTCCATTTTGAGGGACATTGCGGAACACAGCGGGATGAATTGAAGTGATTAAGATTAGGAAAATGATCTCAGTATCGTAAATCTTCTGACGTGACCGAAAATGAGGTGTCACGGAAGGGATAGTAAGGAAGACAAGAAGGCTGACAACTTCCATATCTTTGGCGATGTGCCGTATGGTATACCTTGCGTACTTTCAGTCAAGGTTGACTTGCGGAATATTCCTATACGGGAATTCTGCCTTTCACGCAGGATCTTTTTTCTCTAAAAGAGAGCGCTCAGAGTATGCGATGGCGTGCGCCCTCGGTCTTCCTTCCTCTTTTGAAGAATTGGTGTCATTCCAATCAATTACCATGCTCCTGTTGGGGGTGAAAAAATGAGGAAGATAATTCATTTTTGGCCCAGGGCCATTTCTACCCCTTAGATTCATTGGAAAATGAATCTGCCACCAGACTCAGCCCGGCTCGCAACCAGAGAAAGGCTGAGCACATAAATTCTTTTCAATGCACTTCCCGAGCAAGCGCGATCCCTTGAATTGGGCCCCATCAGGCGGCGCCTCAAAGAGTCGCGGCTGAGTGAGCCTGGCCCCCATATACGATCGAGGAGTATCTCCAATCGGACAAGTGCCCGGTCTAGTCAACATTAGTTTATGACTTTGAAGTTACAAGTGCATCACTTGCGTTGTAAATAAATCGTTTGGTTATTGATTATTATTAAAACCAAAAAATGGGAAGGGGTAGTTGCTTTCAAATACAAATGAGGCACGCATTGCCACTGTCAATGACGTATAAAACTATGAAGAATGTTAAAAATTCAACTTTTAGGAGAAAACCCCAAGGTTCAGACCACCCAAAGTACATGGTCTTATTCTGTCTCCACAGGTAGTTTCTTAATGAGAAGGGGAGACGCGAGGCCTTATCATGAGAAGCTAATCGAACTTAGGAGGAGGGAGTGGTGGGGTGATTTCAACCTGATTACTGTTCAGATGATTATTGTTCATTCACTACCTAGTCATTTATGAGAGATGGCTCTTCTCTGAAATCCCTTAATTAGGTGACCAGTCGTGTATAGAGTAATGCCAATGACGAGTTGACGGAGTGTGGGGACTGGCTTTCTCTGAACAGATAATCAGTTAGCTTTAGCCCTCCCTATCGCCTGTCAACCATTTTGTTTTGATATGATCGATCACTGGAATGTGAGGAAACACTGATAACCAAAAATAATATGCAGATATTGATTTTTATTCATTTTACTGCGAACCTTTATTTTAAATTAATAATTTGCAGTACACGTACGCAGTTCTATTATTGCATTCATTTTATATCTCTCGTTTTCCTGGCACCATTAATGGGATTTAATGCGATTTGTTTATTTTTTTTAAGTGTTGCCTAGTAGTTTCAAATAATAATAAAGCAAATAATAGGACTGGACACTTTTGATGCAACAGGTCAGCGCGGACTGGATGTCTTGACTTTGAAAAGAACCAGTGCGTGTATCTTCCCTGTTGCGATGGCTGTGAATTCCTCGGCGGAGCACCGCAAGTACCTGAAATCGATAATAAGAGGACAATTTTGACATCTGTGTGATGAAGAATGGTGGTTGGTCCATGAGCACGACTGAAGCGACGTTTGGATAAATAAAATATTGAAGCGAAGACACCACAAACCACTCCTTTTTGAAATGAACAGGTGGGAGGATTATTCTGCCAGAGCTTGTTTTAGGCAGATGTTGAGTGGTATCGGAACGAAACGGCAGATGTTCGTAGGACGATGATGAAAGAGATGTTTGATTGTGATTGGCCCGATCGGCAGTCGTAGTGTCATGGTCGTTTTGGGAATATCTTCAGGCGTTACGGGTATTTGGGGGTATGCACAAAGAAAGTCGATTTTACTGAAAATAGTTGTTCTTTGAAGAGACGGTTAATGTCGAAAATGTGGGGTAGAAGATAGCGGTCAGAATTATGACTCTACTAAGAGCACGGAAGTCACCACAGATGCATACACTGTCTTGTTTGGTACCAGGTAGTTCCGATGAACGAGTGAATGATAAAAAATATCATTCCTCGCGGGGGAGTCCGAGCCAACTTGGTCCCTTCCTACATAAAGGATGGTTTACTAAATCATTAGGCATCAACCCCCGTGAGCCACAGTTAGAAGGATTGTCCAGACTGTTGACGTGTCTCCATAACTCTGGCAACTGGCTCGGTATGATTAAGGTAACCTGACTGAACCGACTAGCGACAAACGAGTCGCTAAAAAATTGGGGTCAACGTTAAACCGTCGAGCAACCATCGTCATCGAAAACACGTTAGCTCCGTTCGTTTGTCATTCCCGGACTACTCCGGAGATTTTGTAACCTCGCGGGCTGTCATCTGGAATAACGCAGAAAAATGATGAAAGGTTAGTAATTTCAGTGCTGTTGGTGCAGCTCCGGACGAAAAGCGAACAGGGCTATTGACTCATCGACAAGACGTAGACTCTTCTTGAACCCATGACAGTTAATTATCGACATTTGGAAAACAATTATGCCTTCCTCTCATTGGGTGATAGTGACGATGGAAAAGAACCTGACTCAAACCGAAAAATCAATGCTGAACTTGCCTTGCGGGTTATGGAAAATAACGTCACTCATTGTGCCGTTAATTCATTTACTCACCATTTTGCGAGAACATGGGCATGAAAGCCTCCCAAAAGATGCTAGAACACTGCCCAGGACCCCTAGAAATGTACACAAGAAATTAACGTCTCTAACTGGTGGGATTTTCTGGTACAATGGAATCCTGGAGGCCATGAAACGTTATCTGGTTACTTCTGAGCTTCCTGACGACTCCAAAAATGTGACAATCAACGTTTTTATAGATGGAGTTTCACCATACAAAAGTATCAGCGAATTATGGCCTGCCGTGGGTTGTATATTGCAGATTAGAAAACCCCTTTCATTCTAGCTCTGTGGTGCGGACTGTGGAACTTCAAAAGAGCCCTATTACGTACACGATTTTTTAAAACAATTCATTGAAGAAGCGAAAGAAATGTTCGAAGAATTTGTTGTAAACAATAAACGTATGAATTGCAGATTTGAAATTACATTGCTGATGTTCCTGCAAGGGCATCCTTACGGAAAATAAAACCTTACAACAGCTACTTCTCTTGTGAAAGGTGAATGGAAGTTTGGGACTCTGAATTGAAAACAGATGCATCATTCTCTTATAGAGATTACATGGACCAACATACCGGCGATTCGAGGGCACGCACATGATCTCCCAATGTCCTATAGATGGCATGCACTTACTGTACTTAGAATCACCAAAATACTCTTCAAAACGCTTTTTGAACCAAAAGCTAGTCAACACAAAATTAGTGACTCTGTCATGAGAGTTGCTTCGTCAAAAATTATTTCTTACGCTCCATATTTCCGTGAATTTTCAGGGAAACCTCGGGAGTTGAGCGATTGGAGGATTTACTAGGCCACGGAATGGAGACTCATACTATATTTCTGTATGATGGGATTATTTTTACAAAAATAATCAATGACATTCCATTTACTGAAACTTATTTTAGCTGCACTGCGCATTGAGAATTTTATCGGAAAAGAACAATCGTTTGTGCGATGACGCCGATTATTTACTTAGAAAGTTTGTGGGGCAAGTCGGTGGCGAGAAGCTCCATGGCCAGCAGTTCGTTGCTTTTAATGTGCACACGTTGTCTCACTTTGCTGCCGATTGCAAGCGTCATGGAGCTATTGAAGATTTCAGCGCTTCCAAGTGGGTAGAATGTGCGTTATCTTCTTCGAGCACGGGGAAGGACGGACACACAAATAGTTAATCTGGTCGTCGAAAAGACTTGGTTGAGGGAGCTAGTACATCAACCGCTACCATCATTGGAGAAAAACCCTTCTCTAAGTAAGAAGCACATCCGAGGGCCTCTGAATGGCTTCTCTGGGCACCAGTTTGGGAAGTAGGTTTACTCTGGTAGAGTCTTTCGAAAAGGCAAGAACGACTCTTGCTGCTCATTAGAAAACGGGAACATTGTTACAGTGAAAAACCTCGTCCGGTCGAGTGACGGCACGGCGTGGATAGTTGGAAAACCATTTCAGAACAAGACACATTTTTTTAGTTACCCTATAGATTCTTCAAAACTTGACATTTTTGAGGCCGCGATTAAAGCTTACTCTAATAAAGTCCCGTCCTACGTGAGCGTGAAGTCAGCTTTAAGCGTCTTGAGCGTTTACAGTCGAAAACGTCAGTAGTGCCCTAAATCGCACGCCCGCTACAAACTGTAAACCCGCTAATATCTCGAGAGTCCCTCCTCACGTAGGGCACAGAGTAAGAATAAATAACACGCGAGTAACTCGGGTTACATTGATGACCCACGTCACATTCATGTTATATTTGGGTCGACGTACCTACCACTTTGCACCAAGGTAATTTCAACGTACCTACTTTCTTCGTTGATTTGAAAACGTTGATAGCTCAACGTCTCAGTGATGCATCTTTGCATCATGGGAAATTCAACGTCCATTCTACGTCGAATAATGAACGTTGATAGATCAACGTTGCATCGATATCGTATCATATGACCGATAAATCAACATCGTTTTATCGACGTAAAATCAACGTAGAATCTTCGATGAAATATCCTCATCAACGAAAAAACCTCTATCGACATGTCGAACGATGTGGGTGCGGTTGGTGACCTGACCACTTGATGGTTTTATCGGATTCAGTGGAAAAAGAAGAAACACCAGGAATTTCTTCACTATCATAAACGTCAATATTAGTTCCTCCCGGATTAGATACCTACGAATTTTGAAAAATATTTTTCCAACGCTCTGAACATCCCCTTGATCGTAGCGGGATTGGAAGGATTCGCCTTTGCCTGTTGTCCTTCTTATTCGCGTTCACAAATGTATTGCACTTCCGATGCCTCAGCGTTCAAGTTTTTCTTTAATGACTCTTTTACTTTGTTCCGATGTCATATCGCGAGAAGGGAGATGAAATTTTTAAAAGCGTTATTAATTTGTCCGCAATACGAGTTTAGTTTAAGATCGTCAAGTTGGAGAGGACGAAGGAGAGAGAAAGAAAATGAGATGAATTAAAAGAATCTTGGAGTGAGATAAAGGAACGAGAAAGGAAATTGTGAACAAGATGTCGACGTAAGCTTATCACGGGCCCCGTGGATTGACCCAAGTACAAAGCTTACATTAATCTTCACACCAACATAAACCACAGCCTACTAAATATTGAAGATGTCGACATAGTCATCGAAGAATAATTCATCTCCTCTATCGAGAAAGCGGTTAAAGCCGCCACTATTCCTGCAACCCCAAGGAAACCGTTCAAGTTCGTTGAAGTTCGATGATCCCAACTTTCATAACGAAAAAATTATTTAAAAAGACAATGGTAACAACAATGGCTGGATCACCTCAAAGCCGAAGTCAAAAGACTACAAAAGAAAATTAAATCTGACTTAGAACAACACCGCTTCTCTAGATATGCCAATTACCTAAGAAAGTATACATCCAGCGGACAATTCCCTTTGGAGAGCTACACGACAGCTTGTGAAGAAAACAATTGAGACACCGCAAATCCTACACAACGACAGGATTTTCACGAGTGACGAAGAAAAGTGCACTGCATTCGTTGAGTATCTTGAAAAATTGTTCTCAGAAACACCCTCTTCTACCGGTTCTGAACCAGAAGACGACGACACGATTACTGATTTCGTCAACCACTCCCAGCAGTCTGTCGAATTACAACTTGAGTTCATAAAGCCCGATGAGATAATGTGAATTGATCAAACGAGTTTCCTTTAAAAAAAAAAAAGTCCAGGGAAGGATGGCATCGCACCGATTCTGATTCGTCATCAGCCAAAAAAGGAGTAACGAATACATATTACCATTTTCAACAAGTGTCTAAAATTGAGTTATTTCCCTACCGCGTGAAAAACCGCCGGAAAATTCTTGTACATCAAGAATGTGAAGTCACCTCGGACTCGATTTTTTTCACGAACACTATACTTCCATTCCCGTAGGGAACATGGAAGTAAAAATTATTGTATACGCCGGGAAGGGAAACGAAAATCTTACCCGGTTCCCGGAGTAGTTGAAAAGAAGAATCCTGCGAGTTAATTGCCTTCGCGGCCCGACAAATTCACGTCTTCTGGATGGGTGGTAGCTTGACAGGAAACAGTGACCAAGAATCGTGCAGTTTTATTGCGATGCGATTTCGAGATGACGAATATACAGGGTGGTCGGTTTTGAGATGCAAAAAAAAAAATTGGGTAATAGTACACCGAAAATGGGATAAAAAAGTCCTATACGGATAGTGGCCTATTTCTTTTTGTTTTCGAGTAATAATTTTTTTAGTGATTTTTAGGCGCAACTGTATTTTTCGCCGAAAAACTGTTATTTCTCAGCTTCTACCTCACGTTTTTCCAAAAGTGATGGCAGTTTCGTAATCTACGGACAATTTTCTACGGCATGAACGCAAAATCAATATTCTAAATTGTCATAAACGCCTAAAAACGTAACGTTTTCGTTGTGTTAATGACAAAAAACCAAGAATTTGACTTCACAAAACAATTTACTGTGTCACCAAAAATAGCTTCACACGTTGTCAAACGACATAAAAACTTCTCCGTTTTCCCAGCTTTCCAACGGTGTACTCGAAAGTGGAATTATCTCCCTCCTTTGACGAGAAAATTCGAAAAGAAGCGAAATATTCATACATTTTGGGCTAAAAAAGTGAATAATAACAGGTGCGAAAATTCATTTGTTTGGCTCTTTTTCTTGAGAAATCCAAGCGCTGGCACAGTAAAAATTAAAATGTATTGCATTTGAAGAATAAACAACAAACATACAAATTAATAAAATTGACGAAGAGGTGGGCGAATTTAGGGCGTCTGCTGGTTTTTTATGGGTCGGAGAGACCGATTAATAGGCTCACATTTCTTCGAAGGAACGGGGCAAGGCTACCTGCATTTCCTACAAGTTGAATTGCCACGTCTTCTTGACGGAATGGACCCAGAGCTGAGGGAACAAATTATTTTCCAGGAAGACGGTGATTTCGGTCTCCGGCGATCCAAGCCCAGCCCCCATAAAAAACCAGCAGATGCCCTAAATTCGCACACCTCTTCGTCCATTTTATTAATTTGTTTATTCTTCAAATGCAATACATTTTAATTTTTACTGTGCCAGAGCTTGGATTTCTCAAGAAAGAGAGCCAAACAAATGAATTTTTGCACCTGTTATTATTCACATTTTTAGCCCAAAATGTATGACTTTTTCGCTTCTTTTCAAATTTTCTCGTCAAAGGAGGGAGATAATTCCACTTTCGAGTACACCGTTGGAAAGCTGGGAAAACGGAGAAGTTTTTATGTCGTTTGACAACGTGTGCAGCTATTTTCGGTGACACAGTAAATTGTTTTGTGAAGTCAAATTCTTGGTTTTTTGTATTAGCGCAACGAAAACGTTACGTTTTTAGGCGTTTATGACAATTTAGAATATTGATTTTGCGTTCATGCCGTAGAAAATTGTCCGTAGATTACGAAACTGCCATCACTTTTGGAAAAACGTGAGGTAGAAGCTGAGAAATAACAGTTTTTCGGCGAAAAATACAGTTGCGCCTAAAAATCACTAAAAAAATTATTACTCGAAAACAAAAAGAGATAGGCCACTATCCGAATAGGACTTTTTTATCTCATTTTTGGTGTACTATCACCCAATTTTTTTTTTGCATCTCAAAACCGACCACCCTGTATGTATAAAGGTAGAAGGAACAGTAGTAGAAGTATAAGGGGAAAAAACATGGGGATGATGATTGGGCATGAAAGAGATTCAAAATATTCCGATCCAGTCAAAATATTGTCGATGTTTAGTGAAAACGGCGAGGAACTGAGAGTTCCTAACATCGTGACCGATGAAAACGGAGCAGTTTTAATTCGTTCAAAAACCAATCACATCCGTGAAAAAACATCAAATCTTCAAAGCGAAATGGTATCCAACGCCGCAAAGGAAAGGCAGCAAATGACTTTCTGTTATACCGTTGAAACTAGCGACAAGTGAAATTGCAGATCTAGATTGCCGCAGCTGCTAGAGAAATATCAGCTCTAGAATTGAACCATCAACGAAATAACGCCGCATGACAGCGCAACTCAAAAGTAACTGCGAAATCTAGATTTAATCTGTCACCCAACTCGACTTGTATCTTTTCTAGCCTTTATTTAGCCGTCGGCCAACTCAGTCATTTCTCTTGACCTGTTGTCTAACTCAGCAACTCCCGTGTTTCGCGACAAAATTAGTCAAGTTACGTGTTATTCCCATTTATTGGTATATGTATAATACTAGGTAATTTTAATTTTTTGGTTTCATATACTACGTAAAAATTATAAACGACGAAAATATGAAGGTATATTTTTTTATTTTTTTTTTATGTAGGACCATCGATCTCATTGGCCGGAAGGGTTCAGTCGTGACACTGATGTCATCGTGTGAACAGGGCTTTACTGAAACGATTAAAACCATCTCCCTCTTTCCAACAATTATTATAACTTCTCGATATCGTGAAGTTTAATTTGTCTTGACTAACATGCAATGTCCGATTTTCAATTATTTATGGAGACAAAGCCCATAAAATCGACGGAAAAATAACAAAAACTGTTTCTTTCTTTGCAAAGTATAACTTTAGTAACTCATCGAAGTCGTAAGTTAATTAATTTGCTTGTATCAGGAAAATAAGAAAGCTCAAAGAAAGCCTTCCCAATGAAGGGGAAAAAGAAAATTGAATAAGGCGAAAAAAAGAAGAGCACTCTGAGAACAAATTGAGTTTTTTTTAGACGCCTAAAAGGGCCCGCCAAAGGGGTACTTTTCTACCCCTCACCTTTTTAAATGTACTTCTTGGGTTGGATATTTGACTTCTTGAAGGTTAGAAACTGTTTGCAGTCAAGCTCAGCAAAAGATAAATTTTATGTGAACTTATTTTTAGAAAGAAATAGGAAAAAATAAAATTGTCAGGGTAGTATTATTTTGCAATTGATACTCCCGAAGCTTAGTCGTGAACGTCTTCGGTCCGTCTTTTATAGTTTAATATTTGACCTAGGATATTTGACCTATTAGGACGTTGGAAACGTTTCAATTATGTTTTTATAAAAACAGTCAAGGTCTGTACATGCGATAACTTATACAGGGTGTTCATAAATTACCTCGACAGAAAAAGCATGGTGATATTACACCTCATTTGTGATCGAAATTACTATTTGAGGTTTTTTGGAATTCCTCTTGGTTTTCGAGATATCATCAATTTCGTGTTTTTTTGGTGACCCTCTTTTTTTTCGACAAGTGACTACTACGACATCATCAACAGGTGCTAGACTAAAAGTAAATAGCTTATTGAAAAGAGCACAAAATTTCATTCATTATTGGTCCACAACTCAATAAAATTACACCAAGGCCCTAGCCGCTAGGGCATGAGATATCCGAAGGAAACTCGTTATTCACATTTCTGCCCAATTTTCATCAGCTATTTTCACCATTTCGTCAAAGGAAAATATTTTTTTTTGCATTCATAGGGAGAACTTCCTTATGATGTCCAAGAAGCCCAATCCTATAACGATATTTTAAGCTTCACCACCACACAATTTCAACTCACCAACGTAAATTGGAGTTAGATTTAGCTGACCGCTTGAATCCGTATGACTCATCCGTTAGGCACAAGTAATCAGAGCTGGATTCACCTCATTCAAAGGGTCCTCACTGAGGGTTATTTTTCAGTTTTGGGCCCGTTTATTGCTTCTACCTCTTCACTAGATGGTGAAAGCTGGTAAATGTTGTACGTCATTGGAAAGCTAACATCATAAGGAAGTTTTCCCTATGAATGCAAAAAAATATTTTCCTTTGACGAAATGGTGAAAATAGCCGATGAAAATTGGGCAGAAATGTGAATAACGAGTTTCCTTCGGATATCTCATGCCCTAGCGGCTAGGGCCTTGGTGTAATTTTATTGAGTAGAGGACCAATAATTAAGGAAATTTTGTGGTCTTTTCAATGAGCTATTTACTTTTGGCCTAGTACCTGTTGATGATGTCGTAGTAGTCACTTGTCGAAAAAAAACAGAGGGTCACCAAAACAACACGAAATTGACGATATCTCGAAAACCAAGAGGAATTCCAAAAAACCTCAAATTGTAATTTCGATCACAAATGAGGTGTAATATCACCATACTTTCTCTGTCGAGGTAATTTATGAACACCTTGTATACCAACAGAGCACGGAGCTTTGTCGAAATTAAATTGAAAAGAAATAGTATTGTGAAAGAAACATAGGTAAACAGATTAGTGGGGGAGATTCGAACTTCAGCTACAAGATCATGCGATGCAATAGTATATTGTGTACACAGGGTGGAAAGTCGGTGTTTTTCGCAACCGAAAAAAGACCAAGCCTCGCAAGCCTCGGTCCTCCACTTATTGAGGTTCGGAAAACACTAGCTTTTCCCCGAGGTTCACATAGCATCCCCGTCCACCCAGAGAATCTTAAAGAATGATGATGAATGTGCCGATCTCCCAATGAGGGCGACCAAAACAAAAAATGAAAAGCACTGAACAAATTAATACGGTTATGGAAGTTTTCTTGTTTATTTTATTTTTTACGCATTGTTGATGAACGCCAAAAACGGGAACATGGAAGTATCGTGTGGTCCTCCACACAATCCCTGAATCATCAATCACGCAGTCTTCATTCCTCAAACACCAACATTTCCATAACCCTAAATCCAAAAAAATTCTTCATCGCACATAATCAATAATCAACCCTCAGCCCACATCGACTAATCTTCAATTACCGACCCTTAACCATCAACGACAATAACCATCTATCGTCACTCAATTTTCAATCCTCCTTCAATCATTCGTCTTCGTTCTTTCACACAAAAAATCACAAAACAAAATGTTAGAAAATAGTCCAAGGTAAAGCACAATGAGTATACTTGGGTCGATAAAGGATGATTTTAGGACCTTCGACCATTTTAGAACAACAATTTCGATAGGCTGTAGCCTGTTCCATATTCGTCGTGGAAAACTACTTTACATACAAAAGTTGTAGGAAATTTAATGCTCAACAAGTTTTGTGAGTGAAGATTTTCCTCGAAAGTAACTCATTTTCGGGATATTTGGAAGAAACTAAAAGAAGTGCCGAAACATTTCGGTTTTTGGGCTGCCAAAAATTTACCTCTGAAGAGGTAGCATTTTCAGAGTTATTTTCTTCTCGAACACTTCTGACCTATAAATACAAGATGACAAAAAATCCCGCAGTCTTCATTCCTCAAACACCGAAATTTTCATAACTTTAAATCCAAAATTATGCATCGTACATAATCAATAGTCAACCCCCAGTCCACATCGACTAATCTTCAATTACCGACCATTATCCATCAACGACTAAAACCATCTATCGTCACTCAATTGTCAATCCTCATTCAATTGTTTGTCTTCGTTCTTTCAGACCAAAAAATCAAAAAATAGAAAACAGTCAAAAATGTAATACTTAGTCGAAAACAGGCGTTTTTAGGACCTTTGACCATTTTGGAACAACTATTTCGAAAGGATTGTAGCCCGTTCCATATTCATCGTGGAAAACTACTTTACATACAAAATTTGTTGGAAATTTATCGCTCAACAAGTTTTGTGAGTGAAGATTTTCCTCGAAAGTAACTCATTTTCGGGATATTTAGAAGAAACTAAAAGAAGTGCTAAAAAATTTCGGTTTTTGGGCTGCCAAAAAATTGTACGAGATTTTCGGAGTTAGCATTTTTTTTCTCGAACACTTCTGACCTACATATACAAAATGGCAAAAAATGCCCGTAGGAAACATGGAAGTGAAAGGGGTTTGTTTTCGGCAACGTTGTAGTCAATTTGCATGGAAATTGTACGAGAAATCTTAACAAAATAGTTAAAAAATTCCAGGACCATTGTTTCGAAGTCAATACCGAAAATATTATTCCGCTATGGAGAGAACATGCCTGGGAAATGATTTACCTTCAAAACAATTGGTCATTTTCGCGTTTTTCATGCCAAGAAACAACTAGATTT
This sequence comes from Corythucha ciliata, assembly GCA_038030265.1. Lineage (NCBI taxonomy): Eukaryota > Metazoa > Arthropoda > Insecta > Hemiptera > Tingidae > Corythucha > Corythucha ciliata. Next base: position 37,744,359 of record CM075943.1, read on the forward strand.
ACATTTATATGTAATTCTGTGGCAAATACTTTTTGACGTAGTCACGCCAAATCCTACTCCTCCCACAATTTTCTCTTAATCTTAGTTTTAGAACTCTACCTAGAGTAATTTATACTTAGAGTTGTATGGTACACAACCAATGCCAAAAAAAAAAAAAAAAATCTTAGTTTTTTTGGGTATAAATATTTGCAATCAAGATACAAAGGGGCTTTAGAGGCCCTTTTTTGCAATTTCGACCGTCATTTTTTGCTGCTGGTCCTTTTGCGCTAAAAACGACGATTTTGGCAACAAAAAAGTTGCATTTTTTCGGCAATATTGTGGTTAATTCGCAAGGAAATTTTACGAGGAATCCGAAAAAAATATCAAAAAAATGCTGGAATCACTTGTTCTGAAGTTATATAAAAAAAAAACATTTCGTTACAGGCAGAACATGTCCGATAAATATTTTTCGGTTTGTGCTTCTCATACCAAGAAATAGCCAGATTTTCATTTTCATGCAATTTATCGAAAAAAAAGCGACAGACCGACGGCATGCCGTAAACCACTTTTTTCAACTTTTCTGAGGTTATACATTATGAATGTGAAGTCAGCTCGGACTCGATTTTTTTCACAAACACCATACTTTCATTCCTGTAGGGAACATGGAAGTAAAAACTGATTATTACGAACAAAACGGAGTTTACAAATTAACATGTTCGTGCGACGAAGTCTACATAGAGGAAACCGGAAGGAATAAGCTAAGGCAAAGATACAGGGAACATATTATACCGTCTCACACTCAAACTATGCTAATCATCTCCGCACACATAACCACCAACCACGAAACATAACAGTACAACGCGATTTGTTGCTCATATGTATTTGCGATCCTGATGGGTTGGGGGCATTCCGATACCTAGGCTCCAGTGTCGATTAGGAATGAGGAAGTAACATAAAAAATAAAAATCGCTGGAAACATTTTTTTTCGAAGGAAAATGACTAAATATTACCAGGAATTGAATATTGGTGCGTAAATGATTGATTTCGATTTATAGCGAAATAATGAAACTTACCAATTTTTTTCTTTTACCTTAAACGCCTGGTCTGTGACTCGTGACGTAGTAAAGGGGTTGTGACTCCTCCCAAACCTCCGCATCAAGGCTGTTATCATGTCTTGCCCCTTCTTGTCCTTTCCATTCTCTTAAGTCCTATTGTTTGATTTGTGGGCTATTGTGAAGGCCATGCAAATGCTGTTATTACGTCATCAGTCTATCTAGCCTATTTCAAATGGGTCCCGCAACCCAATAGTTTTAAAAATTAATAAAAAAATATAGGGCCTGATTTTATTTGAACGGATCGGGTTTTCATGAGTTTTGGTACCCAAGCTATCACGACAGCATGATTTTGGAAATCGTGTTACTTCCTCATTTCAACTTTGTCGAGAAATCATAAATAATGAGATGGTTTGTAAAATGTAAATAGCCCACATGCGTCTCAGATATGGACGAGTTCATTCGTTTTTTGAGTACGTGCAGGGTTGTTCACATATTCGAGCTTGTGAATAGAAATTAAAGTGGTACCAGCAATATTTGTGAGACGGGTTAAAACGAGGGGATTTTGAGCGAGGACGATTACGATAACGAGAAGAGTTGAGTGGGGTTGGAGGATTCGAACGGATTGCGAAATCTTCTGACCAAAAAAGTTCGTTTTCTACTTTAAACTCTGTTAATTTATGGGACAAATCGTCAATATTTGCTTCTAGTTGGTCGAAAGAGTGGGGGGGGGGGGCTTGTTTGAAGCATGGCCTGAAACAGGTAAGACTACTGAACGTGGTAACTTGGACAATTTTATCCGCCATCTTCGCTATTTTGACAAATTTTCATCGCTAACCGACAGAATGGTTTGAACGTTTTGTGCTAGGTTGTTCATCCACAAAGATTTGAGAAAGTTTTCATTCACATTTTGGCCTGCTAAATCACGCATTTCGCAGAGAGCGTCTGGTGGCTTTTTAACGTTGAAGTCTATACCACCGAATAATCTTTTAATTTTTTTGAGTTTTAACTTTCGGTGAATTGGGAAATTAATCACCTTTTCAGAGTGATATATGTATAGCTGGCGAGACGACTCAGCAAAGACTCTTGAGAGAACCTAATTTGACCCTAGTAAAAGTTATTGAATATTGTAAAATAGTCGAAACATACGTCAGACGATGCTATTAAGTTCCAGGTCTGGCGTGTCGTTCAAATCTGCGAACGCTATGCAGTTGAATCGGGGTAGTGGTCAGCAGAGAACTCAATTCAAAAATGAAAGCCATTCGCCAAAAGATGGGTTGAGCAAAAATAAGTGCATGAGATGATGTGGATATCATCATAAAACTTCATCCAAGTGTCCAGCTATCGGACAAACTTGCCTGATTTGTTCGAATAAAAATCACTTTGCGAACCGTAGAACGTGATAGAAATAAAAACATTCGTGACGTTTCAGCCAATGATTTACTAAAGTCTGTCCACTTATAGCGTTCCCCATTTGCAAAAAATTCTGCAACGGGGCTATCCATTTCCACCCGTCTTCTCCACTAACATATGATTTAATTCAGTGAAGACGGGTGGAAATGAACTGCCCAAATGCAGAATTTTTTTGCAAATGGGGAACGCTATTAGTGAAGGATCTCGAACGTGTTGCTTCACTTCGATTTGTTCACTCCCACCAAACATATTTAATGAAATTAACAACTGATCAACAACAAACTTTTTCTACGGGCACTACGGTTACGTGTAGACGCTACACAGTGATCATTTGTTCTAAAATCATTCCCGGTGCGTTATCTTTATAGTCTAGTAAACGAATGCTTCTTGGAAAGGCATAGATTGAACCAGCTGGTAACTCTAAAGTTGTGATTGGGATTTGTTCGGTGGGGTCTGGAGATGGTGTACTCAAAAGTCCCCGCCTCTAGCCCACGAGCTAGCTGCTGGACGTAGCAAAACGTGCATAATTTTTCACTTTATTACCTGTAGTTCGTAAACTCTAGGTCCCACCCAAACACTCATGGGATAACAAAACAAAGTTGACAGAATTTCTCAAAAATTAGTCTTCGACAAGATTTTTGTAGCTTCAACCGCTTAAGAGATAATAGCGTTAAAAGTGACACTATTCTCGAACCCCTTCACTGCTTTTTGTGAACAATACGTTGTAGCGTCCTCGCCGTTGACGTTACGACATTGATGCATAGCAAAGAAGTTAATCATCATGAAATTCTCTTCACAAAAAAAAAAGTGATACTCGCTTATCTCCGATAGGTGTCGAGATACACGCAGTAGGAGAAAATTCCCTAACAACAAAAACTGTATTTTTATGGGATGGTCCTGTTAATTTGATGAAAACGGCTATTAGATAAACTAGTTTTGTTAACTTATCACAGGTAATTTGAAAAATAGCTTGAACTAATGTGTCTTTAACCGTTTTAAGGCTCATTTTACGTCAAAGTTAGCTGTAGATGAGGACATTCGGCCAGTCCGTTCCGAGAACTGTAATGATCGCGGGGACATGGAAACAAGCGTTCTCATAGCGAAAATTGCTCATGAAAAGGTCCCAGGCAACTAAGAAATTCCTTTTTTCCCCTCGGTTTACAGAAGCAAGCCGGAAAACGTACTGCACAACTTTTACTTGCGTGGTGGACAACGTGATTTACCTGCAATGCGACTTCAGTCGTACAGATAATTACAGGTCTTTGGTGTTTTTTTGTTATAGTTGTTAATCTCTTTAACCCTAGAACACTAACCCACTTTTACCTGCACCTACTACTAACCGTGCCCCGATATGACGATAATATGATATGATGCCGTTAGTTGTTAATCTATTTAAAAACTACTGTTGTAGGCCAAATATTTGTCTCCACGCTACAACTGAGGAGTGGGTTGGAAAGTGTACGAAATTACCTTTCTGACGTGTTATGTCTCATAGAAGTCCAATATTAAATAAGTCGAAAAAAATTCTCGATCTGTAATAGAAAACGTGCCTAAGAAATATCCTAACAATGTTCGGACGAAGTTATCGCCGATTTCTCGAAGTGAAGGTAGCTCTTTTAGTTTCAGGCCGAAACTCCTCATTTCATAAGATCGAATGACCTAGTCATAAAATGAAATCGATTCATTTTTCATGGAGATATCAACCTCAGCATAAAAAAAAGTGGGAGGAATGAGCAAAATGGGATATACTTGGCTTGATTCATAGGCTTTTTTATTCAAATTTTTTGGCTCAAACTCATAGAGCTATCAAATAATGAGTAGAAGAGAGAAACTCACCATGAACTCCCAAAAACTCAGTTATTCAGAGCCCTTTTTCTGCCCTTAATGCTCTATACACCCCTCAACACGGTTAGGTTTTCGGCGTCCCCGCGAAAACGACGTCCCCGCGATCATTACAGTTCTCGGAACGGACTGGCCGAATGTCCTCATCTACAGCTAACTTTGACGTAAAATGAGTCTTAAAACGGTTAAAGACACATTAGTTCAAGCTATTTTTCAAATTACCTGTGATAAGTTAACAAAACTAGTTTATCTAATAGCCGTTTTCATCAAATTAACAGGACCATCCCATAAAAATACAGTTTTTGTTGTTAGGGAATTTTCTCCTACCGCGTGTATCTCGACACCTATAGGAGATAAGCGAGTATCACTTTTTTTTTGTAAAGAGAATTTCATGATGATTAACTTCTTTGCTATGCATCAATGTCGTAACGTCAACGGCGAGGACGCTACAACGCATTGTTCACAAAAAGCAGTGAAGGGGTTCGAGAATAGTGTCACTTTTAACGCTATAATCTCTTAAGCGGTTGAAGCTACAAAAATCTTGTCGAAGACTAATTTTTGAGGAATTTTGTCAACTTTTTTTTGTTATCCAATAAGTTTTTGGGTGGGACCTAGAGTTTCCGAACTACAGGTAATAAAGTGAAAAATTATGCACGTTTTGCTACGTCCAGCAGCTAGCTCGTGGGCTAGAGGCGGGGACTTTTGAGTACACCATCTCCAGACCCCTCCGAACAAATCCCAATCACAACTTTGGAGTTACCAGCTGGTTCAATCTACTACCTTTCTTTTACTAGACTATTAGTAGAAGGCGTAAAGGGGAAGCTCATTTAACTAAATTCGGGGGCGGGCGAGAGTCCATCACTAAGTGGACAGACTTTAATTGTAAGCTCAGGGTCCTCAGAAGTCGATCTACGAGCAGTTGAAAATCTCACAATAAATAACGTCAATTTACGAAGTTTCAAACACGACGTTTGGACGAGGAAATAAAAATTGGGGATTCAAAACAAAAAGTTACGCTCAAGTTAGACTCTAACTTATATGTATAAGCATTATTCCGTATAAGACTTCGGGTACTATGCATGCGATTTCTGACGAAAATGTGTTCTGACGAGCTCTGACGAATTTGCTTAAACAAACAAACGTCTGCTGTTCAATGAAAGTTGTTACTATGGGAGAGAAATCCTCGTCAGAATACATACGGGGACAAACTCGTCAGAACAAATTTTCGTCAGAAGTCGCATGCATAGTAACGGAAGACTAAAACATTGCTAAACTTAAATTTAAGTGAAAGTTTATTAATGGCCGATTTCACAACTGAGAGTTAAGGTTCGAGTTAGGGTTATCTCAGAGTTAGTGAAAAAAGACCGTTTCACCACTTCGAGTCAGCATTAATCTTAGCTTAACAATAGGAACTTCGTCTCTTAACCCCTGCTTAACCCTGTTGGTGAGTTTTATCATCGAAAGTTAGAGTTGGAGTTACGGGTAACTCCGAGTTTTTTGAAAAAATGTGTTTCACCACTCGGAATTTGGCTTAACCTTCGGGTTACCAGGATGGTTAACTCCCAGATCTTATTCTCTACTTTTTCTAGGGAATAACTCGTTGACTCGGACATAACCTTGTTTCTGACCAAAAGCATACTTTTTCGGTGAAGCATATTTTTAGTTCTTCCTTGAAAATAACTGTTTAAAAAACCCGTGTAAAAAGAGTGAGAATGGAACATCGTTCATTTGAGTTCGAATTATTATACGATGATGACGACGATGACATACAAATGATAATTCAGCTGCAAAGACGACCAAGGGTATTCAAGAAGAGAATCAGCTACCTAAATTACTATAACGAGATTGATTTCAAAATCCGTTTTCGTGTGTCAAAAGCAACCTTCAGGTCTGTCTTGGAAATGATTGAAGGTGAAATGACTCCACCTTCAGAAAGGTAAGGCATATATTTTCATATTCCAGTTACATTATTTTCGAACATTATTAAGCTTTCGTTTAAGGGGTAGTACTCCGCGTTACGTAAATTATCGCCGTATTTCTGTACCAATCCTGGATTTCAATGCCTCTGCACTGCAACTGTAAAATTCACGTAGAATTTCACCTTGAAAATGCACGCTCTTTCGTTGACTTATTATGTAGGAAAGCAAGATCGTACACACGTGCGTAATTTCCTGGAGATTTATATAATATCTTTAAATCCAGGACTGGTGCAGAAATACGGTGATAATTTACATAATGCGAAGTGAGCGAGGTAAGATTAGAGGGGGGTCGAGGAAACACGTGTACAACTCCCCCTTTAGTTGTCAATAAATACCTTCAAAAGAGTACCCAAGTGCCGTTAGTCCTTGGCCCTTGTCGGCCACCGTCCCTCCTCCTAGGGAAACTTGTGCACATGCTAAATTCCTTGGGTATAAAAGCGAAACTGTAGCTGATAGTTTGGTCGAGCTCTTTATCAGTTCAAACACTCAAAGAAAGTAGAAGTGTGAACACTAGCCGATTCTGAGTCGGCTGACGAAAGTACAGTCTACATAAGACGCAAGGACGCCTTCGTAGAACGCAAAAGAGAACGCTGAAATAGTTATATTATAGCAAAACACCAGAAATAAGTAATGTCTTGCGTCCTGCGGATGCGTCTCTGCATCTTATACAGACGGGGCTTTACATTATGAGGTCCGGACTCTATACAAATACTCTGCTCAGTGGGCACACTAGAATGCAGCCCAACCTGACCAAATTAACAGTCGACGATAAGTCCGCTGTGTTTCGGGATTGATTGGGGTTCAGTAATCGGTGAGGCATTTTTAAGTATAGAAATTTCATGTTTCGTGCAGTGAAGTGATAGTCAATAAAAGGGAAAGAACGATGTAGTGGTCTAGAGTATAGAATCAAGGCATTCAAAAGATGTGTCCGTCCACATATTTTTATTTAATTGTACGAGACCGTGGTTTCGATGTTACTTCATCATCGTTAGGTGCTGACGAGTTAGGAGTTTACGGCGACTGAGCGACCGATGATGAAGTAACATCGAAACCGCGGTCTCGCACAATTAAATAAAAATCTGTGGGAGGACACATCTTTTGAATTCCTTGAAGTGATGGTAGGAGGAAAGGAAAAAAGAGGAATATTTCCAACCCCCTTCTTGCCTCGACTAATGCGCTCAGCATAACTGTGTGGCCATTAATAATTGTCATTACAACATTATAGAGAAAATAAAAAAGTAAAGATACGAGATACATAAATCAATTGTTGTTCCAGGAATAGAGCATATGTGCAGCTTCAAAGCTGTACATAACGCTCAGATATCTTGCCACAGGCTCACTTTTATTGTCGGTTTCCGATTTCGCTGGAGTGAGCAGATCGTCGGCTTGCAGATACGTGGCCCAAGTCTGCAGGTCAATAGCCAGACCGAGGCCGCGTTTCATTTCGTTTCCCAGGAATGAAAACGTGAAAAGGGAAGTAGCCGCACACTTCTACACCATTGCTAGATTTCCTCGGGTGATAGGAGCTGTGGACTGCACGCACATAAGAATTCAATCTCCTGGTATGAGACTACCCAGTTTGATCAAAACGTTATTAATCCATTCCAATCGTAATTATTTGGAACTTTTTAGGTGGTGGCGACGTGGAAACTTTTCGAAACAGAAAGGGATATTTTTCGATAAACGCCTGAAAGGTATATTAACGCGTTCTCTTTCGCGTTCTACGAAGGCGTCCTTGCGTCTTATGTAGACTGTACTTTCGTCAGCCGACTCAGAATCGACTAGTGTTCACACTTCTACTTTCTTTGAACGACGTGAAAGGTATATTAATTATGCCTACATGGCTTAACAACTATATTTTCACTTTGTTGAATCCCTCTCTCTACTTTGTCTTGAACGCATAGCTTTTTAGCTACGCTACAGCCTCCTACTTACAAACGCCTTTCTCTATAATCAACCTATGCTTCAAAAACGTTTATTTGAATAATTTTTTAGATGTTTCGGGGTTCTAAAAAGGCGTTTTCCGGGGTTAAGCAAGGGCATAACGGTAGATGTTGGGAAGACACAAGCCATAATTTTCGTGGCGTGCGCTGTGCTTCGCAACATCTGCCTAGACATGAATGACCATCTTGGGGATGATGAAGATGATGTCGACAACGACGAACGGGACTCCGACATTGAAAGTGAGATTTACACCTCTAGCGTGAGGGGAAGACAAGAAAGGGACCGATTAATCGGTGATTATTTCGCCAGCCTTCAGTAAGCTTGGTGAGGAACGTCTCATTATTAATATTGAACTATTCAAGTAAAAAAAAAAAAAAAAAAAAAATTGTGCCGTTATTACCCACAGTCGTCTTATGTTTGTATTGTCTTTTGGCTAAATTTATGTTGCCAAGCATATCGACCCGGCTTCTCCCTCGGTTTAAATGGGCCTCGTGTTTACTGTACTGGATTAAGGCCATGCATTTTTTGATAGGTGTGGGGACCGTAATAGGCGTTAATACCGAATAATTCACGGCTATTACGCTTCTCAGCCCTCTCAAATTGCATGATCGGTGTCGGATCGGAAGCGTGCATGATAGGTGTGACCTGGCCTTTAGCATGATGATTTTGCCATTTTGAGTGATTTATGTGCAATGTTTGGTGTTGCAATGAATAGAAATTGTACAGTAAAAAAAAGCTTGAAAAAGTCAGAATAGCGGTACAATTCTGCCTGTTTTCAAATGTGGCTAAATTTCTATTGATGCATACCTCCCGGATTCGAAGATTCCGCAGCCACCCCGCAGGGGTGGCAAACATAATTTTAAAGGAGGGTATAGACGTTTTCATATTTGCACAAAAATTTTTCCTGAGGCAGCAAATTTCCACCCGCCGTCTTTGAATTAAATATTACGGTAATTGAGAAGACGGGTAAAAATGAGCTATCCCGATGCAAAATTTCATGTAAATGGAAAACGCTATAAGTCATAAGCTTTGTAACAGTTAAGCGCTTAAACTGAGAGTAATAGTGCTCGCGAAAAATTGTAGCCATAGGAGCCGACGTTGTTTTTCCACCATTATTACAAATAGGCCTCATTACGACCTTCGTACCGTGAGATACTATTGTCCACACGAAGGCGGTTCTGGTATGCAGGGCGAGACTGCCTAAAAGGAAAGGGGACAATGACTTGAGTTTGAGAGAGTGACGTGCTGTCGTGACCGTTGGTCTTGCAAATTAATATGTTTTCCATTCAATGAGTGTGAGCCTCTGAACCCTGAATCCCTTATACCATCATTATTATATAGCGTTTAGGCAGCGCTAATGCTCGTCTCATCAACTTTATTGAACAAAAGTCTAATATTATAAATGATAATTCACCATTGGCTACATGCGGGCCACTGTGGATGGCTCCGAAGGGGCCCGTGGGCCTTGGGTTGGCCACCCTTGCCTTAGACGGTCAAGCTCTTGATAAAATGCTGGATCCGAGAGATTGATTCAAGCTTGATTGATCGTTGTAGCGCGTGCCTACAAATGTATTCTGAGCCGAGGGGTTGCCTGATTAGGGCTCGCCAACGAACAGCAGGATCTGGCCGAGTGGTTGCCGGATTAGGACTCGCACTCGGACGCAGTATTTGTAGGTGAATACAAACGAAGGGCCGAGAGGTTGCCGGATTAGGACTCGCTAACGAACACCTTGTTTGTAAAAAGAAATCCAAACCGAGGGGTTGTTGGGTGAGAACTCGCCAACGGATGAAGATTTCTTTTTAGTGGACAATGAAAATAAAAATAAACACGTTGAGAGCTGAAAAGGAACTCTTTTTTTTGGGGGACTGACGGGCTTCTTATACATCTCTTCAGCCCGATCCGTATGGTTTTTAATGTTTTATTAACGTGAAAAGGCGAAAACAAACAGATGGATCTGAGGTATTCTTATCTTGAACAGGGTATATACCCGTCAGACCCCTCCACTCTCGTTCCAAGTCTTTTATTTTTAAATATAATGAGTTGTAGAGTGAAGGAAACAAGAAGTGGTAACTAGTGAAGGCGGCGTATGCTCTCGTAAAAGTGAAGGCACGACAATCGTGTAGAAACCGATTTGATGGGCACCAGCAACAAGAGTCAAATAAATAGCTGCCATTGCCTTAAACTTCTTGAAGTCATTTTAATCTCTGTTCACGCTTACATAATATTCTTTTTCTCAATACTTCTTCACTACGTCTGAGAAGAATACGTTTTGATTAAAAGATTGACAGCATCACTGAAAATTGGCTTCAATGAACTCCCGGAAGAATTTGATCAAACAGCTTGACCGTATATGTAGGGATGTATTTAGAAGCTTTCAAGTTGAGGTTCGGTCACAGTGATCTTGACTTGTGTTCGACAGCTGCTGCTGTTATTAGGTACTTAAATACCTATAAATAATTTGAAACTCGTGCATTCCAACTTGGATTTATTATACATTTCTGGAGATCTTATGGATCAGTGTGACTACACACCATTATTTAATATTGTGGTAAATAAATACGCGATAAAACGTAACGCTGAAGTTATTTTATATTCATTTTCTCGCAGTGACGTTTTTTTTTAATTTCCTCTGCAGAACTTGAATTTCCAGTTTCAATTTTCTTATTTCTAATTTCTTCTTAAATTGTAATGTGTACGAGAAGATTACGGAACAGAACGAATACTTTTTTTTATTTAGAAAACTCATTTAAACAACAATCATATGACTGGCTACATCATCTCTTCCTCTTCTTCTGACAGACGTTTCTTCATCTGGTCCGAGTGATATTTTCGGAAGCCTTGGCTGTTTTTTACCAACCAGGTATTCGAGCCTATTTGTTTCACCACTATTCCCTTCTGCCATTTCTTAAACTTGTGGCCGTAGTAACGAACGTAGACCATTTCGTTTTGTGAGAATGGTGAAGATCTCGGGGCTCGAGTTTCTTCATTCTCTGAGTCGACTTTAGGCTGAAGGGCGTCCAGATAGGTTCTGATTTTCCTTCCGAGGAACAGTTCGGCTGGTGAAACGTTGGTCGCAGTGTGTGGAGTGCTTCGGTAATCCAGTAAAAACTTTTGAAGATGGTTCAAGAACCGGTCAGAAGTATCCGAATAATTCATCTTTTTCATTGCACTCTTGAAAATGTCGACGTATTTTTCCACCTGACCGTTTGACGCAGGGTGGTAAACGGGAGTGGTTACGTGCTGGACGCCGTAGTCTGCGCAAAATTTTTTGAATTCTTCAGAAGCGAAAGCAGGTTCATTGTCGCTCACTAAAGTCTCGAAAATGCCGAATCTTGAAATTAAAGACTTCAAAATATTTATTGTACTTGAAGTAGATGTTGAAACGACCGGAAAAATGTCGACCCATTTCGAATACGAATCGACGACCAGAAAAAATTGCTTTTTGAAGAAAGGTCCAGCGAAATCTATATGAACTCGCTCCCAGGGTTTCGACGATGGCGGCCAAGATGTCAAAGAATGGTTAGGGGCTGTGGGTGCAAAAACGTTACAAGCTTCGCATTTGCGGACTATTTCCTCTATGTCGCGGTCAACATTTGGTCACCAGAAGTGCTCTCGAGCTCGGGACTTCATTTTGACAACGCCAATGTGTGACCTGTGGAGTGTTCCTAAAATGTCTTGTTGGAGAATTTTCGGAATAACGGTTCGCAATCCCCAGATCAAGCAACCTTGTGAATGGAAAGTGCGTCTTTTTTGATGAAGTACGGCTTCAAATCGATGTCGTTGTTTGATGGAGGCCAACCGTTTTTAACGAAATAAATAACCTTTTTGAGAATAAAGTATTTTTCTGTTTCGGAGGCAATGTCGCTACAGTTGACCATTAAGCACTTCTGAGCTTCTCTTTGAATAGTGGATACGACTTGATTAAATCCCCCATCTTCTTCATCGAAACCATCGTTACTTCTACATGGCAAACGGCTGAGTCCATCCACTTTTCCAAAGTTCCTAGTTGAAATGAACTCGACGGTGTACGTATAATTGGTGAGTAAAAGTGCCCATCTTTGCAATCGATTAGAAGTTGCAACTGGAACACCTTTCCTAGATCCGAAAATGGTTACTAGAGGTTTATGATCCGTTTGAAGAATAAAAGTTCTGCCTAAAATATAAGGCTTGAACTTTTTAACGAATCCGTATTCTTCAATTCGTTTCAAAACTTCTGACAAATTTTTTAAATGTTCCAAGGCATTTTTTCCTGTAACTATAATATCGTCCTAAAAGCAACAAGTATTTGGCACATTTTGTAGCATGTTCGCCATTGCTCTTTGGAAAGTAGATGGAGCAGGAGCAACACCGAAACAAAGTCTAGTATATTGGAAAAGACCTTGATTGGTATTTATGACGAGCAAGTTTTTACTTTCTTCATCGACCGGTATAGAAAGGTAGGCGTCGGATAAGTCGAGAACGGAAAACTTTTCTCCATTTTGTAATTTTGAGAATATTTCATCCGGTGTTGGTAGTGGATAAGTTTGAGGTTCTAGAGCTTGGTTTAACCCAGTGGAAAAATCAGCGCACAGTCTAATTTTTCCTGTCGGTTTTCTAACAATGACGCAACGAGCGGCCCAAGACGACGTTTCAATTGGTTTGAGAATTCCCGACGACACTAATCTCCCTATTTCTTCATTTACAGCGTCTCTCAGGGCGTAAGGAACAGGCCTAGCCTTACGAAATGTTGGTGAAACTCCAGGTTTAAGGGGAAGAGAGGCCAAAACTTTGCTACAATGGCCAAATTGTTCATCAAAAACGTTGCGATGTTTGACGAGCATTGAATCTATATCGAGAGGACGAATCGATGGAAGATGGGGCGAAACTTGCAATACGCCTAGGCCTCTTGTAAGCATTTCTATCGAATGGGAACTGATTTTGAGAGCAAATATCCAATCTCTTCCTAATAAATCGTGATGCTCACCCTTGACGACGTATAGCAATAGGACCTTTTGTAAGTTTTTGAATCGAACATTCACCAATTCTTCACCGAGTACTGGAATACGGTGACCACTGTAGGAAACAAACGACTTTCTTGGTGGTTTGAGGGTTGCCTCAATTTTTCAGAAATGACCACGTCTTTTCGGAAATGATAGTAACTGGACTACCCGTGTCAAGAATCAGGCTAACTTTCCTTGAATTAATAGTGACCGGAATTATAATTGCTTCGCCTGACTTGCTGGTATTTAACGCGAGTAAGTCAAGAGAATTCAAAGAATTTTCGTTGATCTCCCTGACTCTAGAATTTTGCCCTTTCTCCGCAGACCGACATACTTTGGAAATGTGGCCAAGACGCCCACAGTTATTACATTTTGCGTCTTTGAACTTGCATGTTTTCCTCATGTGCTGCCCTCCACAAGAGAAACAACGTCTGAATTTTGAAAAATTAACGGGAGAAACATCTTCGGTGTCAGAATTGTGGTTGTTTTCCGGGGCAAACACGATTTCAAGAGTTTTGCTAGCCTCTAGTAACTCATGGAAAGACAAGTAATCTTTCTGAAGCAGAACGGATCGAATCTTACGGTCTGAAACACCCATTATGAATGCGGTAATTAACGCTTCTTGATAGAAGTCACTGGGAAAATCACAAAACGAAGAACTTTCTTTGAGCCGATTGGCAAAATCGTTCAAAGTCTCGTCCTGTTGTTTCAGACTCAACAGCTTTTATCCTCGTCGCCAGTAATGTGTACGAGAAGATTACGGAACAGAACGAATACTTTTTTTATGTAGAAAACTCATTTAAACAACAATCATATGACTGGCTACATCAAATTGTTCTAGCTGCAGGTTCTCTCTTTCGATTTCCAAATTTTTCTTCCTTTCTTCTTGAACTTCCATGTCTTGTTGCAGACATCTCATTTGGACGTTCAGCGTTTCTTCTTTCCTTAACAGAACATTTTCTGCTTCTGCTGACGTGCTCTTGTAACGTTGCTCTATGAAATTAATTATTAACAAATTTGATTCTGCAATTACTAAATTGAATAAAAAGTATTCCGATTTCTACCAAGCCCGCTGGCGCCTAAGCTCTTGCGGCTCTTACACCATACCCTGCAAACTCCATCAGCTGTGCACTTAACACCCGTGCACGCGGGCGTTTCGGTCGATGCGCGGTTTGTCATACGCGCACCTCCGTGAACGCCCACACGAAGACGAGTGAGCCGTGTCACAGCTCGCCACAGCCTTATAGTGTAATGGGCAATAGCTGGATTCGAACCCAGGCCCGCTGGGTTGCGAAGCGAGTATTGTGTCCATTACACCATCGAGGCGCGCCAGAAGATGCCTATAATAATAATAATTATAATAATAATAATTATAATAATAATAATAATAATAATAATAATAACAATAACAATAATGCTCAATTACACGTAGTTTTACCTTGCTGCTGCGAGGTACTTTGGTAGGGAATTTCAAAAGCCCCAGCACCGTCGGCCTCCGAAGGCTCCTTCATCACGACTTCGTACGTGGTAATTGCCGTTGGAGGTTGGTCTTCCATCGGCGCAACCAACGATAGTGCATCTATACATAATTTTGCAAAATCAATAATGTACCATTCAATTCACTTCCATTGCATTCCTACGATGACTAATCCGTATAATATATACCCGTAATAATTTCTACCTGTTCAGCTTTGTAGTTGAGGAAGTAAAAATAGGTTAGGTAACCAACTCAATAAAATTTAATCACCAATTTCCTGGAACTGCAACGCATCACTGTCGAAAGTTGATTTCATTCCTTCCACTGAAAGGCTAATTAACTCCTTTATTTTCCTTTCCGTTTCGTTGAGTGGCTGGCTCATGTTGGGGCCTCCACCAGTATTTCTACCTTCCATCCTAGAAAACCGAAGAAAAGGCATGATTAGGGCAGCTAATGATCTGTGTGAATACGTATGTTGGTTTATCCGCACTCATGCAATGCCAATTGAGTGGAAAACATGATAAAGCACTATTTGTTAGGCAATTGAGGTTTTATTACCATGCAATCATGCATCAACGCTTATGATACCGAGCAAGAGCCGTAGGCGGATCTAAGGGGATGGGGCAGCGGAATTACTCCCTCCCCCCGGGAGCTGGTAAAATAACCCTAATCATAGTGGAGGGCTGGGGAAGGAAGGCGGTAGGGTGGTAAATGGAGAGGGGAGGGGTTTCGATCCCCCCCCCAGAGAGAGGTCCCAAGGCAGCAAGGGCGGATCTGGCACCTCTCTCAGGGGGGTGGGGTAATCGAAACGCCTCCCCATCCACCAGTACGCCCCTCCACCTGCCTACCCCACCCCTCCAATATGTTTAGAGCGATTTTGCCAGCTCCAGGGGGGGGGGGGGTAATTATGCTCCCCCCCCCCCTTAGGTCCGCCTATGCATGGCAGGAGCCCAATTCAGAGTTGTTGGGAAAAAATGCCGAAATTAGGTTTCAAGGACGCCGAATAAGAAATAACATGATAACCCGCACATGAGGGATTTCCCCGACAACTCAGAATAGGCGGGGGCACAGATAGTGAGTTAACCCATGCTACTACGACACACTATCCACTGGAGATAGTGACGAGTGAGAAAGGACGAGTTGGTAAGGTGGTTTCTGCTAGCTCGGCACTCTAAACACGCTGATTTCTTTATTGTTCTCTTCCCAACAACCACGTTCACTCGCCATCCCTGACTCCGTCATATCTCCCCTCTTAAGGAACCACACGTTTTCTTTGTCACTGACATAGCTCTCGGAATCAATAATTATTATTTATGTGATATTAGAACTTACGTTATTTCCGCATTCTTCTTTCTGACGAACTTTTTTAAATTCTTGTATTTGAGCTGGAGCTGCTCTGCCGTACGGGGGACCAGAAGTCCGACGCTATTAAATTCGTCGGCCAGGTCCTGCCAGCTTGCTTCTTTCTCCTTCCACATAACACTGTCATTTTTTTTGTTTTCTAACGTCGCTTTTCTTTTCGAAACGAGCTCCACCAACAATTCTTCTTCTTGTTTCGAAAAATTCGCATTTCGCTTTCTTTTATTGTTAATATTCGAACTTCCTTCCATTTCCAAATAATAAGTAAGGTAGTCGAAGAAATCAATTTTGTTCCGACAGCAGCCTGTCGGGAGAAGTGCATTTCATTCATGCGACAATCGAGTCAAACCTCATAAGTTAGAACGATATCAATCAATTATGAATGACATTTAGGCCGTGGTATAGAAAGTCAAAATCATAAAATCGTGTTTCTTTTTACTGCAGGCTCCTTTTTTGGCACCTACTGAGGGGAAATAACATGATGAAAATGAAAAATGAAACAGAGTCGGTTTGGTTGCCTATACGATATGGGAAGGCGGACTCTTGTTAGAGGAGTTATTTGCAATTAAAATCTTTATTCCGGCCTAAATTTCATTCATAATTGATTGATATCGTTCTAACTTATGAGGTTTGACTCGATTGTCGCATGAATGAAATGCACTTCTCCCGACAGGCTGCTGTCGGAACAAAACTTTTTTCAGATTACGTTAATTTTCAGATCAGTTACATTAGGTTAAATGGTATGTCACAATTTCACCATTGCGGAGTGCCTGGGTTCGAATCCGAAACAATTTTTTTTTAAATTTTTTTTTTTGTTCCTCCCTTTTTGGCCCATATCGGAATTTTTACTCAAGATTTATTAGGCTGTAGGCAAATAAAATAAAAGAGACGGCTCAAAATACAATGTCAATGAAATTTTTTGGTAATAGGGTGGTCCAGTAAGGCATAGCGTTAATTTAATAGCTCCCCTCCGCCGAGAACTCCCCTGCCATATCAACGGATTTGGTTCACTAGGGTCTCATACGAAAGCTCGTTCACTTTTCATTACTCGAGTCAATTTTGGGGGCAATTGCAGCAACAGCCGTGCGGTAGCGAATTTTTAACTAATTCAAACCCCTCTTTTACACCGTTCCCGTGGACCGATTCATCTGGATCACGAACTCGTCCGAGATATTCACGCTATTGATTTTTAGACCAAATTTGGTTGCCCTAAGTCAAAAATTGCGACCGTGATCGTGCTAACAAAAAAGGGCCATATGTATATGTATATATCAAATCGAACCGACCTCGAATTCGTGTTCTAGGGGTTCTGAAACGTGAAAAAAAAGTATCACAACCCATATGTGCGACCATCAGGGCGAGACCAATAGTGCATTTTTTGAATGAAATGCACTAAAAAGAGAAATACGGCTTGAAATGATTAAATTTCTGATTAAATGGGGTTAATGATTAAAAATCATTAAATTATTGAGTCGAATTTTAGAGCGCTAAGATGAACTAGTGAAGTTCGACGCTATTTTTACACTTCCACACCGGAAAGACCACCCCCACCACCTTGACTTTTTCGAAAAATTAAAATGGGAATCAAAGGCTACTATAACATGGAGTCTACATACCGAATATAATGCTTCTAGAATCAACTGGTGATTTATAGTGATTTTTTGACCATTTAACCCCTATTTCCCCCCCTTCCACCTTGACCAATTTGGCCCAAATGCAATACCGACCAGGGTCTTATGACTACTGATTTTGTGCCAAAGCGCGTTCCGCTAAATTGATTTCTTCGAGAGTTATCGTGCTAATAAGACCACAAGCTTACTTCTACTCCGGGAGCAACACCCCCTCCCCTTCGACTTATTCAAAAAAATAAAATGGGAATCAAAGGCTTCTCTAACATGGAGTATACGTACTGAATATGACGCTTCTAGAATCAACTGGTGATTTATAGTGATTTTTTGACCATTTCAACCCCTATTTTCTCCCCCTCCACCTCGACCGATTTGGCCCAAAACCAATACCGACCGGGGTCTTTTGACTACTGATTTTTTTGCCAAAGCGCGTTCCGCTAAATTGATTTCTTCGAGAGTTATCGTGCTAACAAGAAAACGGCCATAAGCTTAAAAATAAACCTGTGGGAGACCACTGAATTCGTGTTCTAGAGGGTCTGAAACGTGAAAAAACATGACATGACCCATGTTTGCCACCATCACGACGAGACCAATAGTGCATTTTCAGAATGAAATGCACTAAAAACCATCTGAATTTATATCGCGGCCTGAATTTCATTTATAATATGATGATCTCATTCAAACTTAAACGATTACCGGATAAATGGCGCATGACCGGACGTACCTACCTACTATTTTTTTTCAAGTTTCCATTTAAAAGTTGGATACCATAACGAGAAATTTAAATCCATTCTCACCTCGGGGGGGATTGCCCCTATGGCCCCCCTTGTAGCCGCCACTGTTGAGGGGGCATTCAACCAGGTGAAGTTTATCTGCATTAGTGAAGTATAAAAAGCCTTTAGGGTCAATCCGATGGTGGTCACGTGGATTAGCCATACCCTGAGGCATAGATGGGTTATGGCAGAGCTAGGAGGGGAAACGGTGGAGAGAAGAGTGAGGAGGGGGTCTAGTCGCTCACCTCTTTTGTGGATCACGGTCTTTGTGGAGGAAAAAGTCTTTTATATTTATATTTATAGGGCGTTACGGGGAAGAACATGTCGACGCTTTGTGAGGTACTGCGAGAGGCAATTCGACTTGCGGGGGACTGGTGTGAGCCAAGAGGGTTAACTATTAAGGGAGGGATAAAGTGAAGCTATGTTTGTTCACGAATAGAAGGAGTAGACAGGGGCTTCAGGCCATGAGTATCAAGGGAAGGGATGTGGAACCCGTGACTGAGGTAAAATACTTAGGGGTGTGGATGGACCATCGGCTGAGATGGGAAGCGCGTGTTAGGTACCTATCAGAGGGCATTGAATACGTTTTACCAGACTAGGAAGGTGGCGGGGAAAACATGGGGTCTTAACCTCAAAATGTCTTTCTGGCTCCATACGGAGGTCCTTCGCCCAAGGATTCTTTATGGGGCAGTAGTGTGGTGGAAAGCGGCTAATAACAGGACGAATTCTGCCAGGCTTGATAGGGTGCAGCGGTTAGCCTGTTTGGCCACTCCGAGGGCTTTTCGAACGACACCAGCAAGACCGATGGAGGTAATATTGGGTCTAAAGCCTCTGAGCCTTGAGCTAAAGACGAGGGAAAGGGAGACTACGTACAGATTGGACTGTACGAACGGAAGAGGAACGGATGGGGAGAGAAGAAGGGGTGACGGAGGAATCCGATATATCATGCACAGAGTGGCACTGATCATGCTCATGAGTTCGGACCAAATAGAAAGACAGGGGGATTTCGGGAAAACAATTTTGGTCAAACTGATCCGGGGATCCGGCCAGAGAGAGATGAGCGTCGATGAGGGAATGGAAATGAGGGAGTTAGATGGGGTTGATGTGCTTTACGGACGGCTCGAAAATGGAAACTGAGCAGGAGTGAGCGGGGGCTGGCATATACATTCCCAAATTGGGTGTGACAGAGAGCATTTCACTAGGGAAGTATGCGACG
Source organism: Corythucha ciliata (assembly GCA_038030265.1). Lineage (NCBI taxonomy): Eukaryota > Metazoa > Arthropoda > Insecta > Hemiptera > Tingidae > Corythucha > Corythucha ciliata. The sequence goes on from CM075943.1 coordinate 37,764,001, forward strand.
GTGCTTAAGGCGGAAGTTACGGCCATTGAGGCCTGTGCTATAGAAATTGAGAAAAAGGGAGTTTCGAACCAGCGGGTGACGATATACTTTCCAGGCCGGTGGTCAAATCACGGCTGGTGGCGTGTATCGGCTTTGCTGGACACAGGCAACGCAGTTATGTTAGGGTGGGTGCCAGGGCATGCCGGCCATCCCAGGGAACCAGAGAGCGGATGAGTTAGCCAGGCGAGGGGCCATGACAGAGTATATCGGCCCTGAACCCGCAGTAGGCGTGGCTAGGGATATAGGAACGGGTGAAATTCGAAAATGGGCGAGGAGGAAGGCCCAGACTGTTTGGGCGGCAGAGTTTCATTGTAGACAGGCCGAAGAGGGGATAAATAAATACGAGGACAAATCAACGAAGTGGCTGTTGGGATTGGGAAGGAAACAAGCCAGAACGATAGTAGGAGTGCACTAAGGTCACTTCGCGGTGCTGAAACACTTGCACACTGTGGGACTGATAGCGGACCCAACTTGTGAGGGGTGTGGACTGCAGGAGGAGGCCATGAGACACAGATTCGCGGCGGCAAAAATGGCAATATTCGGAACGGATAGGCTGACCGAACTAGAATTCTCCAGGGCTCAGGGGGTCCGAGCACTGGAGTTTCTAGGGAGGGTAAAGAGGTTTGAGGAGCCGAGCTAGCCCTTCCGAGTCCGGGACCCTCAATGAATATGACGTAGGAGCCCACATGCGGCCTTGGCGTCGCCGGCTTGGCCGGGAAGGCACCAAAAAAACAACTAGGTATACAGGAAGGATCTGTACAATTTCATTCCTAAGCCCAGGTTAAGGATAAATAGCGCATTTAACTCATATGGCGGATGCCGACCCCAAAATCTCAAACCTTGGGGTAACATGGTTTTGGTTTTTTTCGCCTATTCTACACAATTAGCAACGCTCGAGCAGACGTCGTCGAACCACCCAATAATAGTTAAAATGGCTTTAGCTTTACCTACGTAATTTCAAGAGAAGACGTTTTCAGGAAAATGTTTCACGAAGCTCGTACAATATAGTGAAATCCCTTCAGTTTGAACTGCTAATCTCCTTCTCTGAATACCCTTTTACCATTTATAACAAAGATGGAGGGACCTTTCGTGAGTCACTTCATTTCGTGGAAGGAAACGAAGGAGAACCTACTACAGGCGGCAAGTGGGTGGGAGTTAGAAGCAGCGAAGGGGAAGCCTCGGGCAAGGCTTATGCTGAATTGCAATATTACAGGGCTACAGAACCCTTTTTCCTCTGGGCACAGGGATTTGACATGAAAGACGTTTTCAACAATAACGTCTCATATGAGAAAGAGATAGGTGATCCTTTTTCGGGTTTACAGCGTAACCCGGGTTTCTCTAATTACAATTACATATTATTAAATCCTACGTCAGACTTTTTTGTGCATCAGGTTGTAAGCTGAAAGCTAAGCGAGAAAAAGTGTAATTTTTAGTTTTGTGTCATTTGTTGCCCATTAGCAAAATTATACAACTGATGAAAATCCGGGATCTCGGTCTCCTGTTTTTTCAAGTTAGCATTATCGCAAAACCTAAGCGTTAATTGTTTTTCGCGTGTCCAGCGTGTAAAGTTCGAGTTAACAGGCAAAAAAAGTAGCAGGAAGTCGAGAAATACATACCAGTGATGTAAAAACTTTGCCTCACTGAAAAGAAGTGGCGTAAAATTATAGTACCTCATTAAACAGGGGAAGACGGGGGGTGGGACGTAACTAGGCTTCCGCTTTATAATTATGTAGTTGACCAAACGTTATCCATTGCAAACGAATGAAAATTGACTTTGTCTTTATTAGTCTTATGTCAAAAGCTGGGTAGCTAGCCAAGCGAAAAATAGTGTGCACATCTCGTGAGGGAGTACAATTGCCTCACTGGTTTTTTTCAGCTCACTCAACTGCGCCCCGTGAGCCAAACAAAACTCGCGTGCAAAATGCTACTTTCCGCCCTCGTTGTGTAGTATACTATTTCCAGATTGCGAGAAAAATGTTTTAGTAGTGAAAGATTGAGCCTTCCTTCTCTACTAATTCGTAGATATTGCCCCAGCTGAATTCGGGCTCTGAGGGAAAATTTCATTTACACTTAATCGCATATGCTACTTTTAAAGAGGAGTAGGAAATTGCAGTAACAGGAAACGGCTTGAAAGTCTTTCTTGGTCATTTTTCATTAGGCTGTGACAGTACTACCCTTTCTAAAGCCCATTGGAGAGGCGTGTCGGTTTGTTCCCTCCCTACCCGAAGAGCTAAATGAAAGCTTGAAACAAAAAACCTTTTCTGACTTTTCTCTTCCATGACCCCAGGAGAGAGAGTCCTCTTTTAATTTCATTAAACGCTTTAAACATCGCATTGTGTATTAAAAGAAGTTGGACACACAGTGGAATTTATTCCCTTTTGCCGCAGGGATTATTTACGAGTGAGTGCGATTAATTACCGTAAATTGAACCACAGAGCGGGATCCCAAATTAATGAATCAGGGGGAAAAATTAAAATTGGGTAGAACATTAACGCCAATGTCTTGGAACATTTCGATTCAACCGATTGATCGTATTTTATTGACGCTCACGTACGCTTGGTGGGATACAATTATTATTATACATATATTTGTCTTTTCAAGGTAGAATATTAATGCGAATGTGATAGCTTTTATCCGATGGCTTATGCAAATTGTTTTTGCAGGCACTACGCTGAATCTGAATTCGAATTTAAAACAGGGGTTGCTGGAAAATAGACGAATAATTACTTTAGTTTGCTTGAATCAGGCGTTCAAAAACGGAGCATCAGGTCAAAGGACCTTTGATTCTTGCAGACCCAAACTCCATGAAACTGGAGTTTGGGAGTTCGTTTGAAGCTTTAAGTGCTTGCTGCTTCCACTTCATAAATAAAAGCCTTGTTTCATCAAACGATTTACACAGGGTCGAGTTGACAATGTACCACTTAATCTCGATTAATCTCTTTTACTTGTTCCTTTTAAAAAGGGTTTAGGTCGTTCGTTCGATGAGGTGGAATGAAAAAGCAGCAATGGTTTCGAAAAGAGTGAGGGGGAGAGGATTGACAATTCAATATAGCGGTGGGTGAAAAACTCCTTATTATGTTGCCTTAATCGATAACAACCAATTACGGTTAGTTTCACCTCCAAAAAGTGAAATTCGAGTCACTTAAATCTTGTTTACCTATACTTACCTAAGAAAATTTGGGTTGTTGCCAAAAATTGTGGTCGTCATCGAGCTTACAGTGAAAGGGCCACATACTTCGAAACTGAACTTGGATTCTTGTTCTGAAACGTGAAAATAATTTACTATGACCCCCCCCTTTTTTTAAAACCAGTATACCTAATATAAATGAAGCTTTTAAATAAACGGCTATTTTAAATAAGTAATTCAGATGAAACTTATATTAGTCGGAGAGAATTTGTTCTCAAAATGCAGTAACGTTTATTGCTCTTTCGAGAGAAGAGAACAACTTCGCAGATCCAGAAAACCTTAATGGAAACGGCAGTATTTTCTCGAGGGAGACCCCCGTCCCTCTCTGCGATTTTTCCTGGGGTTTACGGAACACCCTAACAACAATACAGCGCCCTTCTGTAGAGCCTCATAATTTATTCATAGAATAACTAAAAATGTTTGTTTTTATGATCATTTTAAACGTCATTTCACTTCTTTTTTTCCCCAAACACGCACAGCATGTGGATTTCATCGGCAGGATTCTTTTTATGCATGGTAATTCGTGATTTAAGAACAACGAACGATTTGAGGGACTCTGGACCCTCACCAGCCCACTCTCGATCAGATCCACCGATCCAAGAGCGGCACAATAATCCACTTAGGATCCGTGCCTGGGGCGTGTGACACTCCTCCGCGTAAGGATTTTTGGGGAGGGGGGATGTTATGTGCCCCACCTTGTATAGTTATTATTTTGCTCTTCTCAACAACTTCTCTAGAATCTTTTCTTTCCACATTGCTTGCAAATCCATTTCAATTTTTGTCATTAATCTGTGATAGTACGATATTCCATAGGATATCGTTATAGTATGTGTGTCTCAAGTGAAACCGAAGACTCTTCCACTGACGAAGTCTTAAATAAACTGAAACCGATTATCAAAAGCTTGAGATATGCGAGTGGAATAATTTCAATCTTGAGGGTTAATTTAGAAAGCTTGTAATCTCTGGAGAATGATATTAAACGGCGTTTATTCGAGCTTGATTGAGTGAGATGGATGCCCAAGAGTCATTAATTAGAAGAAAAACCCAAGTATATTAACTGACGTCGTAGAAATAATAAGTACATACTTCTTTCCCTCGTCGCATCTTTTTTAATTAAGTGCTGCTGAGCGCTTCTGAAACTCATTTTGAAGAAGATGAAAGTAATTTCATCATCGTAATGTTTTCTTTCACTTTTTCGCTGCCATGTTTTTCTGATACTTTTTTTTATGAAGACAAAATTATTGTTACAGGAGGTGGGCCTGTTGAGACAAGTGCATTTTTCATTCATGCTATCATCCACTCAAACCCCACAAAGATTTCAACAACAATTTATAAAAACATGTAATTTAGGTCTCAAAAAAAATTTACAAAACTAGTATTAGTCCACTGAAAATATGATTATTGATGAAGGTCGTGCGACAAAATATCTACCCATATTAGCCATTTTTTATGTATTTTGAGGTGCTCTTCAAGATGAGAGTGGAAAAACTTAGAGGTAAACCCTGCAACGTGCTCAAATTGTGAAAAAAACGGTTTTTTTCATTTTTCTCAGACAAGAAATGGCAATTATCTGCCGAACTAAAGCCCGTCAAGAAGAACATGAACCCGCGGCCAGCGCTCTCTCATTCGATTACTTGCAACATCTCTTCCCTCTACTTTCGTTACCGAATCGTTTGTCTCACTGTTTACCAATAAGTGTTAATACCAATCCGAAGTCCCCAGAGGGGGTTAGGAAAAATAGCTAGAGCCCTAGTAGCAATGAAACATGTTTGAAATATTTCTAGTTATATTTCCAACACATGACAGAAAAGGTGTTATTGGCCGCTTTTTCATGGATTTCGCACTGTTTCGGACAGTTTTTCAACACGTGTTTGACATTATGTTATGACATATTTTCATCATGACGTTGTAATGTTGTCAATATCATTACAGATTCATGTTGAAAATGTGTTCTCATCCACGACACTAACACGACCGTGTTAGTCATATTTCATACTGATGTCAGTCATCTATCGAATGAAAGCATCAGATGCTCGCGTTCATCGGCTATTGGAGTTAGAGTAAGACCGTTTTCACACTTGAGATTCCGGTATCCGATTTCCGTATCGAGGATACTAACAAATTAAAAATACACTACAGTCAAGGCGCTCCTTCACACTTAGATTCCGGAAAAGCATACTTTTAGTATCCGATTCCGGAATCTTAAGTGTGAATGAGCGCGTTTGCCGTATTGAATTTTTAGCATCCTCGGTACGGAAATCGGATACCAGAATCTCAAGTGTGAAAGCGCCCTTAGTGCTCTAACTCCATTGTCACTGACGCGTGCGTTTGACGCTTCATAGGAATCAAATTTAATTAGAATAGATAGACATCGTATATTAAACCACAAAGTAGTTATTACAAAGAAATTCTAATGAAGTTAGAACCCAAAATAAGTCTTGTCCATGCCTCAACACGCATCAGCATTTTGCAGCTTCTTTGCTTCAGGTTTAGCAATAAAACCCTATGTTATTCCCAACCTGAGAAAGACACGCTTTTGAAACGTCAATTAATTATTCCTTTTCTCTTTGCCGACAAACATTTGTGTTGTAAAATCTGTAAATTAACTCAATAAGAAGGACGCCATAATATCGTTTTGTTACACCTTACCAACAATCAAATTGGGCAGCCTAGACGTGTTGAACCCGCTTGAACCATAATTTCGTTATTTTTAGTGTCAGTCATCATCATGTGTCTCCAACAAGACGAGGTAGATTAGACGGCTGATGCTTTCAATTTCCACAGCGTGAGGGCTTGGGACTAAATATTCATGGGAATTTGAACCGATTTGAACTCATTTTAACTTTCAGGAAAAAATGAAATGCACAAAACAACTTATGTACGTTCCTCAATATGGTAACCGGATTTATAATAATTTATTTGAGTTTTGAGTGAGCTATTAAACTCGATCTGACAAGTGAAGCCGAAGTTCTTCATGTCGAAAATATGTCATCACATAATGTTGAAAACGTGTTGGAAAGCTTTCCAGAACACTGCAAAATCCATGAAACCGCAGCCAATACTACACGTTTTCTGTCACGTGTTTGAAATACTCCTAAAAACACTTTTTTATTTCTCAAAAATATGTTCAGCTCAATGAGTTTGACATGTGTTTGAAACGATACAGCCGCCTAGAGAGTCCCATTGTGTTCAAAACACAAATTTCCACGTGTTCAATACGTTTTGGACAAGAGTTTTTGAAATATGTTGGTCAGTTGTGTTGGAAATGTGTCAGGAAGATAATTTCTGAAATATTTCAAATTATTGGTGTTTGAAATATTTCAGACAACTTTCACTTGCAATGATTGCATTAGACACGTTGTTATGTTTCTAACATATTTCAGAAATATGGGCTTGCTACTAGGGAGGGGCTGATCACAGGAGGGCCAGGTCCACGTTTAACTTGACGGGCTCAAAGAGGACGACCAAATAATCTGGAAAACCACGTGTAGTCATTTTTATGTACACATTTTCCACCAGCAGAGAGCTTATACAAAAATTCAAAATTTTTACTTTTTGAATCTAGCCAACGCAGTCATTTTCTAGCCAAACTGTGCATTTTAGGCCATATATGCATGTAACGAAATTTTCGTATTGTTGATATGATTTCAACGGAAGAACTTGGATAGTATAATTGGTCTCATAATTGGTTTAATGGAGCTGAAATAACGAATAAGATCGTCTGCCTGGGGCATTTACCCTCAGTGACCAGTAAAACTCGCTTTTGGGACATTAATGCTGGAAGACGATCATATTCGTATTCATCTCCAAAAAACCTGTCGAATGTAATCAGCTTCAGGACATCGCCATCGCAGGGTATCGCCGTGAACCCCTAACGTACATTAACGTAAAGCCGGATACACACATGCGGTATATACTTGCCAAGTAACTTGCAAAATATTCAATCAATTTCTAGCAATTGCCTTAGAAACCAACCAGCTGAGAATTTCAAAAATGTGTGGCTCGTTATTTGGCAAGTACCGCATGTGTGTATTCGGCTTAAGAAGAATCAATTATCAAAACAATAACTTACTTGATGAACATGTTGTTACGTTCTTTATTTTTTGCTGAGTGCTGAAACAATGGTGGATCCAGCGTTTTATCAAGAGGGGGGTTCGAAGCTTCGAAGTTTTAGGAAGTTCGAGGAGGGGGGGGGGGAGATTGCTCACCGCCAGTGAAAAAGAAAGATATAGGAGCCACTCTTCCTGCTTTTGGGTCCTTTACTCTCCATGAGTTTCGTATGAATTTTCCCAGTTTTCTTTTGTAGTAATGTGCTAATGTGATAACTGTCGAATCGCTCTTTCACATTTAATTTAATTTTATTCATTTTCTTACCTCTATTTTTCATTTTTTGAATTTTTTCTTACTTTTATTACTATTTTGACCTTAAGGGAAGGGGTTCTGCCCCCCCTGGATCCGCCACTGCCACAGAGAATCTCTTTTGATAGTTGCTTTCAGATTTTGAAAACCGATAGGTATATCTAAAAAACAAATTGAACAACTTTAATGCACTTATCAATTTAGGTTTTTAAGTTACAGACAAAACCCCTTAAATATGTCAGAAAACTGAAGTTTCCATCAATCATTTTGGTGGAGAACTCGTGCACAATATCCTCACGCACCACAAAATATCACACCAAAATATCATCAACTTTGTAATTGTGTGTCCCGAACTCAAGAAGTGAGAGTCTGACTACTGCAGTATAAATGTAAAGGGCTGTATCTCGGTAACTGTTTGGAAGATGATTATACTTCTAACAGTGCATTTTTAGGAAAAATGATCTATGACATTTTACAAAGAAGATTTTTTCGTAGAATGTGTAGGTAGTATTGAAGTTACAAGTAAAAACCCTTTAAAAATAGCGAATCTTCGCCCACCAGTAGCTCCACCAGCTGGGGGGCGATTTGGGGTTTAAGGCGAAATTTCAGTTGTAGACACCCTAGGACAAGGGTGGGATGCCCCCTTAGTATCAAAATTCGGCGAGCATGGAAAATCATTTTTTTATGTAAAGATGCGTGAAAGAAGCTGCAGCATGATCCACGTGCGGGATTAATTGATCGCTCCAATGGTTTTTTTCGAATCAGGGCAGTCTAATGTAGTCCTTAACAGCGCTTCAACCCGGAAAGAGTTTGAAAAAAGCGCTGAAACGGCGGAAATACTGAAGTTTCAACGGCTATCTTGAATAACAGCCGTCCTATGCGATGCCGCCATTGCCTCCAATCTTAAAATCAACTCATCAGCCATCTAGAACACGCCTGCAAAGTTTGAAAGCTCGACTCAAAAGCACTTGAAGAGTTGTTTCCTTTCGAATGCGGTTGCAAATTATTTCGTGATAATTGGAAGGCAGTAACATTACACGGTGCCTAGGTGTGAATAACTGGCTGAGAACCAGGCTTCAACTGAATTTGGCATGTTCATAAAATTTTGCCCAAACCTACAAAAAATAACTGTTGGTTGAGGTAACTGTATTGACCGACGAGGTCAACACAATTCACGACTGACGAGTTGGTTCGACGAACTAAACCAAGAGCTTCACAGTTCTCCAAGGACAACAGCTTGTCAGTTTGATGCTCGGAATCAGTAACACAAAAGTCAAACTTCAAATTGAAACAGGACGAATAAGACAATCAGAAGAATATGTCTTCAGCACGGCATTTGTGGGGAGCAGTGGTGGCTTAGGGGTTATTTTCAGGAAGGCAGAGTACGTCATCACCACATTGCATTCGGCTCCAGCGTATACTTTAAACGGAAGGTCGGTCCCGTTCAGTTTCAGACCGACAAACGAACTTCCACTCCGACGTCAAGCCGAGTAGAATCACCATTGCGCGGGGGGACGAGGCGGAGACCTCACTACTCAATTCAAAAGAGTTGAAGATCAGCGATTTTTTGACTCAACTCAGATTGATAACTGACCGCGTGCTTGACTGGCTAGACGAATTTTTGGTGCATACGGCTGTGAAGTGACCTTTTTCGTGATAGTTGTGGCATTCTTGATCTTTAGCGGGGCAAATGTGATCACGACGATGAGTGTAACCTCAAAAGGTAGATACCTGCTGACTGAAGGCAGTATTGAATTTTCTGAGAGGTTCCACGGGCAATGACGGGACTGTTGATGACAATTCTAACGTTGACTTCGTTTATTAATTCTTTCAACACATGTTTTCTCCCTCTTTCAATACAACAATACCCACCAATACAATAAACCAAGTTCCGACAGCAGCCTGTCGGGAAAAGTGCATTTCATTCATGCGACAATCGAGTCGAACCTCATAAGTTAGAACGATATCAATCGATTATGAATGACATTTAGGCCGTGGTATAGAAAGTCAAAATCATAAAATCGTGTTTCTTTTTACCGCAGGCCCCTTTTTTGGCACCAACTAAGGGGGAACAAAATTATGAAAATGAAAAATGAAACAGAGTCTGTTTGGTTGCCTATACGATATGGGAAGGCGGACTCTTGTTAGAGGAGTTATTTGCAATTAAAATATTTATCCCGGCCTAAGTTTCATTCATAATTGATTGATATCGTTCTAACTTATGAGGTTCGACTCGATTGTCGCATGAATGAAATGCACTTTTCCCGACAGGCTGCTGTCGGAACAACACTTTTTTCAGATTACGTTGATTTTCAGATCATTTAAATTAGGTTAAATGGTATGTCACTATTTCACCATTGCGGAATGCGGAGTGCCTGGGTTCGAATCCGAAACAATTTTTTTAAAAATTTTTTTTGTTCCTCCCTTTTTGGCCCACCTCAGGATTTTTTACTCAAGATTTATTAGGCTGTAGGCAAATCAAATAAAAGAGACGGCTCAAAATACAATGTCAATGAAATTTTTTGGTAATTGGGTGGTCCAGTAAGGCATAGCGTTAATTTAATAGCTCCCGTCCGCCGAGAACTCCCCTGCCATACTAACGGATTTGGTTCACTAGGGTCTCATACGAAAGCGCGTTCATTTCTCATTACTCGAGTCAATTTTGGGGGCAATCGCAGCAACAGCCGTGCGGTAGCGAATTTTCAACTAATTCAAACCCCTCTTTCACACCGTTCCCGTGGACCGATTCATCTGAATCACGAACTCGTCCGAGATATTCACGCTATTGATTTTTAGACCAAATTTGGTTGCCCAAAGTCAAAAATTGCGACCGTGATCGTGCTAACAAGCGAGGGGCCATATACATATACAGGGTGTTCCAGGAGGAAACGACAATACTTCCACATGTTGTACTACTAAGTAGGGCGAACCAAAATGACTATATGGACATAGGGTCGGAAACGCTTTGTTTCAGAGTTACATGGAATTTAGTGTTTTTTAAGCCAAATCACCTCTTTACCACAAAAAGCGGTCTTAACGGACTAACCGTTCAACATAGAACAAAATAAACTTCATTTCTGAAAAGAGCACAAAATTTAACTTTGGAAAAATCAGGAATAACACATTAAAATCGTCTTTATGTACGTTTAGTTATTTTTGGAAAACTCGAAAAAGTGTTACGTTGAATTTTCGTGTTTCTTTCAGAGGCGAATTTCGCTCAATCTTCAGTTGGTCGGGCATTGACCAATTATTCTAAAAACATGCTCATTATGTGAGCTTTCAATTGACGTAAGAAAATTGAAAATCGGTTGAATATTTACTGAGATATGACACGAAAGGTTCGGAAAAACAGTGTAAAATCGTCCAAATAAGCCATATTGCAACTGTCAGGTAAAATCCCCAAAAATTGTTTTCGACGTCAAAATAACCCCAAAATTCCAAGAAACAGTTTATTTAAGAAAAATCAGTGCACCATGTCCATCACCATCATCATCATCTCCCACCACTTTCACTAGTAAATACTCGTTTAATTAGTTTTTCAGGTATCCTTCCGTGATTATTTTAGTTCAAAATTTATTTTTCTGGTACAAATCATATCATACGCGTGAATCACAACAATTATCATACAAAAACGTCTGAAAAATAGCACCAGACGAAAACTAGAAGGAATCAGACCAGTTAATTTGTTTAATAATTGATTATTTGATTGTGAAAGTGGTGGGAGATGATGATGATGATGGACATGGTGCATTGATTTTTCTTAAATAAACTTATTTTGGGTTATTGGGGGTTATTTTGACGTCGAAAACAATTTTTGGGGATTTTACCTGACAGTTGCAATATGGCTTATTTTGACGATTTTACACTATTTTTCCGAACCTTTCGTGTCATATATCAGTAAAAATTCAACCGATTTTCAATTTTCTGACGTCAATTGAAAGCTCACATAATGGGCATGTTTTTACAATAATTGGTCAATGCCCGACCAACTGAAGATTGAGCGAAATTCGCCTCTGAAAGAAACACGAAAATTCAACGTAACACTTTTTCGATTTTTCCAAAAATAACTAAACGTACATAAAGACGATTTTAATGTGTTATTCCTGATTTTTCAAAAGTTAAATTTTGTGCTCTTTTCAGAAATGAAGTTTATTTTGTTCTATGTTGAACGGTTAGTCCGTTAAGACCGCTTTTTGTGGAAAAGAGGTGATTTGGCTCAAAAAACACTAAATTCCCTGTAACTCTGAAACAAAGCGTTTCCGACCCTATGTCCATATAGTCATTTTGGTTCGCCCTACTTAGTAGTACAACATGTGGAAGTATTGTCGTTTCCTCCTGGAACACCCTGTATATATATAGCAAAACGAACCGACCTCGGATTCGTCTTCTAGGGGTTCTGAAACGTGAAAAAAAAGTATCACAACCCATATGTGCGACCATCAGGGCGAGACCAATAGTGCATTTTTTGAATGAAATGCACTAAAAACCTCGTTGTTCTCAAACTTTCTTGCCTACTTTTCATTTAATCTCACGGACCTTCAAATGGGCCCAGTTGGCGACAGAAACGCCTTCCTCTCCCGCAGCCCCGTGGTGTGATTCGATCCGGAACGATGCCAACATCACTTCATAGTCTGGGGGTGTGCTAGCCGGGCAGTAATGGATTTTGGGTAAAGCTATTACCACTCCTGCTGCACGGTCTCTTTCTTATCATATTCCTTTCGGACCATGACACAAATTTCGCACAAGCTGTCTCCCTCTTTCCCAGTTCGTCACTGCGGTAAGTTGTATGGTAATGATCTTTACCAGTGTGCGTCGGTATCCAGGAGCTGGCCTTCAAAGCGGGCAAAGTCGAAGCGTCGGAGTCCGTAAACCACAGCACAGTTCGGGAAGCTTTCAATGTCACAATCAAAGTCATATGGAAAACCAAGTCATTCAGCTCGTGGTGATAACGTGTAACCAATCTGGGGTTGGGATAATTGCTCACTACAGATAGCACCAATATTAGTATGAGCTCTATCATTATCCATATGCCAACCGCTGTTTTGTTGTTTACCGTTGTCTGTTATCGACTTATCAAGTCAGAGTTAAATTTTTCGTGAGGTGACGAAGAAAAATGTATTTTAATTAATTTTCTAATCCATACAACTTGAAAATAATTTTACGTGACTTAAACTGTGGCCATATTTAGTGAGAAACGCTATATATCCAGTTCAATATCTGCTACCGGTATTTCAGTCACCACCTACTTCAACTTCTTTCTGGCAATTAATCGTCGTACTGAGGTGAGATGAGACTGAACAATTATTTTGTCCATTGGGCTCAAAAGGCCTAACAAGTCTATGTAATGCAGGGCGAACGTAATTGTGCCTTGTCCGATGGCTCCATAATTCTTCATAACGGTTTGTTCAAACATCAAACTTGAACATAATGACAAAGGGGGACAAAAGCTGAAGAAACGAAGGAAGTGACCACACGAAGTCTCGTAGCAATCGTTTTCTCTGCACATGACGGAGTCGTTAGTAACATGAAAGGGTGGCGGGGTTGAATTATATGTTCCGTTTTCTCTTTCTCTTCGCTTTCAGCCTTTCACATTGTATGGAGTGCAGCAGGCTGCGCATGTCTGGTTTCCCGTTCTCCTCAGAAACTTATTCCTCCTGATACTGCGTCCTTTAGTCGTCCCATACCATGATTGGATATGGATATTATGAAATATGAGGGCGCATATCTGGAATGAGTAGTGCAGAGGCCATGTAGCCCTCCTCAAGGAGAAGACGTCACATTCGCAAAAACGTCATCAAAACGCCTTTTCAAATCTCATCTCATGAATTTGTACCGGTCATACTTCACGAAGTTTCGGATAATTTTATCGAAGTCCTAATACGAGGCACGAGCGTGACTTATGCCTGCCTAAAATAGCCGGTTCCTAGCCCATAACGAAAAAGACTGGGACAAATCGCGTGACCCCACTGCCCCAGAAAATGTATAGAAGTGCAAAAAAATCGTAGCATGACAGCGACAACTGTGAGTCACACCGTAATCAGGTCCAATAGGACCCAGATCGCCTAATAAATCTTTGTCTCCAATTTTAAGGATAGTCTCTTGTAAATCGAATACGATTGTTCGAAGATTCTTCAGTTGTACTGAAATCGTCGAACTTGAAGCTCCCAGGCAACTAACTCAAAGTGAACTGGGTAAGTAGATGCCAAGTCCAAACATGTCTTGATTGGCTGGCTAGGACTTGCTTTTTCAGCTAGAATGAAGTGAAAATGCGATGCGTGATTGCGATGGATGACATTACTCGGCACATCGGTGGTTAATCCGATGTGTTCGAAAAACACTGAGCACTGGTGGCCAGATCCCCTTCTTTCTTTCACGACACACCCAACCTTCACTCATCCGACCTGTTTTGTGCATTCCGTGTATCTGGTTCTTTGCCGTTAGTGGACCAAGGGTATCTAATTTTTAATTTGCGAAGTAGGAGGATACTTATTATATTGTTATACTCGTTCATTTGGAATTATCGACCAGGTATGCACTCATATCACTTGCTTTTTTAATTTACTTTGCTGTTGACTTTATGTGTTGTTCATCTGTGCCAATCAGGTCTTTAAGGAGATTTCAAATTAGATCGAAAGCTTGATCATAATCTAGTGCCCGTTTATTTCTTTACAACAACTCGATACGTCACCGTTCCGCTGGTCGATAGAAAAGTCAGGGCTGGTAGGCTGGTGGAGGGGGCTGTAATGCTGATGCTGTTCGCAAACTTTTCTACAAAAAAGGTAATGTCGGAAAGAAACTAGCAAGATTGTTGATAAAATGCGAGAATAACGAAATGATTTCATGATTCAGGGTCTCAGTCGGGTGAAACAGATGTTGATGGTCTCGCAAAACAGGTCTTCACCTTGCGAGTAGTGAGTCGGTCTTGGTTTTGCGAGACCGTCCTGGTCCTGCTCATCTTTATTTCGTATCAGTAACACCGACCACATTCCGATCACGGACTAATTAGTTACGTTACGCTCTTCAACAACGAAATCGTACGCGGCTGCCTGTTTCTTTAACAGTAGGACAAACTCGTCAAATCGCTGGCCTGGTTTCTGCACAATTTGCGAAAACACAAATCTCTCGTAAACAGGATTCTTCTTCTACGGATTGAGGTAGTCGTCGAAATGTTGGATAAGGACATCGTAGGTCGGTGAGGCATCGAACTGAAAACTTTCATAAATGTCAATACCCTTTTCATCAAGGGCTGTCATAAGGAACACAATCTTCCGATCATTCGTGAGGCTGTTCTTCGTGACTTTACCAGCGAGGTAAAAAGAAAGACGTGTTTTGAATTTCCGCCAGTTTTCTGCGAGACTTCCAGTAAACGGCGTAACCAGAGAGCCGCCTCGGAGTCAAATTCAAAGTCTGACATGATAAAAACGACGTTACTGACTGTTAACGACACACGAAAAGCCTGAAAACACTTCTGACACCATGTAATAGTTCATAATGTGAATGGAAACGTTAAAAAAGTTTAATGAAAATTAACAGAAACGCACGACAGCAGGTACAGGTGAGACTACTCTTTTTTTGATACTGCACGCAGGTTGCGCTAGGGTTATCAGAGTACAAATCGATAATAACAACATTCATTACACTGCCTAACGATGTTACTTCGACCAAGTTCAAGGCAGACATTTGACCATCTCTTAGTTCTTGCACCCTCTCCTGTTGCTGCTCTGCTTGCTTGCAAATGGCGATGGTCTCCTCCAAGGATAGAGGACATTTTCGCTTAACAACTTCGCTAGTCCGCGTGTCTCTTACCTCTCACGTGATTATACGATAACGTATGAGCTCCTGGAGCATCGTACTCACAGTGTTGCGCTAAGGTGTGGAGAGCTTTCGCATACTCGTCTATGGACATCCCATGGAGTTAATCGCGAGTACCAAACTTGAATCAGGCAAATGTGACACCGTTTCAGTAAAAAATAGGCTTCGAAAGTCCATAGAAACTCGACGTACGAGGACTTCCACTGGGAATCGATTTCTTCACTATTTTCGCTCATGATGTAGAGAAGTAGGTTTATTTTTGTAGCCCCGTCCTGATAATTGTTACCACTCGCGGACAACGCATGTTGAAACGCATTCTCCATGCAGACAAAGTGCCGTATTCAGAGACCTTCCTAATGTGTACGAGAAGATTACGGAACAGAACGAATACTTTTTTATTTAGGAAACTCATTTAAACAACAATCATATGACTGGCTACATCACTTCCTTAATTTTGAGGCCTCCTTAAAGTGCTTCAAAACAGGTGATGCATTTTAATAGACCGTATGATCTTGACCCAACTTAATTTAAGGCTCAAATAAGGAAGGTCTCTAAATACGGCCATAAAACCGGCTTTGCCCCCTCAGAAATAAAAATTCGGAACGAGTATGTGGAAAGAAAAAAAAAAAAGAAAGAAAACGGCAAGGACATTTCGAGGGTTTAGGATTAAAGAGCCTTAACTACAAAATCGTTATCGTTTTTGAGCTATGGTGCTATTCTGTTAGCTTATATCATGTTCTACGTGGTGCCAAAGGATTGTATGTCCCTGCAGTTTATTTACGGAATAAGTTATGAAACTACGAATGCCACTTAGGTCTAATTTCTGTTTTTTAATGTCAAACAAGTTAGAAATTTCCAACGACCTGCATTGTAAACGTTATCAATTTTTTGTTTTATAATGAAATTTTATGAACTTGAGGGGGTGTAGTTGAATAAAGAAAAATTCATGAAAAAGGTCGATAGAAAGTATTGTTTATTTCATACTGAAAAATGGGAAATTTGTATTTAAGTCTCTTTAATCCTAAACCCTCTATTTTATCATAAAATATAGGCAATATATACATACGCATACATGTTATGCGTATAAGAGTCCTCGGGTGTGCAATTGAATGGAAGAGTTGTTTCGAAAGGTTAATTTAAGGTTAATTTCCATCTGGAAAAATAAATTATTCAAGAAGGGAAAACTGTAAAGAGTTTGGAGGTGAGCGCTCTTAAGTTTGAACGAAATTTGACTTCTAAATGGGTTTAATGAGCCCTCTCAAAGAGCAGCAGAGAAACTTAGTGCTATTCGATTTGAAAAAAATTCGTGCGCCTGGTTACAAGTTTTACCTGTGTGTTTTATCTTAATGAATGTCTTTCACTCCGGGATTTCTCAAAGAACAGAGTAGTTGATAGGAAGACGTGAAGAAATATTTGTGCTAAAATATTAATAAAATGCAGATTGCAGATAATGATTTAGATGTCGTTAAGGTGACGTTCAAGATTGACATTTAGCCAATCTCTATGCACATTTATTGCATGTCGTAAAAAGAACTTTCTCTAGCGTGCAGCAAGCCTTAAAACCTACTAACTGTAGGCATCGAATGACTCTCCTAAACCAAGTGGTACTGGCACTGGGTTCAAAATCATAAAGGGCTTAAAGGTATCTAGGAATTGCTAATAAGTAATAAGCGGCTGGGCCAAGTTTGTAGCCCGTTCTGACTCGATCCGGTGCAATTTATTCAGAACCCCCTGCTCTTCAGGTGCAAAAAGAAAAACAATAACATTGAACTCGTGCGAGTAAAAAATGAGATGAGGGAGCTCAAACAAGGGATCTTTATTTTCTCTCATGTTTCTTCGAAAAAGAGTCGTTGTAGGGTAAATTGTTTTGTCTAACCTGGTTACTACTACGCTGTGCTCCTTTTAAAAGAAAGGCCCATAACCACCAGCCAGCCCAGAGAACAGGATATGGTACGATGCTATTTTTCAGGTTTCAACACATTCTATCTGCATATCTAATCAATTCAAAAGTATGTATTCTAAACGTCCGGCTCTGATCATCCCACAAAAGTATTTTTTCCATTAAATGGTTTCATCTTTTTACCTTAAAGTTACCTACCCTTATTTTCACAGGTTATTTAGATTTCGTAGTCACTTTATAAGGCAAGAAAAACAAAATCAGCGCCATCTGGACCATTAACATGGAAATTAAAGTCATTCGAAACTAAAGGAGAGACCTCCCACCCGGCCTAAATTATTAATGAACTGCCTTCTAATGGTTTGTCTTGATAGTTAGGTTAGTAGGTGTGCCTGCGAAAGACATTATAACCCCTTTCCTCCCATTTCCTTTGAAAAGTACATTTGCATGGGATAAACATTACTTGGAAAACACATTACTGACAAGAACGCCAACCGTGAGATTCACTCAGCCTACTGAAAATGGGCTCAGTCAAAATTGCTCATTGTTTTACTAGGGAAATAATTGTTTACTCTAGACTTCGTTTTAGTGAAGAGATGTGCTTGCGTTGAGCTTAAAATGATTACTTCTCGCCCAAAGTGGGTACTTGGCACCTCTTTTGTTAATTGTCATTAAAATGTTATCCCTTTTATTTAGAGTTCTTTGAGTGATTCTCTTTCATGATTTCTCTTTCACCTCTCATCGCCTTCAGTACAGTTTTATTGATCAGAAGGCTCAGTAACAAGAACGATATAATATGGGATTAATAAAGCCCTGTATTTGACGCTGTTTTTCACTGTGAGTAAGAAAAGTTCAGTCAAAGAGCTGCGATAACGCTATAAACTGAGTAGAGTTGCCGATTTCATTGTGATGATGAACTTGTTAACTTGCTAAAACAGAAAAATGACAAAGGCGGGCGAAGGAAAAAATACTTACAGTGGATATTTCCGGAGAAAAAGATGCGCGTGAAGGTGTCGCGTATGTATAGGAATTATATGGTGACTGTTTTTCGACATCATAGGTTTAAATCAGAAATAAATTTATGTAAATATTCTTATTCAATTACATTTATTTTGAATTTATTGTTGGTGGAGAAAGGAGCAGAAATGATTCAAGGGTGGGGTTTTGAAACCATAATCCCGGTCCTCGACATAAAAAAGTAAACATAACACAATTCTGACGTTTTACATTGTACATAGGGGAAAAAAAGTAATATACCACAGCCCAAAATCGAAAAAAAATCACAATTAATTAAAATAATAAAATATCAAAAATGTTTCAGAGCCTCTGATGTAGTAATGCTTAAGTGGCATATTCCTCTTTTCGCGAAGCGCATCTTGGTGGCGAATTTCGGCAAAAATTTGCATGCCTAGGGAGCCTAGATTTTCATGACAGTTGCGAGTCATGAAAGCACGCGTTTTCACATCGAGTAGGATAAAAAATGCCTTTAATCTGCGGATTGTCACGCCAACTTTCTTATGGTTCTCCTTGCACTCGTGGAGGAGGAGAAGTGTCGCATCCTTCGACCAGTGAGCATAATCCCCTTGGCCTGCGTTTCCGGTTGCTTGGCAGGATTGGCTATTTTCGTCAGAGTTCTTGATTGATTCGCACACTTCAAAATTTAAAGAATACGTTATAGTGAGTTTTTAAAATACATGACAGGTTGTACCGGGCGTGAAAGAAGGAAAGAGGTTTGGGTGATCACATAGAATGAATGGAAGGTTTAATTACATTAGGAATAAATAATTTTTTTCATTAAGGGGGAGGTTTCCGAGTTGCTTAAATTATCGCCGTATTTTGACGATTACTTTGTTTGGTGGTTCAGACTGTGGTTAGAGCTTTTTTGGCTGGTGTTTCCAACTGTGGTTAAAGGTTATTTGGTTGGCTTTACTGTTGCTAGATGTTTACTGTATTTTAGTGATTTATTCAGTAGGATTGATTGTCCTTGAGACAGGAGCGTAAACCCGAAAAATTTGAGCTTTTTTCGATCCTGCACTACCTGTTGTCAAGCCCCTAGACGTGAGGACTTTTAATACGTTCACTTTCTAGGCAGCCTGAACAAGTTTCCGTAAAAATACGTTCCGATACCGTGTTCACCGGGGCTACGCAGCCCATTCGAGCCATTTATTGACTGGACTACTAGTCTTGAATAGTGTTTTTTTTTTTTTCGTTGATCATAAGACTCTGAATTGATCATAAGACTTCGTCTGCGCAGTTATTTTCGAGATTACAAAAAACATACGATTTTAGGTTAAGGTATAACACAGGATAGGAGGTCAATACACAAATTTCGAGCTTCTCTACAAATCGTATTGCGAACTCATCTCTCAAGAACTATTAATTTGCAAAATTTGATTTTTTAAGAATTTGCGTCCAATGTAGATTTTATTTTATTCATTTTTTCAAAGAAACCAAAATGTATTTGGATGATTCGTTCTAGATGATAAGTTCTCCGAATGGGGATTTTTGAGACAGAATGACCCGCATTTTAGATGTTGATTTCCAAAGTTGGAATTGCAGCCAGGCTCTTATTTCGCAAGCTGCGAGGAAAAAGTTTTTTGTTAACCGAAAACTCAATGAAAAAAGCAAAATATATGTTTAAACAAAGACGATGAACTCACGTTACCTTTGGAGTTTTTTCATGGCCTATTATGTTTACACTTTTCTCTTCATCATCCGTTTCTATCTCTCTCACTCACGGGCTTCTTTCTGCTTTGTCTGTAGAGTGGAAGAGGTAACATCTGAAAGTGAGAGAGATGGCGACAGAAAAAAAAAAAAAGTATTTCTTTTTCTCCAGCTTGTAAAATGGGAAGAGTCGTTGGTCTTGGTCTAATGTCCACGGGTTGATGCTCGAAACGAGAAGGGTTGCTACAGCTCTCAAGTTACCCCTTAACTCTTCCCTTTTTCGGTCCCTTTTTCTCGCAAAATCCTTCGCTCGCTTCTATAAATCCGTCTACTTGGAAATAAGAAGAGGGGAAGGACCAAACCCCACGCCTTTGACCACAACTGTATAAATTAAGAGTAATAAAACCAGAGGTCAATGTAGTTTTACAGGCATGATCTGCGGTCGCCCGCCCTTCACCAATAATTCTTTTTTCATGGTATTTTTCCTAAATAGACAAGGGGCTACCGTGTTTACTCGCTACTCTCAGACCTTCCGTTTACAATTACGGTTAAAGGACAGTATGTATCACGGTACGCCATTCTACTTAATTAAAGAAAAGGGGCCTCATCCTGAACTCGATATAACCGATGTAAATATTTCTGTTCAAATCGAGGGTCTTCGAGGATCCGGTTGGTTGGTTGATTGGTTGTTGTAGTGAGTACGAGTGTATAGTTGGCTGGCACTCGGCTTAGAAATAGTGGTAGGCTGCCCAATGTATCTAAATGAGATGGAAAGTAAAATTACTTTGGCTCCATGCTCCGTGCTCCGTATACTTGCTTTGTTTCCTATCGTCAGTGCCTGAACAGATCAGGAGAAACTACATATTTCACGCAGTATACTAACGCTTTATTTCTCACTATAGCTGTGCTATGTGCTACATGTAGGTTGTTTATAAAATGATAAAGCTTTCCTTCTCCGGAGAAAAAAAGTCGGGACTACCCTATTTCACCTCCCGTCCCAGTATAATATTTACCTTCGAAATGTAGCAAACTCCAGCTCAGCGAGAAAAAATCCAATATAATCCCCTAAATTCAAGCTTTATAACAACAGTTTTTCCACTCTTGAAGGACTATTTCACGTTACTGGATTTACCCTCTCAAAAAACCGATATCTCTTCATAGTTATTTGCAGGAAAGCAGGCTTAAGTACATAAAAGAGTTTTGAAATATGCAGCCTTCCTTTTTGATTATTGCAGGGAATAAAGAAAGGATAATACAAAGACGGTCTTCCTTCGACTTCTCTATGTATAGGTAATTAATTGTTAAACAGACTATTTTTCACTATTATTCAGGGCCTTCCAAAATCTCCTCTGCCAATACCAACTAGCCTAAACCTAATCTAAACTTTTTCAGAAGGGCTGAAAAAAGTAGTTTTCGGCATGCCATTGGTCGGCCTTTCGGTGGATTTTTCCCCGATCAATTGCATGCAAATGTGAAAACCTGGTCATTTCGAAACAAAAATCTTGTCTTTTTTGGCGGAAGTGAACAAAATTGATCTTATGATGCAACGTGTTCGAGAGTCTATCAGGTTCGCAAGAGTTGAAAGGCCGGAGGTGCGACGACACTGACAAGTTTAACCGCGGGAAAGGAAAGATGTTCGTATCGCGTGTTTTTTACGCGACGTGAACGTCCCTCCTTTTCCTGTGGTCCATCAGGTTGTGAACTGAACGGTCTATACATTATTTCACAGACTTCTGGGGGATTTATACTTTTCGTGAAGGACTGATTTATACTTTGTGTTTTCGCAGATAAGATGGTGCTCTGGATATCGTAAGGGATGACTGATTTACGATCAGTAGTTGCCTGTTTCACCTTGCTCCTCTCATGTTCGGGCACGAAGGGTGAGTAATTATAATCTTACGAGACGCTTTGAAATAATGAAAAAGCTGGAAATAATGGCATCTTTATACGAAGTTTTATACATAGCTAATGTATGGTGGGACAAAGGTAAATAATAAATGGAGGAAGCCTCAATGCGGGGTGGTTGCGGTGGATTGGCTCAAAGGCGCGATTTGTCTCACATTAGATTTCAACAACAGCCACTGAATTGGGCAAAAAACACCACACCTCAGCCAAACACTATAAATTACACAATTAGATCTTTTCGAGATGTATAAAGAAAAAAATACCCAAAATTTCCTCCACTGTGGCTTGGAAAGATTTTTAAACGTCTAAGGAAGTGAGCCCATCAATATTAGTGACCCCGCAGTGCTTCTTAATTAAGTTTTTAATTTTATGAAGCGTGTTCGTTCCGGACTTGCAGAGTCATCTCCGGTGTCAATATTTTCACGGGCTTCAACCCGTAACAGCAGGAGACAAACTTTGGGAAACGCAATCGTGTTGCTTACTTAAACAAAAAAAATCAGGCATTTTTATGAATGAATACGTAAGTAATATACTGCGCACCGAATCACTCCTTTATGGGGCTGAGAGTGCGTTTATCAATGCACTTATTCTACAGACAAAGCTGGGATAAGTCTGGTTGCTATGGGCCTTTTTGTAAACAGTAATGAAAAGTTATTCGAGGGAAAGCTATTCCATGCGATATCCGGTGATTGAAAAACCCACCCTTAATCCTTGCACGTTTTTCAAAAGTTGGTGTTTCTTAAAGAGAGCTCTTTCACAAGCCTATTTCTCACATTAAACTCTTGCTAATCTCATGCTTTTTTAGCGAATTTTTAAACATTTTGAGTGGGGGCTCGATTACGTCAAAACTTATTTATTGAAATGGATGGTGTGGGGAAGAGGAGGTTAGACGCGTTTACTGGAGGGACATTTTTCATGTTATTTGTAAACAAACAATTTTAGAGTTCCCTCAAATGCTTCATAAGTAAGGATTTACGTAATTTCCCCTCGCACCATCCATCCCCTCCTGAAGAACTTTGAACCTTTTTTAAAAATCTTAAAACGCACCAATCGGGTTACAACTTACGTTGTTATCCTTCAGTTCACGGGTCAAATCACCGGTATGCTTTTCTTCCCAATCTGAGATTCATGCAAGTTCCCCATTAGCGCTTATGCACGTTTTAAGCCACGAATGATTGATTTGTGGCTACTTTACCAGCAAAGTAGCGCTTTTCCCAATTTTGGCTGCGTGTAACGTTTTTCTCAATTTCAGCTGTGGATTGGAGGTCCCCTGTTGTATCTTTTGTACTTAAAGTACGCGACACGAAATAAGGCGGGTGTGACTCATCGGCCCTCCCATGCCCTGTTGCCACTCCGTGCGTTGTGGTTGGTGATGTGGGGTGGGGTTTTACGAACGCTCACCGGCTCACAGCTCTCCAAAGTGACAACGATGGGAGCGCAACGTTGCCAGCTATGGGTGTAGACTTGAGCTTTTCATCGCATCTTTGGGACTATAATGCGCAACGTTGGTTTTTTAGTCGATGAGTCACACCCGCCTTATTTCGTGTCGCGTACTTTAGTTAAGAAATTAGTATTTTAGGTAGGTTTGAAATCTAATATATTAATAATGAAAAAAATATGATTTGTAAAATAATGGTTTCTGAAGTTCAACAAATAGGGAATTTGAAGTGATGAAGCTATAACAGTCTCCCCCTCTTATAAAAGAGCTTAGAGGATGACTAATTCATCACAAAGTCTTTGAATCGAACCGGGGACGACGTCGAACTTCCTGCCGACAAGGGCTATAAGTGGTCGGAGATCCTTGAAGATGATCCATTTGCTAGCAGAGAGGCACGAGGGAGCAAAATCGAACTCGTGGAAGGAGATCGAGGAAGATCTGGCCCAGTGAAGGAACAAGGTCTGGGAATCTCGAACACCTGCGTTGGTCCAGTAAATTGGACCCTCTTGACGAGTGTCGACCTCATTTGATTTATGTGGCGTTTCACGGTCCTCCCAGAGTCCAAGAGAACGATACAGATGCAACGTCCAAGCCTTTTTTTTATCTCCCTGAATTCCCATGAGGGTTTGTTAGTTTTTGAAGAAACAGTCCTTACTTGAACTCTCTCGCCCACTGAAAAAGAACGAAAAGGACGAGATGAAGAAGGAGTAGGATTAGGCGATGGTACGGAATTGGACGGAAAAATGGCATTTAAACGAATGCGGAGGGTGCGGTGTAAGTATTTTTCGGCTGGAGACTCTCCACATGAAAGGGGG
This sequence comes from Corythucha ciliata, assembly GCA_038030265.1. Taxonomy (NCBI): domain Eukaryota; kingdom Metazoa; phylum Arthropoda; class Insecta; order Hemiptera; family Tingidae; genus Corythucha; species Corythucha ciliata. Next base: position 37,788,117 of record CM075943.1, read on the forward strand.
GTGGGTCGATGTTGGAAAAGTTTTTTCCTGATCTTCTCTTGAATTGGAAGATTTTCATCCGAGGTGGCTCTCAGCCTATTTTTGAGAGTTTGGATGTTTCTTTCAACCAAACCATTGGTCGCCGGATGCCCCGGCGCGATAAGTGTTTGGGCTAGTCCTTTGGTATTACAGTATGCCACGAATTCGTTACTTGTAAAAATTGACGCGTTGTCCGAAACAATAACTCGTGAGTACCCGTGAAACGAAAAAATACTTTCTAGTAGTGCAATGGTGTCCGCAGTGGTTGGTGAATTCGGATTAACACGGACTTCTGGCCACCTGGATCTCGCATCGACGCAAACTATAAAAAAGTAACCGTCAACAGGGCCGGCATAATCAATATGGACCCGGTCCCACTTTTCTTCTGGTAGATTCCACGGATGAACGGGGACTTTTGGGGGATTTGATTTTACGAGAGCACAATTTTTACACTCTTTTACCAAGCGTTCAATGTCTCGGTTGATGGATGGCCAATAAACTTAACGACAGGCGAGCTGCTTCATCCGCATAACACCTTGTATGTAGATCGTCTAAAATTCCGGAACGATTTTGGGGAATAACGACTCGATCATTTCTAAAAAGTATGCCATCTGTCAAGGTGTATTCAGAATCTTCTGAGGAGGAAGAGAGTTTACGGACGAGTTCACCGAGTTCAGGACCTTTTTCCGTTTCTTCTTTTATTACGGCGGAAGTTATTTTGCCGTTTGAGATCTGAAAAACGACTTGAGAACAAATTAGGTTGACTTCGTTACCTATTAACTCGTCATTCGAATCGCTTGACTGATGAGCTGGTTCGCGCGATAAACAATCGGCATTCTGGTTCTCAACTCCTTTTTTGAATTTCACAGTGTAGTCGAAGCCGGAAAGAAATGACGCGTAACGGACCAGGCGCGACGAAGTCATTCGAGGAAGAGCTTTTTGATGGTGAAAAATCCGAGTCAGTGGCTCTGTAATGAGAACGAAATAATTGCCAAAAAGATAATTGAAGAAACGATTAACTCCGAAAATAATAGGAAGAGCCTCGCGATCTAATTGGCTGTAGTTCTGTTCGGAGACAGTGAGTGACCGGGATGAATAAACTATTGGGCTTTCGATGCCGTCGATTTCGTGACTAAGTACCGCCGCGACACCTGTTGGACTGGCGTCCGTGGTTAAAACGAGAGGTAATTTGGGGTCGAAAGGAACTAGAACTCGATCACTACAAAGTTCAGATTTTATTTTGATGAATGCTGACTCACAGTTTGACGTCCATTTCCAGAGGGTATTGTTTTTTAACAGACAGAGAAGAGGGTACGTGATCGAAGAAAAGTGCGGAATGAAACGCGAGTAATATGTAGCGAGGCCTAGGAAACGACGTACTTCATCGGCATTTGACGGTCGAGGCATATTCTGAACAGCGGAGACCTTCGCAGGAGACTTTGAAATTTTATTGAATTCGACGACGTGTCCTAAATATACTCGATTTTGGTCTGAAAAAAAAATTCACTTTTTTTGGTTAAGGTCTAGGTCATAATCGGAGAGTCGTCTTAAACAGGCAGGACAGGAGAGAGGTCTTAAGTTTCGAAGACATTCGTGAAATGTCGAACCGTGGACAATGATGTCGTCGAAATACGACTCCGTTTTTGGGAGGTCTTGGAGGATTTGGGAAACAATCCGATTGAATTCGGACGGAGCTGTCTTGATGCCGAAGCTTAGGCGATGCACACGGTACGTACCTCGGTGTGTCGGAATTGTTTGAATGACGCTGCCTTCTTCGTCAACCTTTAAATGAAGATAAGCTTTGAACAGATCAAGTTTACAGAAAAAACGAGAGTTTCGAAGACTATTTAAAACGTCATCTATACAGTCGATCATTTACCCCACATTTATCATCCACACAGAGACGGATTCCTCCATCAGGCTTAGGAATTACCACCAGTGGTGAGCCCCAGTCACTAATGGAAACGAGGGAAATAATACCGTCATTTTCGAGGGATTGTAGCTCTTTGTCTACACGGTCACGAAGAGCATGAGGAACATCGCGTTCCTTCGTGAAAATAGGTTTTGCTCCTTTTCGAAGGTTGAGTCGTACCGTGAAATCTGGAACACAGGCTAACCTTTCTTGAAAAATGGTGGAATAGGCACTGAAGAGTTCGTTCAGAGCGTCACTTGAATTTACGTTATTGACTGGAATAGGGAACTTCATTTCATTATCGGACTGCTTAAGATCGATTTCGAGCTGACGGATCCACTGTCTCCCTAGAAGAGCGTCGTGATCGTCGGGAACTAAATACATTTCGCCGATAAATTCTTTTCCGCGATATCCGACTGTGACAGAAACTATTCCTCCCGAGTTAATGATATTACCCGTGTAGGACCGAAATGATAAATTTGAAGGCTTCGCCGGAAGTGACAAATCGAGCTGATAAAAATCCTGTTCGGAAAGTAGCTAGTACTTGGCTCCGGAATCAACCTAGAAAGTTTGTGGTTTTCCGTTTAAGATAACTGTGACAACGTATTTGTCTGAATCAGACACCTGTAATTCAAAAAGATTGACGATTTTTTGGGAGGGAAAAGAGTCGACTTTTTGAAGGCCGTTAATGGCAGGTTCCTTTATGAATTCGTTCGAAATAGGTTCCACCAGTGGGATCCGAAACTGCGTGTCCCTTTCGCAAGAGGGTAGAGAAACAAACCCGGGCGACGTGACCTTCTTTCTTGCATGAATTGCAATGTAATTTCGAACGGTCGTGTTTACATTCGGTAACGGAATGGTTTTCTTTTCCGCATCTGAAACATACATTTTCAATGCCAAGTGTTCTGTAACTGGGTTGACGATTGTGTTTGAAAAACTCGATCGTGATCCTTTACTCGACGAACGTAAACGAGACTTTGACCTGTACTTCGAACGACTTTGACGAGATGAAGTGGAAATAGCGTTAGTATCCCCGATATCCAATAGTGAGCGGCTGGAAGAGGATCGCTGAGTGAGTTCCTTACTCTCGATTCTTGAGGCTTCAAGAACAGCTGCTTTGGCAAGAGCTTCATCGAAATTCGAAATATCGGCCTGTAAAATTTGCTCTCGCATCCAGTCTTCCCGTAAACCGCGGGCGAATTGTGCCCTAAGAAAAACGTCGGTTATTGAAACTGATCGGGAACACTCACATTTCATTGAAAATTCGCATTCTGCTATGTCGCGCTGAAGAGTAGCAACATATTCTGCGATTGACTGGCCCTCTTTTTGATAGATGCTCAGGAAGTAGTGCTGAGCGAGTACGACACTCTTTTTCGGCACGAGCATTTTCTTGAAGGCTTGTACCAGATTGTCATAGGTGAGGGTTCTGAGAGATTTTTCAGGACCTAAATAAGCCTTGAGGTTATTGTAGTGGGTGGAACCGATGGAAGCGCACAAAAGTTGGGCAATCTTCTCCTGATCTGAAACATTTTTCATCGCTACGTAATTTTCAAACCTTTCCAAATAGCACGGGAGCTTCTCTTGTCGGGGGTCATAATGCTCGAAAGGAGCGATACTTGGAAAATGTATGTGACTGTCTCGACTTGTAGATGGTGGGTGACCCGTGATGTGAGCTAGCAACGTAGCTTGTTGCTGTTGAAGAAGTTCGAGTACCTGTTGGAACTGTTCAGCGTCCATTTGAAAAGCTTTTCGTACGACGAGGGACTATTTTCCTGACGTCGCCAACTGTTGTATCTTTTGTACTTAGTTAAGAAATATTGCACGCGTATTTTAGATAATTCTTTGTTTGAAATCTAATTTATTAATAATGAAAAAAATATGATTTATAAAATAATGGTTTCTGAAGTTCAACAAACAGGGAATTTGAAGTGATGAAGCCATAACATCCCCCCCCCCCCAATAGCCACGAATTTGTCATCTTTATCAACTTTAGCAGCAACACATTTAGCGATTTTTTCTTTTCAGTAGGGAATGGGGAACTTGCAAGAATATTCGATTCGGGAGAAAAGTGTACCCCCCCCCCCCCAATGAAAGAAGGATATCGACCGTGCGTAGTCGCAGCCCGATTGGTGCGTTTGGTGATTTTAAAATAAATTTCAAAATTCTTCGGAGGGGATGGATGGTGCGAGGGGAAATGACGTCAATGCTCACTTGTGATGCATTTAAGAGAACTCTATAATTGTTTGTTTACAAATAACAAGAAACATTGTCCCCCAGAAAACGGGTCTTACCCCCTCAGCGAGTTTTTTCTAAATTTCTGCCACAAATTATCTTTTTTTGTTCATCGTTCGCTATGGATTAGCTATATTTGTCAGTTTTAGCCACGAATTAGCGATTTCTGTACCTGTGGCCATAAATTGGCGCATTTTCTCAATTTTAACTTTTAACTTGTATTTTCAATTGTTTGTGCAAGTTGAAAATTTTCTCAATGTTAGCCGCGAATTAGTGATTTTCCTGAATTTTACCCGCAAATTAGTGATTTTCCTCAGTTTTACCCGCGAATTATCGCTTTTTCTTTATTATAGCAGCGTTTCTATAATCCGTAAATTAGGTAGCGAATTTTCACAATAATAGCCAATTTTAACAGCAAGTTGACGATTTTTCAATTTTTATCAGCGATCAGCACTGTTTCTCAATTTGGGCTGAAAAAATAGCCTTTCTCTTGATTTTAGTACATTTTTATTAATTAACCGATTTGGGATTTTTTATTTCAATCGACGCGGTATTTTGTCAACTTTAATTAAGTATACCGTGCGTTTTGTTAGGATTGACCATAGTCAACTTATAGGTGAAAAACTGAAAAAAGTCGAACATTTTTGAGGTTTTTGGGCTGCCAAAAGTTGTGCCTTTCGAAATTTTGTGTGCAAACTGTGATTCCATGCTAATAGGTCCCTAATGGATTAATTAAAAAAATAAAATCGCTTACACCACCTTTTGCAGATTTCAGCTATTTTTATTGCTCTGTTTACTGAAATAATAGGAAAATCACTAATTTTTCTAAACAACGGTCATTTCTTCCGAAAAATCGCCAATTAACGCGAATAAACGCTCATGAGTAATTTTGAAACGGACACGTTGAAGAAGTTTTTCTGATCCATGGGAAGTCGATAGGCGAAGATCTTTTTTTTTTTTTAAACGGGGAGGGAAGCCCAGAAGAAACTATCTCCTACCAACCTCGACCTATAAGATCTACTGTGGTGTCCCCTCAGGTTGCCCTGCCAAGAAAGACGCTAGTTTTCAAGCGTCCTCGCCACCACTTCTTGGCGAAGTTGAGGATATTCCCCGTAGCCATCCTGGAGATGTCTTCCGGTTGAAGCACATCATTTCCAAGATGGTGAAAGCGTAACTGCCCCAGAGCCTCGCACTCACACAGTACGTGCTTTGCTGTTTCCACGGCCAAGTCGCAAAATCAGCAAATGTCCGTGTCAGACTTCTCCATTAGTCTGAGTGTATATCGAAGGGCACAATGTCCCGTTAGCCGTCAGCCGCCTCACAACATGCAACTTACTCCAGAACTCGCAAGTGCCCAACCTGTGGACACCCCGCTTCACGTGCTCTGCCCTCAGCAGTCTCACCGCCGCCATATATGCGGCCGCCTGCACATAAAAGTGCAGGGGAGGCATGTCCAGTAACACCTCCATGGCCGCCGTCGGGCACGAGTGAATAGCACCCGTTACTCCAAGACAGGCCTGGCGCTGCAACTTACTCAGCAAGGTCTGGACTGTCCCTTGTTTCGTTCTCTGCCACCATAGGAGTGTGCCATAGGTGACGATAGGCCTAACAACGGCTGTATACAGCCACAACATCATTTTTGGCTTTAGACCCCCATGTTTTGCCAAACATTTTCCGACCAGCCCACATTGCGAACGTGGCTTTATTCAGCACTCTCTTGATATGTGAGGTCCATTTGAGCCCTTGATCCAGGGTTACTCCAGGGAACTTGACTTCTTTTCCTGCTTTCAACACTTTTCCATTCAGTCGAACTACCTTTAATGCCCGCTTCCTCCGCCTGGTAAACGCAACAAGGGTGGTCTTCTCAGGGTTAACCCTGATACCATGCCTGCTGCACCATCGCTGCACTATGTTAAGGGCACCCTGCATTCTATTGGATATGGTATCATCAAATTTGCCCCTAACTAGAATCGCAAGGTCATCCGCGTAACCAACTACCTCATAACCCTGCTCCTTTAGGATAGCGAGAAGCTCGTCCACCACGAGCAACCCAAGCAAAGGAGAGAGCACACCCCTCTGAGGACATCCCCTTGAGGGCAACACGGAAACAGTCTCCCCTCCCAGCTCCGAAGTCACGACGTGGCATTCCAGCATCCCCTTGATTCATTTCACTGAAGATGGATCAACACCTCTGCTCCTCACTGCAGCCTCCATAGAGTCATAGGTGGTGTTATCAAAGGCACCACCTATGTCCAGGAAGCAGCCCAGCGCAGTTTCTTTCACCTCCAGAGATTTTTCAACCTTACCTACCAGTTCGTTTAGGGCGGTCTTAGTAGATTTGCCCGCCTGGTAGACATGCTGCCCCCTCTGGATTGGTTTAGTTTTAAGGCAACCGTCCTTGACATCCAGGCCAATTACCGTTTCCATTGCTTTAAGGAGGAAGGACGTGAGGTTATGGGTCGGTAAGCCTTTGCCTGGGCCGAGGAGTTCGCTCCCGACTTAGGTATGAACACAACCCTGACCTCCCTCCATGCCATCGGAACATACGATAATGCATAGCTCGCCCTAAATATCCTTCTGAGGCGTGGCTCCAGGACCTCCAGGCTACGCTGTAGCATGACCGGGAATATCCCGTCCGGCCCAGGGGATTTATAGGGCTCAAATGAGCCGATAGTCCATTTAATTTTCGCGGGTGTAAACAATTTCCCGATGCGCTCCAAATTGCATTTGTTGGCCGGCAGTCAGTCATCACATCGCCCTGAACATCTGAGGCCCCTGCATCCCTGAAATGAGGGGAATGACCACGCAGGAGGACCTCCAGGTTCTCTTTAGCGCTCTCGGTATACGCCCCATCTGTTTTTTTGATTAGATAGGCGCAGATTTAGAATGGACATGTGGGCGTTGACTTTTATTGAAAAATTAATAACCTCCGTTTCGCACAACTTGGAGGAGCTGCCGAGGACATAGAAAATAGTTATTTTTTGACGAAAATAGAGAGGCCTGACAGAAAAGAGTGTGCTCCTCCCGAATCCATCGTCAAAAGTTGCAGAAAGTCAGCTGGGAAGCGAGTTACTCCCATTTTAGGAATGTTTTAGTCATGGAAAATGATGCTATCGTAAATAGTACATTTCATAACAAGTGCGGAAAGTAAGAAATATCGTGCGAGTCTATTACACGAGCACATGATATTTCACTTTCCGACGAGTAATGAACGACGTTTTTCGCACGACGATGGGGAATTTATAGGCAGGTACTCATTCTGGAAATGTTATGGTATTTACGTGTGAGAAACCCAAACACAGTGAACAAACCAACAAGCACAGACAGAAAGAGGAACAAACAAAAACAAAACAAAACAATAACAATAACGTCATATCACAGAATACAAGTTGAGACCTTTAAGAGAACATAATCTGTGGACAGCAAACATTGGTTAACTGAAAAAAAAAAAGAAAAAAAAAAGCCAAATCAGATGTTCTTCTAACACACACCCGTGCCTTTTTCGTTTTTACCGCACGGGTTGACGAAAACAGACACTTTCGAGGGAGGTTTTCAGTGCGGTTCTCATCACTTCCCGTGCAAGTCGTGCGAAAAAGATGTTTAAAAAATCATATCTCGAAGGGTTTTGATTTTCGGACCATGGCTTATGGGATGCATGTTTTTCGATCGCAAATGAGGTCTCTACTTAAACTTTTTTTTTTTCACTTATACGCATCCACCCTGTAATAGTGATACTCGTACATTTGGCTTAGCGTAAATGTTAGGAACAGAGCCCGATGTGTGACAACGTCCACATTTCTCAGTTATCTTTTTACAATACCCAAATTGCACAGTCAATTCTCTAACCTTGCCCTTCGCCCTCATATACGTATACTTTTCCTCTCGGTGCGTTGAGAGGTGGTGGAAAAATAAATAAATAAAGTGGCTCTAACAAAATGGAGGATTCTGTTTATTCAACGAGATTTGCCTTTGGTCTTAACAAATCGAATAGGGGCTGATACGGGCAGGTGACACGGTCGACTACTCCCGGATGAACTCATTTAAGTTCTTCATAGAATTGGTCTCCTGCCCTCCTGGTCGACGAAACTCTCCCCCTTTCTCTTCCTTGTGTGCATTAAAGCCCCTTTTCTTACTGAATAGCCCTTTACTCGTTCGTATTTCATGGAATCAACTGGGCTAAAATCAATGAACAAAAAAAAAAAAAAAAAAAAAAAAAAAAAAAAGTAAAATAAAAACCATCCTTGAATTATCACCTACCCTTTTAGACAAACACGCAGATAGCGTTCAATTAAGCGAATGAACGCGATATGAACCTGCTCTGTTAATTCGCCGTTTAATTATTTTTTTTTTGTAATTATCATACAGTACATAATATACTGAGCAAAGTAGGGACACTGGTTTGTCTGCTGTCAATTATAAAATTCACTGTCACACTTTTTATTTAATGTTTAATTAAGCAAACGTTCCGGCTTAATAAATTTGATATTAGTGTAAGCCATACAAAGCACAACGTCTGATTCTTTGAATATTTGCAATCAAATGTTTCAAAAATTCACATAACACACAGTAATTATTGTCTGTCTGGAGATCGGAGATGAAAAAATTGCTCGAAGCATTCGTGACCGTCCGCGGCTTACTAAGCCACTACGTATATGACTCATCGCGACGTACGACAAGCCAAGTCAAGTAGACAAGGTTTGTCAAGCCAAGCGTCGTGGGTACAAAGCTTAATATTGAGCTGATAATGGTCGCTATGCAACCGAAACGAAACCGGTTCTGGGTAAATGAAAAATAGTAAAAAGAAGAACAAAACAAAATTCGCGGGGAGACTTGTCTCTTACCGTTTTTATAAAAGTCGTTTTACCACCGCCACATCACCCATTTCATCTATATTTTAGCGTATAGTAACAATAGAAACTAACAGTTCAGTTAAAAATCTGATTGTTTGGCTGAACAAAATTATTATCTATTCATACAACCCTGGAAACTGAATACTGACTGGATCAGTGTTATGGCGGAAAAGGGGGCGACTCTCGCAGTTCGTGAAATCTGAAAGCCGAATAAAGGAAGGAGCCATTATACATGCCTGTCATTAATGCCGCTTCCTAGAACCTCTCAACCACTTGTATTCCTCTTCCTACCAGCGCAAAAACAAGCAAGGCGCTCAATTAACGAGAGAGAAAATGGGAACTGATCAGTCTCGCGTGTCAGTCCCGTGATCGGGAATTAGGATCGGGTTTCTATGGGCTGCAATAGAAGGAAATCGTAGGTAATGTTTTTCCGTGAGGGATGACTAAAACATTTTTATTTTATTTTACTAAAAATTTAAACTATTTATTTAAAGTTAAGAGGGCTGTAATTAACAGCCACAGAAATCTATAACTGTAAATCGTACCTTGTAACTCACGTTTGTTTTTCTACTTACCTCAAATTTGATATCTATATTGTCTTACCCGTATACACCTTTGTATATTTAGCATTTTATTTTTCTCGTTTTTAATTCATGACGCGGTGTTCTCTCTCATCGTAAGTGGATAATATCTTCTTAGTATTCAGAATTTATTTTCACAATTAGCTAAGTTTAAACAGAAGAAAAAAATGTAGTTTACATTTTGTCAGTGAGAGCTTCGTAAGGTATCATGCAAATCGGCCGAAATTACTGCAAGCTTTCCCCCAGTCTGGAATTTCCTCTTTGAGGAGCTCCCTTGTCCCTGGGATAATCCGAAAGCTCGGGGGTTAAGTCCGTGACGTGAATATAGAGCAGGAGGCACCCTTTTCAACCCCCTACCAGCTCTGCTCATCATCCACACGGTGAACCTTTTCCCTTTCTCCGATCTTCATCTAGTTTCTCTCATCCTTCTCGCTATCAACTCTCTCCCCTTGAAGTCTCGCAATGAGTTTCTCTCCCTCTTTCAAATAAGCCCCCTCCAGAAAAAGAAAATGAGGGAAGGGGAAAATAAAATGAAGGGGAAAGGTGCAAGGAATTTCAACTTGAGAACGTGTGCTATGCGTAGCACTTAGCTGCTTTATCTCAACTTACAAGGAAAGCACTAATGTTTACCACTGTAAATTCAACCTTAAATTACTTTCACGCGCAATTCATTTTACCTAAATGTTGTTACGTTAACATCTCAAAATCTATATCCTTAACAATTCAAGTTTCCTGAAGTTATTTGCGTCATCTGTGCCCCAAAGAAGTTACTTGTAATGGTTTCTTCATGAAGCGCACTGTTCACCTTTTGAATCCAGAATTGAACGCTCTGGAAGTTGGAGGGCCATTACCATGATGGTGTCGGCGTTTTTGCCCCAGATAGAACGCAGATGAGTAGGGTACACCCTCCAATTTTTCTTCATCGTTACTGCTTCATGCTAAGTTTGGATGAGCCTACGTTTTAACCAGATGGAGCGCTTAGTAGCTGGGAGGGGTATAGGATAAGCAATTCTAGTTGAATTGAATAAGCAAGAATAGTATAGACGTCTATGTATAGAATTATTTACTGACCCCCACTCGCTCCAAGAGAATTTACTCAATCCCCTCTCTCCCTCTGGCCATTCACTATAGGGAGTTTTGCGGTACTGGCGACATTATACCTACTCTGGTGGAAACTACCATTTCAGAAATTCGCAATTATAGTTATATTCTGCCGGGGAACTAGAATATGATGCGTTTCCAACTCAATCGTTACTGCTGCACCATTATTTCAGTTGCAGAGGAGAAAATTATGACTAAAACTTTTTGGCGAACCCAACCGGCTTGATTATGGGGTCGCGTCACTCGACTCGTAATTTATGATTACGACAAACAAGGAAAATTAACGCTTGTAAACTTTCTCACGGAGAAAAAAGATTAAAAGTTTCTTTTTTCTTCAAAAATAGATGGCAACACAAGGAACAGCAAGTTTTATGACAAGCTCGATAAAACATCTTAAAGCTTGGCTTCTCAACATTAACAAGAAAATGGAATGAAATGCAGCGGGAGGGAAGGAAAATTCGTATACTTTTCCCTTGTTTTTTATCTTTATGTTTTTATTTACGAGAGTTTTGCCTTGGGAATCGAGATTAGAGCTGTGAATCAAGATTAGGTTTGTAGTGGAACTCTACACCTGGGTCTCCTTTCTACTTGTAACATCCCCTGAAACTTTGTTACAGTCAATAGCTGAGGTTGTTTCGTTTTGTTGGAAGGGTACAGACGAGAGGGCCTAGGAAAGACAGAGGGTATGCCCACGACCAGAACAGGCGGAAAAAGAAACAGCTGATAATCCATCTCCAATCCCCCTAGAAAGGCTACCCCTCCGTTACTGACCCATTGATGACTCTTCTAGAATGTTGGATAACACTCGAGGACCACACAGCCGCGCCCTCTCAACTCACACTTTGTCGACCTTCGGAGGCAATTAATTATAAAAGTTTTGCAATTTTCTCCGCTTCCAGCTTTTCCTTTACCCAGCCGTCTCTTGTGTACACTTTTCTCCGCAGATAACAGTTATCAACTGTCCAAGTCAGATTTAAATGAAACAGTTTGAAGTTGGACACCCTTTTCACATTCCCTGTGGTAATAGCTCAACATTGACGGGGCAAGAGAAGGGCTTTAGAGTGGAAAATAATCGATAGGTTCTTCTGTTTATCTCCATTTTCTAAGCAGAAACAGCGAGTTCTCGCGTGCCCTATAATGAAAACATAATTTCATATTTTATTACAAAATATTTCTTCTCGGATTAAAAAAAGAACAAATATACCAAATTAGAACAGTTGGATGTTGGGGCTATGCACCCACCAAACTTCACGAAGATTGCACCCAAGGTGCAGTCCAGTCTCTGTTTCGACCTCTGGGTGTCAACCATGAGCTAGCGTTAAAAAATTAACGCAAGCGGTAACTAAGGACGCTCTATCACAAATAATGTTATAACCACAGATACCGCGTTTTGACGGTATTTTTACGCTAGCTCATGGTTGACCTCCAGACCTTCAGCCACCAGGGCTACTCAATCCTGGAGGTCAACCGTGAGCTAGCGTAAAAATACCTTCAAAACGCGGTATCTATGGCGATATAACATTATTTGTGATAGAGCGTCCTTAGTTACCGCTTGCGTTAATTTTTTAACGCTAGCTCATGGTTGACCTCCTGGGGCCGTAGTTAGAGTTGTCGGGAAAAACTAATGTAAAAACTAAAAACGATGTATAAACCTGGATTGCTCACAGCGGACTGCAGGGGCGTGGAGGGGGCAGGTCGCCCCCTGATAAACTGATAAACAATTACCTTGTGCCTCTCCTTGTGTAGTTATGGCAACACAACTCTCTTCGCGTATTTACTTTGAAACGCCACCCCTCTCATCCACTTTAAGCTCCACTTGGAGCTTATTTGATGGCTATTCTATATCAGCAATGATGAGCAATCCACTTTTTTCAACTTTTCTGAGGTTATACATTATGAATGTGATGTCAGCTCGGACTCGATTTTTTTCACGAACACTATACTTCCGTTCTCGAAGTGGAAGTAAAAACCACAATAGGAAACTGCGGTAGACTGCACAAACGTATGGCTTCCTTCACACTAAAGGAAAAAAAAAATACGTTGGCGTCAGACTCCTGCAATCAAAATACATAGAACACTATTGGAGGCGAGCAGCGACGCCAGCGCCCTGCCCTTGGCAGAGAGACAAACTAAAGTTAGTAAGATCAAAAGTAAACGAACCCTCGTGATAGCATTAAAATAATAAAAGATCTGTGATTTTCGTTAAGTTCACCCTCCGCTGAAGATCGGGAATAAGTTCACCTGTATTGAAGTGCAGACCTGTACTGCCCCGAAACCCGTGAGTTCAATAGTTAATGAGTTTAGTGGCCCCTATACGAACTTTTACGTCATTGGTTGAGCTGGCCTTACTTTTCGTGCTGTGATTGTTTCAAATACACACTCCGCTTATTTGTGTTACCCTTGCTTTTCTAAAGCGGGGTATACACGTAAAATAAATATTGCGCAAACTAGGGGTTGTACAATAAAATTGAACATTTGTAGGTTGTATTGAATAAGCACAATACATATAATGAACAGCCCGTTTTTTCATCTGGAAACGAAATATTGTACAAATTTATTGCGCAATGATTATTGTACGCGTATGGACCCCTTATTGAAACAAAAATGATGATAAAGGCTCTGTGCGTGTTGTCTGTTGGTCACGTTTCAGACGTCTCTAGCAAACACGCATGCTTCCGATCCGACAGTCCGACACCGACCATGCAAGTCCGCCGTCAATTATTAGGTATTTATGCATATTACGGTCCCCATAGCCACATCTAAAAATGCATGATCGGTGTCGGATCGGAAGCATGCATGTTTGCCAGAGAGAGACGTCTGAAACTCGACCAACAGACAACGCTCACAGAGCCTATATCATCATTTTTGTTTCATAAGAAAAGCAAGGGTAACACAAATAAGCGGAGTGTGGACTTAAATAATCATAACAATAATAGCCCCTTTCACATTAATCGCGGGCGCGGATAGACGTCGCGCGTCTTTTCCCCCAAGAAAGATCTAGATCTATATAATGGTCTTGTAAACCGAAAACCTCGTTCCACCACGTAAAATCGTTAAGGAAATAATATGTAACTTGGACAGGGCAACACAATTCATAACTTTTTTTATTTATGTATTTGTATTTTGCGGCAAGTCACAAATTCTAGTAAGGTGAAGCTGGCAAATCGTATTCGAAGGGGAATTCGAGATCCATCAGAATTTGGTTCAACTATAATTGTTTGTTTCGTTATTTTTCGAAAGGAAAAGAAGGGGCTAGAAAGGAAATTGAAAGCAGAGTGAGAAAAAAAATTATTTTGTGTAGGTCCCGTGCTCTTTTTCTGAAGCGCAATATCCGAAGCAGGAGAAACCTCAAATGAAAAGCTTTATTATTCCATTATTGATTATAGAAAATAAGTGGTCCTTGTCATTCCTTATAACTAAGTTATGAGCAGAGGCGTAGAGTGCGAGTTTTCTTTGGGGGGGGGGGATGGGCAAAATTAGCTGGGCCCAGATAAGGGGGAACAAACATCACATTTTTCACAACCATTAAATAATGCAAATTCAGTTTATGTATACTCTTTAGGAAAATAACTCACTCTAAAGCAAATAATTGCGTCCGACGCCTCAAAGTTATAGTAACAGAATAGCCCCCTATTCTGGAATAAACGAGTTTAATTTGGTGATTTCTCTTTCCCCTACCACCCTCTGAAAATTGTCAAGAAATTTCGATGCCGATTGAAGACCTTTGTGAAATCAAATTTTTGGGCCGAAACATGATAAAACCTGGCATGACCCGCATGCTTGCCACCTTAACGACGGAACCAATAGTGAACTCAACACATAAATTGAATACACTAAAAGACACTGAAGTTTGGTAAGAATGGAAGGCATATATAATGTATAAAAACACAATAATAAGAAATATGGTAATCATTTCGATTGACATTTATTTTTTTTCGTCAAGAAATTGTTTCTAATCGGCATTGGCCTATTCTTCCTCGGGTCGATCAGTTCAGGAAGGACACTGTTTTTTTTTGCACTAGCTTGGGCTCCATTTTTTCCGTCCAGAAGTCAACGTCTTTTCTTTGTTTCGTATTTAATGTGAGGATGTATAGGGGTCCACACCGCAAATATGCAGTTGGGGTTCCCTGAAATATGGAGTTATCCTTGAACCTGAAGAAAAAAAAATCGCTCGCCGCAGACCCGCAGTGCAGTAGGAGGAGAACCAGAGCCGTCTGCAGTTCAGGCTCTCTCTCAGACCACGAGCATGCCCTCGCTGTCGTCCTTTCCTTAGTCTCCCTGCCCTGTCAGTACACACGTACACCACACTCGTATAAGTGGTAGGCTGGTAGGCAGAGGGTTTATACGCCCTCCTAAAACCCAAGTAGACATGGACACGCGTAGGACCCAGGCAGCAAGCCGAAAAACCCACTTCCTCGGGTGCTAGAAATGTTTAGCGTAATGTCTGCCACTGTTCGCCCTCAACACAAAAAACTGAAGTTCGGTTTAATCCAATGTCACTGTATTGCGTTGTGTGAGAAAACATACTAATAAGGAGTCTTTCACAAAAAATGTCAATTGCCCCTTCTCTTTTAGTCCTTGAGAAGGGGCTGGTTTTCCGGTGGGCGCATTTTCAGCAAGCTACACCCCTGACCATTGCCCAACGATGGATCTTTTTCTACGTAATGCATTTACCTAATTTAATGAATAAGCATAGTGACGTGCGTTTTTATTTGAAAGTTGGATCCCGCGTGGAGGATTCTTTCATCGAAAATCGATAAAGCTTCCTTGGGGTCTCATTGTCCTATAGTCCCGGTTATTCGATAAGAATAAACGAAATTATTGTTTTTCCTGTTAATTCAAGAGTAGATAGTAGGTACTGTCAATTGCAAAGTTATCCAAAACTTGTAGCCGGTGGTCACCCTTTGATGGACAAAATGTTGAAACTCCGGTGAAAATATGGGGGGGGGGGGCGAAAAGGTACCTTCGCCCACCCAGTAGGAATATTGGGTGGGCGATGGCCCACTTCCCTCCCCTTAACTCTACGCCTCTGGTTATAAGAGGTAATTTCGCATTTCCCCGCTTGCAAACATCGCTCAAAACGCGATTATTAAAAAGAAAATAATGATTCGTTGATTTCTTTTCATAAATTTGGGAATCGAATTTCCTCAATAACATGTACAGCGGTATTTCAAACTGAGCTAACGTTTTCTTGTTGTCGTAGAATTTCAGGAAGGGGAAATAAAATTCATTATTGATATTTCGGATGATGAAGGGAGTTGAGTGGAAGTCATGGCAGGAGAACCAATGAGATATTATACATGGAAACTCAACCGACGTCAGTGATACGCTCTTGCGATGCTAAATGATGTCGTACGATGGGAATGGATCGTGCATTGTTCACATTTATATGTATTTCAATACCTCCTCATGATATGCACCAGGGGCTGTTGCAAGATTTTGTTTCAACTCACCCCTTCTCTTATTATTTTGTATCCTACTTCAGTGAAAATTATCGCTTGCAGTTTTCGCTAGATTATGTCTCCCTCGACCCGAAAGTAACAATTTTCATAAATATCAACAAGACAAATTATAAATTCTGTTCTAGATATGAATATTCTTGTAGAAACAAACTTCATTTTTAGGGTATCGTTGCTTTTCAACCCCCAGATACCTTTATAACGAGATCATCCAAAAAATCAACAATCATGAAAGTAAAAAACCCGGTTGTCATTAGATGAGGTCATGGTGATACTTGAAGTAGTTGATCAAAATATTTCCGATTGACCTCTTAGTAAATTTGTTTATTTTATCTTTCACCCATTCTAGGGCATATTCACGAGTAACAATATTATATTCGGTATTACTATATTTAAGTCCGCCCGGTCGATAGGCACTACCTACGGCTCTACCCACCCCGTCGTCAATTTCGAACAAACGCGAGAAACTCACCCAGTCTTATTAAATATCAAAGGCAATCGGCAGAATGGTCCATTTGGCTTAAGTTCTAAACAACCATGCTTGGATCACATTTTTTGATTGATCTCAAAGCACACTAAAGCTGTGAACACTCCGGCGTACTTCGCCTCTTTTTAAATTAAAATAAATAAAATCATCCAAAAGGACCGGATTTATACCGAACATAATACTGTTACCCGTGAACACGCCCAAGCATGGGCAAAACGGGCGTGAAGAAAAAATAAACAAATGTACTAACGTAAGAGGTCAATCGGACATTTGATAAAAAAAAACCGTTCGACTAAATTCAAATAAAATTCGCACAAGCGTCCCATCTTCGTCGATTCACAATTTCATCATTGCTAATGATATCAATTATTTACCTTTAATCAGAAAAAATTAAAAAAGTCGTAAAATAAACTATACCGGATCACATCGAGTGGCACGTCAATCGACAGGTATCTCAATCTCAAAGGAGGCCAAGAATATACCTCACATTCACATGATGGGTCCAAATGCAATTATGACGTCTCTAGACGCTCACTTCTTTGACGAAGATATGAAAAATATAAATTATCACGAACTGCCTAGGTTATTTATTTCTGTCCTTCCCGAACGAAGGGAAACTTCGGGCATTGTTAAAACCATGGCTTTCCACCGCGGTATAGTGCGTAATATATTCACCAACGAAACACTCTAATGTTACTTGCAATGCCATGTGCATAATTGTTTCGCCTTCAACAGATTTGAGAGGCAGATAAATTAGCTTTCAAATGGAGTGGATGAATGTATGGTTCGTACATACCCAAAGTAAAAAGAGCTGGTGGGAAAAGACGGCGACGACAAGTCTATCTCTGAGGTTGTCGTTGATGTGACATTCTGAACCGCGTGCGCCTACAAGGCGTGTGTGGTGATTACTCCTTTCATGCTAAAGTGTTTTCACGTTAGGTGCGAAATAATAATAAGAATGAGAAAACTTGCGTCATAGTACTATGTACGTTTAATTAGGATGAGTCGAAGAAAATACAACTCCATAGAATTTGTTACACAATTATGTGAAAAATGACTACGGTATTGTTTCTGACAGTGAATTTTACTCCATACAACATACAACAATGCTACGCGTCAGACTGCTTTCCTATCCGTGAGCTTCTTCGTGGCCCCTGAGCATTCGGGGGAAAATCGATATCATACCAAGAAGTTATCGGCCTAAACATTTCTCAAAAGTTCTCTTTTGGTATGCATTATGCAGAATACAGTGAAAACCTCAGTTTACGGGTATATGTGGTGGTTACTTAAATGGTCTGTCTATTTTCACTATACGTACCTTTTACCTTCCTTCACCTTAATTTAATGGGGCAATCCAAGATATGAAAAATGTCAACAACACCATCGTAGTACAATGATTGAGTATCGAAAATTTTACGAACCCCTAATCCTGCATACAACCATTCTGCATATCCGAAGCAGAGTAAATGTTGCGGACGTGCATAACATTCTCTTCCTCCAGTTTACCGCGTTGACTCCCTTGAATGCAAATTTAAAGTCTGTGTGACTAGTGATTACGACGTGCGAGGCGCTAAAACATATTTTTGAATAAATTTTATTCTACGTCCTTTTCAGAATAATATTTTATCGAGGGTTTTGACAACTTGAGTGGACTGATTCCTGTACGTTGAAGAGGGTTAGGAGGTTGTTTCACTTTACTAATACTGTAATAATGCCTAAATGCGAAATTCAATAACCATATTGCAAATAACCAAGATCGCAAACCCTTAAATTAATTTCAGTTCTTCCCGGGAGGTTTCTGCCTAGGTTATCGCCTGTCCTCAGGGGTTAAAGTTCGTGTCATTTTTGCGAAACATCAGAATTTTCATTTGCTATTAAGTGAAAAATTAAGGCTTATGATTTTATTAATATTAATTATTAATATTAATATTAATATTAATTATTACGTATATTAATACGTAAATCCTTCATATATGTATAATAAAAGTAAAATCATTTAATAAAATGTGAAAGATTTATTGTTATGGTGAGATTCCAGAGTCCTCAATTTCACGAAGGTAAACGGTAACAAGGACATGATTATTTATTAAATTTTCAATACCACTTTATTTCTTCCTGTTTGTTTTTAATGCTCACTTAAGTGATTTCGGGAGATTCACGAGGAAGAATCGGCGGTAAAAATCAGCTTACGCTCGATACGATTAGAGGTTTGTTCAATCCAAATGCCTGAGCGGTAACAATTTCGAGGAACAGTATACGGTCCAGGTAGGCGAGGTGCGAGAATGAAAGCCGATATGGTAAAATTAAGGGCCAATTATAAAAGAGGAAATTAGAAGCTTCGAGGAATAGGACTCTGGAAATAGATAGTGGGGAGTACAGCCTCAATTAAAGTTCAGAGTGAAATGACTAAAAGTCTCGTCCTCCGCACGTATACCGCTTTTCCACTGTAAAATGGTCGACATTTTAATGAGAAGCAACTGCACGGCCCCAGTATAATTGATTGATTGATTTATTTACTCGAAAATCCAATGTCTGACGCGATACATTAATTACATCTTGAATACGTTATGTTTACAGTTATTGGCAACATAAAATACACATATACGAACACATCAATGAATAGCAAGTAACATACGATCAACTTAAGATAAACATGAGTTCGACTGATGAACATAATTATTACACAGGGTGTTTCAGGAGGAATGTGCAACACTTTGCCATGTTCTCCCCCCACCCTCCAAAAATACCATATGAGCACATTGTCGAAGGTGGTTAGATTACGTGATATCGGCGCTTTTCTGTTTTTCACGCTCTTCGTGACTTTTTTGCACAAAGAGCGGATTCACAGCTCGCAATTCAAGTTTGGGAAAAAAAACTAATGACTGATTCGGAAAGGGCAGAAAATTTCCTTCACGAATCTGTCATTAGAATGGGGGTTCGGAGTTAATTTGGAGTTAATTGCAAGGAAATACAGGAACAATGAAATGCCCAAAATAGTTGGTGAATTTCAAGGTGGCGTACGTCAGCTGTTTCATGGTCTCAAGTGCGTGACAAAATTCATGAAAACTTCTACATTCGATGGCCTTTCGAATGATGTATTACAAACCGTATTTACGTGAACCATGCGGGCAGTAGGAACATAGGAAAATCGTCGAATTGGAGTGATAACCACGTGAGATTATGTCCTTAGCGGACCCTCTAATAACGTTCATCTAACGTCTAATCATAGGACGTTAGGTAATAACGTCGATCTAACGTTAGAGAATAACGTCCATATGGATGTTTGGTTTTGGGGGGGGGGGAGGGGTGCCGGGGTTTGAACCCGGCAGGCGCTTTTACGCTATACCCAGATCTAACTGTGCACTTCACACCCGTACTACGCGGGCGTTTCGGTCGGTGCGCAGTTTGTTGAACGCACACCGCTGGGAACGCCCACACGAAGCCGAGTGTGACGTGTCACAGCTCGCCGCAGCCTTATAGTGTAATGGGCAATGGCTGGATTCGAACCTCAAAACTGAGTTGCGAAGCGAGCATTGTATCCATTACACCATCGAGGCGCACGTCGATGGGTGGAAAGAAAGGGCGCTCGTGGGATGTCTCTCAAGGGTGAATCCAGAGAAAACTGCTGTGTATTTGGTTGCTCTTCCCGTCGTAACGGAGACACAACATCGTCATTTCATCGGTTCCCAAAAATTGAGGGTTCAACGGTGCCAGCTATCAATTAGCCCCGTGTTGGGAGAAAGTCGACCGCCGAAAGGCTTGGGAGCTTGCTTGACGTTTGAGAATAAATGTATCAGAAACCATGTTCTTCTGTTCTCGTCACTTTAGGCCAACTGACTAATTTTTTCCCATTATGTTACGGACGTTGACCACGAAAAAACCCTTTAAAAAAACACAAAACTTGTTATCATTTAACATCTGTAGGGAGTACCGGTTTCATTATCATACTACACTAGCGCCGCTAGTGATAGCTACAATCGCCAATACATCGAAAGTGGTGTTGGATTTTTTTCTCTTGTATTGTTTTGGTGGATTAGAAGATAAGGAATCTGAGTTTTCGTCGCCACCCTGTGCTACCTTCGGGGTAGGCGAAAATCCGTTCATTTTTTGGGTTTAAGCCGATAACTTCTTTCCAATGCTTCCTAGGTAAACGATAGCTATGTTCATATTAGTTTAGATCACAAAATACTCTAAATTATTCACCCTTGGGGTTTTTTTGTGCAACCAACATCAACGGAACTATGAATCGCCAAGCTTATGCTGTCACGGAATGGCGAGTATTTCAGCCAGTCTTTTAACTTCCGCACTGATTTCGTCCGGGCTATATTTATCCAAATTCGATTCTGCGGCATCTGCAATCAAAAAATTCACTGTGAATCTTGGGATCTCAGCGAAATGTCTACGAGCTTTGATTACCCAGCACTGCCTTGCAGACCCGAGTGTTTTTGAAAGGATGTTTCTTTCCTTTACCCGCCCAGTTAAAGAAGGCGCTGCGTTTTCGGCCATCATTCTGAATACGGTTGACTTAACACTTAATCCGTGAATTTTTTTCGAGCCTTTTTTCCTAGAATGAAAATTTAAAAAATCAAAAAGCAGTAACGTAACATGTTTGAATTGAACTTTATTAAAACTTACCAAATAGTTTGTTTTCATCCTTCGATAAAAATTCCTCCAAACCGTTGAATTCGATCAGTGATTTACCAGTAAGCACGGTATGTTCACAGGACGAACCGGAAATTTTTTTGTGCCTGTCTGTTTTTGTGTGTCTGTGACATGTCTCACTATGTTGGTCGCTGTGCTTCCTATGAACTTGGCTGACCTTCTCTATTTTTTCGCGCAGAAGCTTCACAACTCCTGCGTAACACACAAAAACCGTCAGCAGATAGTTGAAATGGTCTCTACATGGTGAAGGTGAGCCAGCCACAAACACGTTCGAGTGTGGCGTCACCTTTGTTCCTTGTGTTTTCGAATAAAGGAGTAATCGTTTTCTCAAAAGTGGCTTTTAAGGACAGAAAACTTCCTCATGTTTATGAAAAAAAAAAAAAAAAAAACACGTGGCGAGTTGTGGTTGTAGAGCCAGAGGACTTATGTGAGGGGAGAAGCCCCCAAGTTCAAAAACCCTGACTGATAGTTATCATTATGCTTTGGGCGAAACGGCCGCTCAGTCTTTGCTACCCAAAGTGCGTTTCGCGCGCGCTTCGAAAGTCCGCTTCAAAGACCGATTCCCGAGCGGAAATCCATCACTACGCGTCACAAATAACGCGTTTATTAGCACGTCGTTCAAAACGACGGTATAATACTCGTAGTTTAACCCGTTAACGCCCAGTGTCCTGTTCATAGGACGCTGTTTTTATTGTCAAAACATGCATGCGACAATGATGGGGATCAACCTAATCATGTTCCAGCGTGCCCAATCTCTTCTATACACCTGTCTCACTATTCAAAAAACTGTATTATCGTTTCCAATAGGAAAAACGTATCGAAATAGTCTAACATTTTTCGTGCGATTTTAGGTTTCAGTTATTTTTTCAATCGTTCAAGTTTCTCTAGAAAATTCACGATGACCAGGCATGTGGATTTTGCTTTCGAGGATTGTGTAGGGCTAAAGGAAAACTGGTATTCAGCCACTTCTTCAAATTTTTAGATTCTCCACGAGCTAATGAGGACTCAATTTTGTGTCCTATAAATATGACACTGGGCTATTCGACATTGGTTTGCTAAATACAATTTTCTGTCAAATTCAACTCGTATTTTCAAATTTCTTGAAGAAGTTCAACAGTATTCACTTGCCGAGCGAATAGCAGCCGAGATCTTGCTCTACCGCCGGACCCTGGTGAGCTGACCGACGAAGATGTCATTGATGGTGTTCTTGATACGACAGGAAAGTCGAAAGTCGTCGACGTTATAGCGAGTTATAACTTATAAGATCGGAAGATGACGCTGAAAGCCAAGAACTCCCCGGCGGTAGCATCGATCGAAAAGAAGAGAGGAAAAAATCTGCTCAGTGCAATCGGAATCGTGTCATCTATTCTGCAGCTTTGCTGATCAAGACGCGCTGCTGCGCTACTAAACCCAGAATTTTGTAAATGGGGAATGGTCAACAAATATGGATGGATGATCGTCAGGTGCTTCAGGTGACACGGAATAATCAACTGATTGTCACCAAACATACATCCGGTTTGGATATTAGCTATGAGATCATTGTTGGAACGATGGATTTTCTGTCAGTTCCAGCTCTTCTATTACGGTTGTGTCAACGGTGTGTACGGTGGTGTCAACCACAAAATTCAAGAAGCCATTTCATATAGACAGTGTTAGGGCGACCACCTAAGTCATACTACTACGAAATGTGGTCAACAAACGAGATGTCAAGGAGATGATTGTTCCAAAAAACCCTTACTTTATGTTCAAAATGGGATTTTACTCTATCCATTGACTGTTTCCCCCAATTTTACTGCCTTTGAGTGGCTCTGGTAAAAATTAATCAAGTTTCCATACCATTTTTTTGAATATTCCATAGGCCTTTAGAGAGACCAGTCGAAACTACATAAGCGCCCAGCGTCCTATGGATAGGACAGGTCATTACGTGTGCAGGGGAGGGGATTCAGATTCGAAAAAATATTTTTTAATAACAATAGGGCAATAGGAAACAGAATATACAGAAATAATTGAGATAAAACTAGTATAGGAAACTTGGGCGTTAACGGGTTAAAAATACCTGTACAATTGAAGTTGAGCTTGGAGAGCCAAAGAGGCGACGTAGAATTTGATGAACCAACGAGTTCTTTTCTTCGTTTGCCTACGGAGTGCTGTGCTTGGAGTTATGAAAGCTTGCAGCTTGAGCACTGGTTAATGAAAACCTCAACATACACCACACAAACATGACACACACCAACATGAACAACGGCGCCGTTCGCCGGCGCTCTTGGCGCCGGTTGGGACCGCGCCACCGCGCGCAGATACGATAACAACTCTGATATCAAGAAGGTTCCCAGTTCCAACGGTCGATAAACGTCAAATATTTAAATCATGTGAATCTCTAACACAATCGGTTCGTCCAGTGAACACCACTGCTGTCTAGCAATCTTGAATGTTTACTTTGTTCGTTTTACTAACGTTATCCACGTTACTGAAACTAACGTTCGTAATACGAATCATGCTAACGCTAACTACGTTTTCCGTTCACTAACGTTAGAAACGTTACTTTTAGCTAACGTTCGTAATTCAAACCTTACGAACGTTAACTTCGTTACAGTCGCTAACGTTCTCTTCGTTCGTTCGTGCTAACGTTCGAAATGTGAAGTAAAGAACGTTCCCTACGTTCGTTTTTCTAACGATAGTTTCGCCCGTTTAACGTTCGTTACTATCTGGCTATCTTGTCCTAGGATTACTAGAAAATTCGTTCTTTCGCATATAGACTCCATTTGGAATCTAGTTGGCCCTAACATCTGATCAGTTTGATCAACTTACTCGCTGATTTTTCATCGGCCAAAAGCGGGTCCAAAAGGGGGTTCTCGATGGTTTTGAGATCATAGGGGTGTAGGATGTCGATTTTCATGTAATTTCAGGCCGGATCTGGCTACATTCATGAATAATAAACCCATGTGTAAAATTTGCAGCGTTTTTTAATTAGACCATAATTATTATGTCGATGGGGGAGATGGGTGGAATTGACCTGCCCCGGCGGTGCAAAAGTTTATGCAAATTGAGAGCGCAAAAAGTTGTAAGAATAAAATTATGCATTACATCCCACCTTACCTTCTTTTCTTCATGTCATCTTTACAGGTCAATCAACAACGGAATCGCTCAACCGGAAATTGAAGTTTTAAAATCGAGTACGTCCTTCAAATGATGCATGAGACCGAAACGAACCTAATTCGGGCAGGTCTTCGGTCCGGGCTAAAGACGGGAACCGGTTTCACCCTTAGGCCGGAGAGGGGAGCATTAGATTGGGTTTATTGTTGTGTAAAAAGATCTATACCAGCACTACTTGCATCATACATGTATTTATGTGATATTTCGATCACACCGCGGCCGGGACTTAAGCGCCCCATACACTGTCAGTTTAACTGAAGGCAATCGTGAGGCCGTCGATCGGGGTTACCCATACATTTTCAGTTAATCTGAAGGCCATGGACTGCAGTCTATGACAACTTAAGGTATGTGGCCGTAGGACCGGCTAGGATCGGACGTGAGATCGTTGACTGACAGTGTATGTTGCCCGTCAATTTTGGCCGGACGGTCGCCTCTTGAGGCGACGGCCTGCAGGCAATCGCATAGTGTATGGGGCGCTTTAGGCCAGTATTTATGAACGTTCCTTGAAGCTTCCGTGAGTCAAGGCCTTCTTGAGAAGCCTTCCTTGACAAGTTTTCGTATTTATGAAACTTCCTCGAGTTGAAGGCCACCTTGACTTCAAGGAAGCCTTGGAAAAAATCGTTCCTTGAACCAAGGTAGCTTGTGATCTGCCTTGAGGCTTCCTTCACTTCCATTAGGTCGGTCGTTCACTGGAAGCCTTTTCGAGCGGCGCGACAACGAGCGTACATCCCAAAGGCTCAAGTTGAAAGTGACATCGTCCACTGTAGTGAATTAAATTTAAGCCTTTTTTGATGTACGAGCGTTGTATAGCGCCGCTCAAAAACGCTTCCAGTTGACGCCGGCCATATCTATTGTTTCAATTTGGTTTCGCATTTCGGTGTGGAAATTAATAAAAAAAATCTATGGAAGGAAATGATGACTTCATTGAATATTTGCTTCACAAAGTAAATTATTGTTAGGGTCACGGCAGTAATTGCGGTCTATTGGCCCTCTTGGGTTGGAATACTCTCAGAAGGTCCGGCAAAACAACGATACGAACCGTCGTAAGAGGGATGAAGAAAATGAGGAAGGGGCCAAATTGCTTCAACGGGCCCTGCCCCACACTTACACAAGTACTCCGTCATCTCGGAGAACGAAATTCATGGCCTCGGCCATAGCTGTTGTAGCATTGTCGACAGCTCCCTGGATTTCACTGGTAACACATGCGAGCAGGAAATCGGCACGAAGATGGTGGGACCCTCTCTCTTTTACCGGGCAGCTTTAAGTAAAATTATTTCAGTCATAAAATGAATTTAAACGATATTCATATTCAAACCAGGCGGCCTATTCTCTAACAACAAGCAATATTTTTTTCGCCAGTCATGTGTCTATTTCATTCATTTGTTTGAAGAAAATCAATGAAATAAACATATGACTTCGAAAAAGCTATTGCTTCAGAGTTAGAGAATGAGCCCCCAGATGATTTATTTCACTACTGTACTGGCGCACTAAATGAAACGGCGCTTTTCACAGGTATAATCGGCGTCTAGGGAAAACTAGGTAGTAAATCGTTCCTTGTTAGTCCCTTGAAGGCGACCTTGGTAAAGGAAGCCTTGAGCCAAGTGAAGGAACGTTTCTAAAAACGAAAAATGGTCAAGGCGTCCTTCTCAGCAAAGGGCGCCTTTCTCGAGGACGCCTTGACTTCAAGTCGAGGAGCTGTTGAAGGAACGTTCATAAATTCGGGCCTTAGTCCCGAGAAAACCAGATGGGGTGCCCCGAAACTAGTTGGCGTAATAAAATAAAAGAATGTGTCACTCAAAAAATTGATTAATTACCTAACCGAGACTTTTTTCTCGGTCTCGGTGCATCATTACTTCAAACGAAAGAAAGTTCTGAGAACTTTAAAAAAAAAAACGTCCCAGAAGTAGTAATGTTGAGACCATGATTTGTTTCGTTTATGTTTGACCCTCCCTCGTACTGTTTGCTGCCGGGTTTGTTTAAGCTGAACTTAATGGGAATCAAAGGCTATTTCAAAATGGAATCATCATACCGAATATAATGCTTCTGGAATCAACTGGTGATTTGTAGTGATTTTTTTACCATTTCAACCCCTATTTTCCCCCCTCCACCTTGACCGATTTGGCCCAAATGCAATACCGACCGGGGCCTTATGACTACTGATTTTTGTGCCAAAGCTCGTTCCGCTAAATTAATTTCTACGATAGTTATCGTGCTAACAAGGCCTCACACTTACTTCCACCCCGGGGACATCGCCCCCTCCCCCTTGACTTTTTCAAAAAATTAAAATGGGAATCAAAGGCTAGTCTAACATGGAGTATACGTACCGAATATCATGCTTCTAGAATCAACTGGTGACTTGTAGTGATTTTTTGATCATTTCAAGCCGTATTTCCCCCCCCCCCCCACCTTGACCGATTTTGCCCAAATGCAATACCGACCGGTGTCTTATGAATACTGATTTTTTTAGATAAAGCGTGTTCCGCTAAATTAATTTCTACGAGAGTTATCGTGCTAACAAGACCACACACTTACTTCCACCCCGGGGGCACCACCCACTCCCCCTCGACTTTTTCAAAATATTAAAATGGGAATCAAAGGCTAGTCTAACATGGAGTATACGTACCGAATATCATGCTTCTAGAATCAACTGGTGATTTTTTGTGATTTTTTGACGTCTTCAAGCCCTATTTTCCCCCCCACCACCTTGACCGATTTGGCCCAAATGCAATACCGACCGGGGTCTTATGACTACTGACTTTTTTGCCAAAGCGCGTTCCGCTAAATTAATTTGTACGAAAGTTATCGTGCTAACGTGACCACACACTTATTTCCACTCTGGGGGCAACACCCCCTCCCCTTCGACTTTTTCAAAAAATTAAAATGGGAATCAAAGGCTACTCTAACATGGAGTATACGTACCGAATATGATGCTTCTAGAATGAAGTGGTGATTTATAGTGATTTTTTTACCATTTCAACCCCTATTTTCCCCCCCTCCACCTTGACCGATTTGGCCCAAATGCAATACCGACCGGGATCTTATGACTACTGATTTTTTATATAAAGCGCGTTCTGCTAAATTAATTTCTACGAGAGTTATCGTGCTAATAAGACCACACACTTACTTCCACCCTGGGGGCACCACCCCCTCCCCCTTGACTTTTTCAAAAAATTAAAATGGGAATCAAAGGCTAGTCTAACATGGAGTGTACGTACCGAATATGATGCTTCTAGAATCAACTGGTGATTTTTAGTGATTTTTTGACGACTTCAAGCCCGATTTTCCCCCCCTCCACCTTGACCGATTTGGCCCAAATGCAATACCGACCGGGGTCTTATGACTACTGATTTTTGTGCCAAAGCGCGTTCCGCTAAATTAACTTCTACGAGAGTTATCGTGCTACGTTAAGTTGTTTTCTGAGGCCATTGTTGTATTGTTACACTATTGTTGTTGTTGTGTTGTTGTAATTACAACAATGCCTCTGATCGTTTGTACTGTTTAGCTACAAAAAAGTGCACTTGAAGCGTAAAACTAATGTATTTGAAGTTTATATATTGTATATTCAACTATGTATAGAGAATAGATCGGGGAACTAAATTGTGTTGACTGTAGATAGACAGTTTCCTTCAGTTAGGCTATTTTCCAATCTGTAAGAATGAACAGGGTCTCCGCCCCGTGATTCTGGTAAGTCCCTTCGCCGCGCCACCGCACACTTTTCACTTGCCCTCTTCAGACACTCCAAAGAAAAATAAGTTAAGAAGGGGATTTTTATTTATTTATTTTTGCTATAGGGTTTTATGAGATGGTATGGCAACCAGAGCGAATATTGGTGAAGCCCTGTGGGTTCTTCAACCCCCAAGAGAGGTTTCTTCCCATTTCCTGTGGAAGTTCTTTATACACGACCGAATCTATTTTACAATGAAAATAATTATGAATACCAAGCGAAAAAACGTTTAATGTGGTCATAGCGCTAATTTACAGCACGCTTGCATGGTCTACCATAAATCAGGCATGCCTCGCGCCATGGTCTGTCTGAAGTAAATAATGTGTAATTTCAATTACTAATGGTTTAGTTGCAGCTAGTATTATGTGTTCAAAGCTGATGTTTATGAACGTCACTTAAGCTATTGTTGAGCCAACCTCCGATGGGTCTTCAATTGAAATTTTGAATCCGAATTCCGATTAATCGATTCATTGGCCCCTACGATTGAAACAATTTCCAATGCCTCACTATCACCGGCGAAATGACGAGTGACAAATGTTAAGGTTATCATGAGATAAGCATTGCAAATTTTAATTCAATAATAAAAGCTGTAGCTAAAAGCTAGCTGAAGCTATTTTTAGCTGAGGTAGCTAAAAATAATACGGTGGAGGGAGTGGGAGGGGGGCACGGTCCTCTGTGTGGAAAACAACTGGCGTCCCAGATCTAAGAAAGCCCGCGAGCCATCTATGGGTAGCGGCGTGTGGGTTTGTAAGGCATTGTTCTAGCAAATGGATAAGGGTGTGATTTAATCGCACGCCAGAATAAGGCGACGGCACGACAAGCGATTGCGCTTTCACGACTCTAAAATAACTCCCACGGCTGAACAAGCCATTCCCGACAGAAGAATTTAGTGAACGACAACAAATGGATAAGAACAACTCTAAAAAAATTTTGCACATCAGTTTAATCAATAACCGACCGTAAAATAAATTGCACGACAGAAAAAAAAAAATCACGTCGCCAACACGACGACAAGTTATGTGGGCAGAACAACTTCACTCATTAGATCAAAAGGGCAGCTTTGGCCTTGCTTGGCCTTCCTCGCTTACGTTTCTGGCCCATACTGACGTTTTTGGATTCCGGCGGTGGCTCAACCAGCTTCAGGCGAATTTGCATGCCCAAAACGTGCTTACAGGTCAAGTGTTTGGAAAAGTAAGGGCACGTGCACAGTGATTTCTCGAGTGCGGTGGAGTTCAGTGTCACCTTCCAGGTCCCGTAATAAATTTGCATAAACTCTTCAAATGTATCCCATGATCCAAGGGAATCCTTGTACCTTTTCACTGTGGAAACAGAAATTTGTTCAGGTATCGAAGAACAATTGGTGAAGAACGTGATGCAGTCGGAATCCTCTTCATTGGTTTTCAGCACTTTTCCATTTTTCACCGCCCATTGGTAAGCTTTCGTCCACTCATTCAAAGAAACAGTTCGCACGTCTGCAAAATGAATGCAATTCGGAGATGATGGATCTCGAGATCTCGACCATTTCAGGAGCAATTCTTGTACGTTGTTCAGAAATTGGCCTACCGGAAGACGTTCTCTAAGCTTCCAGACCATTATTTGTTGAAGGGTAACCTGGTGCTGCGCCTTCGTACCAGCTTGCACGTTTTGAAATCCATTGGTCTCCGAAATACTGAAGGAATTTGTTCATTCTTGTGCCATTTTTACCTTCCCATTTTGAAAAAAAAAGCTCACTCGCCTTCGAAAAAGAGACTTCATCGTAACAAGTTTGGAGTGCGCTGATGTCGGATTTTAACTGAACTCTCTCCTCTCGTTTGAATCCTTTAAAATGTTTTTCTAAATTTTTTAATACATGGAAGTAGCACATAATTCGCACAGCAGGCTCACCAAAAACACTGCGAAAGCCTCCAGTGATGGCGTCACACGCATCTGCCAACAAAATGGTCGGTTTCCACTCCAAATCATAGGCATGGAATGCTTGAAAAATAAAAGAAAAGTCAGCAGTTGCCTCATCTTTGCAAATTGCCAGACCAAACGGATGGAAAACTTGATTTTTGTCACTCGTTCCTAAAATCATGACCGGATAGCCTTGCTATATGAGTTTGTAGGTGGCATCAATGTGCACCATAGCGGACATCTTCATGTGACGCAACAGTCTCTTTGTGGACAACACAATTTTCCGGTCTTGTTGATTCGGATCCGCAGTTTCAGCTCGCACTACAAAATCTAACACAAACGGTTCATCGTCGTCCGATGGGACTTGTTTCCTTGCACTACACCAAGTATGAATTTCACCAGTAGATACACAGATACACTTGGTTTTCCAAAATTCTCATACCGCAACCTTTTCAGGAAAGCGAGAAGTTTGGGTTTTGACGGTTCAGGATGGTTCTTCCGTCTAATAGCAGCCAATAAGGCGTTAGGTTTATGAAGGCCCTCTTCAAACCTACTACGAACAAAGTTTTGAATTTCAATCGAAAGCCCTCTAGACGGATCAGAATTGTGGTTATCATGTTGACATTCTGTCTCAAATAAGGATTCTGCCATACTATTTGCATGGCAAAGAAGATAAATCCAGCGGGGCATTCTATAGTACGATACTTTCCAGCTGCGCAGCGAAATTCCACTTTATTCTCCCGGCCATTGAATCCTTCTGCGATGATTTTTTCCAAATAAATAATGACCTAACATAATCTTCTGCTTCTTCTGTAACAAACAACCAAAAAAATAATTTATTATAACGCTATATTAATGTCTACTCATGTTATTGAAATTATTAGTACTTATGTTATTCGTCACACTTATCTAACTGGTATTTTATTGTTACTCACCACTGGACTGAAATTCTCGAATTTTGTGCCATTCTCGATCTGCTCTTCTAGCTTTCTTCGGTTTTGGTTGAAAATCATCTTCAGACGAACACGAAACATCACTTTTATAGTCCTCAACATATGCGAAATTCATTGTGACACAAACGGAACAAGCGGTCGGATAATACTGAAAGACCGCCGTCGTGCATTGATTATTCTGACTGGAATCGGCTAATCTGTGTCGTTGTGTTTACTACAGTTAGTAAACATTTTCTCGGCGTGCTCCTTGAGACGTGCACTTCGGATTGTTTCGTCGTTCCACGAGCCGATTCAGAGTTGAAAAGTACCTGTCGTGCTGCAGCCCTATTCTGGCGGGCGAAATATTATTACCCAATGGATAATAATTATCTATTTGATATTTTTATAAACTTTCTCACGTTACTCGTCTGTACGGCTAAGAAATAAAGTGTCATGCATGATACATTGTTTTCCAGAATTCTTCAGTAATATTTGATGAGCTGGCTAAAGAAGAAAATAGAATTAGGCATTGACTGATGGATATGGGAACTAACATCAGTGCTTCGGCCCTTTATAAAAGTCTGCAATTGAGTTAGTTTCTAAAACTCGTTCAAGCAGGAAACCTATGCCTACCTAATTTCGTAGAAGTGAATCATCTATACTGCATGCCAAGTCGAGTCAAAGCTTCCAAACCTGTCAATTAGCTACATGAAGCACAACGTTAATAAAATAATAGGAAATATAAAGTTATTTATTGTTTAGGGGTAATTCCCGAAGGTCGATAATCATGGTGTATTCTAAAAATATGAATAGCGTGGGGGAGGGGGTGTTATGGATAAGTTAAATACAGGTAATGTCAACCTCATCTCGTCTCAAATGGGCTTCACCATTCTATCACAATTCCCTAGGGTCCCTATTAGGTGTCTACTTACATAATTTTTTCGTAGTTATTCAGTTAATTGATAAAGTAGTTCAATGGTATTCGTTCGAGAACAAACATAACCAACCCATCAGAGTAATAGCAAGAGGCCTACACCCCTCGTGCCCTGCTAAGGATATTATCGAAGACCTTGAGGCCAAAGGGCTAAAAGTTCTAGAAGCTATAAATCTCATCAAAAAAGAGAAAGACATTGACGAACGTGGCGAGGTCTCTATTTTGAAACACTCTCTGCCGCTTTTCATGCTTGTATTCGACAACAATGAGAAAGTAGAAAATATTCACAATATTCAATCTATCCTTAATGTTAAAGTTAAAATTGAACCGTTGAGGAGGACTTCGAAAGCGATCCCGCAGTGTAAAAACTGCCAAGGTTTCAACCATACGCAAAGATATTGTAAAATGGAAGCAAGATGCGTAAAGTGTGCTGGTAAGCACAACACGAAAGATTGCACATTGGATAGACAACTTCCTCCCAAGTGTGTAAATTGCCGAGGTCACCACCCTGCAAGCTACAGGGGATGCGAAGTAGCAAAGGAGTTGCAGAAAATCCGGGATAAGCCAAAAAATCCACGGGGTAACTTCGAATCTCCTCGGGAAACATTCTTCGCTCCTTTAAAAAACCCTAGCGCACGAGCCGATACGGAGAACGTCAAAGCCCGGAGCACCTTTGCGGACGCCATAAAAAATCCTGTTTCGGGGATCAAAAACAAATCTACTGAGGAATTGTTCTCCCTAATTCTGAAGAAACTTGATGATCAAGCTGGTAAATATGTAGAGATGGCCGAGCGCATCAAGAAAATAGAAAACAGCGCTAAATTCAAAGTATAAGATGAAAAGTAAATTGAGAGGCATCCATTCATTTCGCATAGCGCTGTGGAATCCAAATGGACTCCGAGAAAGGTTGTTGGAGTTGGAAATATTTTTACAACAAGAAAACATTGACATTTGTTTAATCTCTGAAACACACTTCACTAGATCATCATTCGTTAAAATTAAGGGATATCGATTGTACCATAGCGTTCATCCTGCCGATAGAGCGAGAGGGGGAGCTGCGGTCCTAATTAAGGAAAATATCAAGCATCACGAGGAAGAAAAGATAGAAGAAGAAAGCAATGCAAGTAGCTTGCATAAGTGACTTTATGAAAGACAGAGATATGATAGTTGCAGCAATAAACTGTCCTCCAAGACATGCGCTGAAAAAAGAGGACTACGCTAATCTATTCAACAGACTTGGGCATGACTTCATTATCGGAGGTGACTTTAATGCGAAACACCAATACTGGGGATCAAGAATCCAGAATCCGAAAGGAAGACAACTTTTTGAGGCTGGAAGAGAAGCGCACTGTGAGTTCCATTCAGGAGAAAAACCGACCTACTGGCCTAAGGATATGAATAAAACACCGGACCTTATTGACTTCTTCATTGTGAAGGGCTTGTCATCAAATTACATACACACTGAGGACGACGAAAACTTGTTATCCGATCACTCGGCGGTAGTCATGACAGTTAGTGAATCGATAATAATGAAAGAAGAAACAGAAAGACTCACGAATAGGCGGACCAATTGGGGGATGTTCAAGGAGATTGTGAACGCCAAAGTTGACTTATCAATAAGTCTGCAAACGCCTGCCCAGTTAGAGAAAGAGGTGCATAATTTTGTGCAAACCTTACAAGAGGCGGCTTGGAGTAGCACGCCGAGTAATAATCCCAATCACAAGCGGTGGTCCAGCTATCCTGTGGAAGTACGGGAAATGGTTCAAGCGAAAAGGCGGGCACGTAAAATATGGCAAAGGAATCGATCAACAGAAAATAAGATGAAATTGAACAAGCTTTGTAACCAGCTGAAAGCGCTTATAAGGCATGTAAAGAACGAAGAATTTTCGGCGTACCTCGAAGGCTTGACACCAGAAAAAGGCACAGAATACTCGCTGTGGAAAGCGACAAAGAGCCTCAAGCGGCCAAAAGTGCCCATACCACCCATTCGAACTGGTGAAGGAACATGGGCTAGGAGCGCAAAGGAAAAAGTGCAGGTATTTGCAGATCATCTGGAAAGAACCTTCCAGCCCCATCCACGGCAGTCAGCCAACGAATGTGTATCCTACGTACCCAACATGGACAACAGGGAAATTCGGCCAGTAATGATCAAAGAACTAAGGACGGAAATTATGACCAACCTCAGTACGAAAAAATCCCCCGGCTATGACTTGATAACATCCAGGATAATGCGGGAGCTGCCCGAAAGGGGACTTAGGAAGCTACTGTATTTAATCAACGCAGCCTTACGCCTCAAGTACGTCCCCCGACAATGGAAAGTAGCTGAAGTTATAATGATAGCGAAGCCGGGAAAGCCAGCTAATGAAGTGAAGTCGTATCGACCCATTTCACTTCTCCCTACAGTCTGGAAACTTTTTGAGAAACTCCTCCTGAAAAGACTAAGGCCTATTCTAGAAGAAAAACGAATCATACCATCCCATCAGTTTGGATTCAGAGAACAACACTCCACAATAGATCAGGTCCATCGGATAGTGAATGCTGTGGAGTCTACTCTGGAAGAAAAGAAAATCTGTTCGGCTGTCTTTTTGGACGTAGCTCAAGCGTTTGATAAAGTTTGGCACAAGGGGCTTGAGTTCAAGTTGAATAAACTCCTTCCGAAAAAATTCTACGAAATTCTGAAATCTTATTTATGCGGTAGACACTTCCGAGTGAAACATGAGGGTGAATATTCGCGGTTGCGTAAAATTTCGGCTGGAGTACCTCAAGGAAGCGTCCTTGGACCAGTGCTTTACCTATTGCACACGAGTGACCTACCCGTAAGAGAGGACTCAATCATCGCAACGTTTGCCGACGACACAGCTCTTCTTGCAGTCGGAAATGATGTTGAAGAGGCTACTAGCAAAATGCAAACCGCGGTAGAAGAAGTAAACACCTGGACAAAAAAGTGGAGAATAAAACTCAACGAGGAGAAATCTGTTCATGTAAACTTTACAAATCGCAAGACCAGCCCAATCCCTGTGCAACTCAATGAGAAAATAATACCATTTGCAAACACGGCGAAGTACCTAGGCATGACGCTGGATGCTAAACTCCAGTGGAAGCCTCACGTCAAAAAGAAAAAAGAGGAACTCAACACCAAGCTCAGAAAAATGTACTGGCTGCTCGGGAAGCATTCTGAGCTCTCGATGGCCAACAAGCTCCTGCTATACCAGCAAGTTCTGAAACCGATCTGGGCCTACGGGTGTCAGCTTTGGGGCTGCACCAAGAAAAGCAATGTCAAAGTCATACAAACTTTTCAAAACAAAGTTTTGAGAATAATAACAAATGTGCCCTGGTATGTACGAGGGCTTGACCTGCATCGTGACCTGCAAATTGAAACGGTGGCAGAAACTGTCAAAAAACGAGCAGCGGAGCACGAAAAAAGGCTCCACAAACACCCTAATGTCGAGGCACTCGTCTTGCTAGATACTGCAGGAGACCTTCAACGGCTAAAAAGGACCAAACCCCTTGACTTGGTAGCTACATTATAAGTGTAGTGAAGCCACAAACTGTGTAATGTGAAAGTGAAGTTGCTAGATGTTATTTAATTCTTATTTGTATATACAGGGTGTCCAATAACGAGATGCTCAGAGAAAAACCTGAGTTTGGGGACATCATTTGGGACCAAAATGCCTATGTGACATTTTTAAAAATTCCTTTTAGTTTTCTCAGAATCGTCCTTTTTACGTTATTTTGGCTTGTTGCTTCTTTTTTTCGAAATGTGCATGTTGCAAGCCTCGTAAATCTTGCAAACCCAAAACTAAGGAGCTCGTTGGAAAGAGCACAAAATTTTCTTACAGAATAGTTCATTTAAATCATGATTAAACTACATTTATTTGGCATGACAGAAGCTCAAACGAAAACAAACTTCATTTTTCAAAAATTTGGAAAATTTCGGACGTGATTTTCTAAACTTTCCTAAATTTTTGACTATTATTTTTACCGCTGGAAAAACGTCCTAATTTAGTGAGCTTTCGAATGATCTATTCACTTTTTGATATTCGTCCATTTTGGTAGGAGTAATTAGGCAAAATGTCTGAAAAATCTCAGGCGACACGTGCAAAATGAGTTACATGAGACATCTTTTTTTCGGGTGTATTTTCACTGAAATTGGTTTTCAACAAGAACAACGATCTGAAAACGACTATGTATGTTTATGTAGGACCGGTGACCAAAGAGGAGAGCGCCTCTAGGCAAGAAAGTGGCCCTAAAAATTGCACCGGAACTAACATGACAATTTTCTCTGCTACACTCTCCTCGCAGCTCTCCTCTTGAGTCACCGCTCCTACATAAACTGACTCTAAGGAAATAATGATAATTTATGTTATCCAAGCTTTCTTGAGTCAGTAATGAAGAGGAGGGGCAAGAAGTAAGATTAAGGAAATATGTAATAAAGCATGAATAAAGCTGTAGCCGCGTAGAAGCCTACGTCCTACATTGTCTGTCTTACATCGTTGAGGTTCGTCAAAAACGGACCGGATTCGGCTGCTCGCCATCTTCAATATTTAATTTGCCAACTGAAACCAAACGAGTTTCAGTTGGGAAACCAAACGCTGAAGATGGCGAGCAGCCGAAACCGGTACGTTTTTGACGAGCCTCAACAGAAAAGACAGACAATGTAGGCTCGTACGGCTACAGCTTTATGCATGCTTTATCCACTAACCCTCGTAGTTTAAGCGCTTCTACTAACAATTTAAAGATGTAAGAAGAACAAATTAAAAGAAAGAACAAATCAATTCGTGTAAAGAGAAAGTAAATCTGGAGACTACTAACCACAAAATATGACAGTGGTAATAATAATAATAATAATATTAAAAATAATAAAAAAAAGAAACCCTTTTTCTCTCTGGAGCTGCTCGTAATGTCCTCCATGCTCCGGAAGACACAATTCCGCTCTTCGACCAACTGCATTTGTAGCACGTTGGAGCTCCTCAGGGTTTCTTCTCAGCTTGTTGCTCGCCGATATCATCCGGGCTTGTAGCCTTGAGGCGCTCTCCTCTTTGGTCACCGGTTCTACATAAACATACCTTTAGTCGTTTTCAGATCGTTGTTCCTGTTGAAAACCAATTTCAGTGAAAAAACACCCGAAAAAAATATGTCTCATGTAACCCATTTTGCTCGTGTCACCTGAGGGTTTTCAGACATTTTGCCTAATTTCTCCTACCAAAATGGACGAATATCGAAAAGTGAATAGATCATTCGAAAGCTCACTAAATCAGGAAGTTTTTCCAGCAGTAAAAATAATAGTCGACAATTTAAGAAAGTTTAGAAAATCACGTACGGAATTTTCCAAATTTTTGAAAAATGAAGTTTGTTTCCGTTTGAGCTTCTGTCATGCCAAATAAATGTAGTTTAATCATGATTTCAATGAACTATTCTGTAAGAAAATTTTGTGCTCTTTCCAACGAGCTCCTTAGTTTTGGGTTTGCAAGAATTACGAGGCTTGCAACAAGCACATTTCTAAAAAAAGAAGTAACAAGCCAAAATTACGTAAAATGGACGATTCTGAGAAAACTAAAAGGAATTTTTAAAAATGTCACATAGGCATTTTGGTCCTAAATGATGGCCCCAAACTCAGGTTTTTCTCTGAGCATCTCGTTATTGGACACCCTGTATAGCAGTTGCAACATGTAATAAATAGAAAAAAAATTGATAAAGTATTAATTTTATGAATATTATATATTCTGAATAAAATTTTCATTTCATGAATATATGCATCGATGAGTATGATTTATAACCATATTGTGACTTCCCGCTAATGGTGTGGCAGGAATATTATATGCTGATTCAATAGAATGAAGGTGGCTTCGATAAATTACTTAAACGTAATTTAGACGAGATTCCGCCCTCTGATCACCTCAAAACTGGACACAAGAAGGAAAGTCATTGAAGTAGAACAAACGAAGAAAATTCAATACATCTAAAGGGAGGTCATAAATATTTTCGTATGCCAGTCTTGTGT
This sequence comes from Corythucha ciliata, assembly GCA_038030265.1. Classification (NCBI taxonomy): domain Eukaryota; kingdom Metazoa; phylum Arthropoda; class Insecta; order Hemiptera; family Tingidae; genus Corythucha; species Corythucha ciliata. The sequence continues at coordinate 37,826,056 of CM075943.1, forward strand.
AACCTGCAGAAAAAGTATTGAGTAAAAGGCATCTCGTTGGTCCAGCGGTTCAATTCCTGATGCCCGGAAAAAAAAAAAAAAAAAAAAAAAGCGTTCAGCGTTCGAAGATTCTGTTGAAAAAGTATTTTCTAGTTTCAAAGAGTTGGAAAGCCATGGTCAAATTCCTTTAAAAGAATCCACGGGAAATTATAATAATGGTAGGGGTTTTCCGTCCTGTTTATACAGGTTTGCGAGCCGAACCCATCGAAAGTAGGAACCGAAGAAATTCGCGATATACATAGTTTGTTTGAATGGATGTCAGACATGAGTAACACAAACATGCGAGCTTGGGCCTCAGGCTTTGGTTTCGAGGCTTTTGTTCATAAAAATGTGTTGGTGTTTTGCCTCTCTCTAACCAAATATATTAGGCGTTCTGCTTCACAATTGTTCACCACACATTATACTTTTTTGTGGGAGAGAAAAATGTTTTACAGTTACACCCAACCCCTGGAAAGGAAAGAACTGAAGGAAGTTTGAAAGTTAAATTGAAGAGTAAGAGATTTGTTGCCGTTAGTGCCTCTTCGCTATCCAATTTTTTGGGTTATAAATAACTATAATATCTTTTTTTATTATTATGTTCTATTTTGTAACAAGGAAGAAGTGCAAACAAAAGGAAAAAGGAAATTGATTATGAGTCAGTTCTTGTTTTTCCCCACTCATAGAATTAACACACAGCTTTTATTATGCATTTTCGTCTCCTTCGTCATCCTTAGTCATCAATCACGGAGCCTTCCTTGTAGGTTTTTGCTGTAAGCCTAATCCTTCAACCCCTCCCCCACCACCATAACGCTCAACAACAAATTGCATTGAGATCTCGCCGACAAATTAATTTACGTTGCTCATAAACAATACGGTACTCATCTTTTCATGAGCATGTTTTTTAAACAATGATATTCAATAGCCAGAAAGAAACGAGCTTATAGGAGTGTCAATTCCTAACTGAATTACTGAACAAGAAAGCGTGAGTAGCAGTTTAAAATAATTTCGTACAATGTTCCACTCTTATTCCCGGCATCCCTGAAGAACCGGTTACTAAACTTACGCAATAAGTCAGTTAGTTGTCCTTGAACCACTGACTTGAGGAACAAGTGAGGTAGGCTTGTGTCCTCAACTCAAAAGAGTTTAAACTGTGAGATACCTTCTGAAGAAAGGAAAAAAAAAGGAGGAAGGAGGAACAAATACGAAGGGAAAATAAAACCGAGATCGTGGAAGAAAGAGGGGTCGTCGTTCGTTGAGTTGTGCGACTGTATCGAACGGTCTGTTTTTCTCGCTGAAAAAAAAAAAAAAGGAGTTGCTTCGTGCGTTTTCCGCCGGTTCCGACCTTCGATTTGGGACAGTTTCTTTCAAGGCAACGATCATCTGCCGGTGAATCCTTTGTTGTGGTTAAACTATAAAATTATTCGAATAGATTCGAGCACTTAGTCTTCGGCGAGCTTTGGACTTATTTCAACTCGGACTCGACAGCATAGCGCATTTTTCACTCTAAGACCTTCATCTTTGTAGGTTGGTATAATCTTGTTATACTTGGCATGTCTAGCACTCTAGCAAGTTTTACGATTACATTGTTTTCAAGTGTTGAAAAAGTGCTCCAACATCACATGAGGACCAGCCCCCCTAATCTGTAACTCATAACGCGTGCGTTAGCGAAATAAACAAGGTGAATAATTGAAAGTAATCAGCTGAGAAATTTTGCTAACGCACGCGTTATGAGTTACAGAATCCCAGAATTAATTCGGGCTGGGGGCTTATTCTCTAACTCCGAAGCAATAGCTTTTTCGAAGTCATATGTTTATTTCATTGATTTTCTTCAAACAAATGAATGAAATAAACACATGGCTGGCGAAAAAAATATTGCTTGTTGTTAGAGAATAGGCCCCCTGCTCTGTAAAATTAGCAACAGTTCATGTCAACAGTCAATCACATTCAATTTTGTCGACTTATAGCGTTTTTCATTTGCATAAAATTCTGCTCTATAGCAGATCATTTCCACTCGTCCTCTCTGAATTAAAACATATGTTAACGGAGAAGGCGAGTGGAAATTAATGGCGTTTTCCATTCAATGCAATACGCTCGTGTGGCTTAAGTTTTTCCACCCGCCCTCTCTGAATTATATTAATTATTTATATATTTGTTCGGTGGCTGCTTCTAATGCAAATAAAACAGATTCAGTGTCAAACAGTGTACTGCCAGCAGCCACCGAACACAGCTTATTGTATAAGCGTTTGACGCTTAACGTTTATGGTTATGTGACGCCCCATTAGCGTTACCGGGCGTGCCGGTGGAAAAAGAGTTATTGCAATTAAGAGTGGCACTTAAATATAAACACAATACATGTCTCCATACTGTTGTGGGTCTTTAAACTTGTGTGGTTAACGTTTAAATTTCAAATTTGACTGTTATGCTTATCGTGACATCACCTAACCGTAACCGTTAATCGTCAAACGCTTGCGTAATAAGTCTCTATTAAGAGCATGACGTGGCTTACTGTCGTGAAAAACTTTTGTTAAAGTTATAAAACAGGCCCACTTGTTCATTTGGGATTTTGAGAAATAAGTAATTCCTCGCAATTTTTGCGATTATGTGTGGAATGCCGAGCCTACACGACACTAAGGTTGCCTCAACGCAAACGAGCTCTGTGACTAGTGGTACTTTTGCCATCAAACCCATGTATGTTTTCAAAAAGTATTTTTTTAATCCTTGCAGGTTGAAAATGGTGAAAGAAGCGAAGGCGAACGCCAGTGGGAACTGGGGAGTTCACATATAGTTCCTTGATATGTACCACATTTTTGTTTCAAAGACGTATTGAAGGCGTTTAAACGAGACACTTATTCGATAAGCATACCATCTTAACCCCTCTTCCGGGCTGCCCACTAAAGTTCATTCTTACAGTTAGTTATTCGAAAACTTTTACTCTTATTAAAGTCTCTCTCTCTCGTTTTGAGTATGGTTACAAGAAATATAAGATGAATTCAAGACGACGTAGTGGAGTCTTAATGGCCCGTAGTAGCTTTCCGGCGAGAATGACGTCCAAGAATTTGCTGGTTAATTGCATAACTTGGACTATTCCTCTTTTGTTATCGAAACTTTCTTGGAACGGGAAGTCGGTAATTGTTCATGAAGACAGTTACATGCCTCACTAGCCTGCGTATGAATGGGTGGTCCAGTAGGGTTTAGGACTTGATGCTGCTTTGGACTTCCTGTGATGTTTGTTTCGCACTAGTTATAATACATAGAAGCACATAATTCAATTCATTCCACGGAGGCGTTATATAATAGTACATACCCAGTAGTTTCTTCGACGTGTGTAATCATTTCCATTTTTCAAGCATTTCAGGAGGTGAAAACGACCTGAAATAAACACGCTCTTTTTTCACTGTACGATGCCTTCCACGGCATCACGAAGCCCGAGGACCGAAAGCAAGCAATCAGCGGAATGATTTAAATTCATCAAATTATGTCTCAATCGTCTTTTAAAGATTTGTGTCAAAAAGTAGAGAAACGCGCACGTGTTTTACTATCCCAATTGTTCTCAAAACCGATAGCCTCTTCTTCAGCCAACAAAAGCCTTCTCTTCTTAATTGGTCCGTTCACTCTTCTCATGATTTTTCTGATTGAGGACTGAATAAGGAGACGCTATTAAGAAAAATTGTCTACTCACCTCCTGAAACTCCTGAAAGGGAACCTCGTGTAGTCGAGTTTACCCACAAAGACATTTAAAAAAAGGCGGGGAGGGGAGGGAGGGAAGTACGGACGAAAGATTATTCTTAGTTTATTCTCATAGCGGAAGTAGATTAATAAAAGGTAGAAAAGGTAAAGAAGAAATACTTCCAGCCAGGTGCACCGCGCCGCTGGCTGCCAATAAACGCGAGGCTTTTCTATTTCCGCCTTTTCTACTTCCGCAATCGGTTTCAGCTCTTTAAATTGGCATCAACTGCAAGAATTTCACTTAGATTTTCATTAAAGCTTATAAGAGTTGTAAACCATTCTTCTTTAATATCTGTTGAAATTGCAATGCCAATCGAACCTGAAGCTCGTTAACCTAAATAATGAAATTTTAATAGAGAGAGGTCGGAGAAGTGTATGAGTTCTTTCCTAGCCCGTTATTACCACACAATTAGGAAAACTTTGAGTCCGTCAGACCAAACTTTTTAAATAAAAAGGAATTGTTGAAACGCACCCTGATTAGTCTGGCATGCAAGTTTAACGAATTTGTTCTAATTTCTACCTAGGTCATTCTTTTTCTTCTATTCGTAGAAGAACTCCTGTGTCTTTCGTTAAAGTGCTCTGCAGCTGCGGGTACAAATTTCTTCTAAAATACAAGTTGAAAAAAGGAAAAAAAAGAGAGTTTTTTCCACTACTACTTGATAAGTTGTGTATTGTCTTGAAAGAATTCTCAAGTTATAAATTAGTTTCAGTTTCAAAGGGAGATTTATTCATTTCAAGGAGAATAGGAAAATGGTTCACTTTGTTTTTTATTTTACTTTTTTCCCCATTTTTTTGTCTTTAAATGATTGTAAGATCTTACTGCCTCATTACAGTGGATCTAGGTATAATAATAAAGTCCGGCAGCCCACCGTTCGCAAAATCCGGGTCACTTGATCGTGTCTGGGACCCTAAAGGTGGAAGGGGGGGGGGGTCGTTTATTGTAGGTGAGTTGCGATGGATTCCCTCTGGATCCTTCAGGATTGACGTGACATTTATAAAAATCAGAGGTTTTATGTGTAACAAAAGGTGTAACAAAAGTAAGGTAAGACAGCAAATATACTCTATCGTAGATCCAAATACTCGTGACTGTCAATACTCGAAGGAACTTATATGATCATAAACGAACAAATCTACCAACTAATTTTGTCAATCGGGGTCGGGCGCGGTCTTAAAATGGCGCAGCACGGTTGTAGAAACCGCGCCCCCGCCGCGCCGGTCTATCACATGGTACGTGGCAACGAAGAATCCACCAATCATGTCCGACAAAATATGGATGCAAAACAAAAGGTACCCTTCCCCGATATTGGAGTTATTTCTCTTTCAATTTAAAATTCGGTCTCATTCATCTTTTCCCGTGAAATGAGTAAAAAAAAAAAAAAAAACTGCATCGCGTAAAGAAAACAGTATTGAAAGGCCCGTGGAAGGCGGTATCAATGGAATGGTGCAATACGGTTGAAATCCGCATACATTGTTGCTAGCACTAATAAGTGAGCTGTAATTTTACAAAAAGAACAAAAATTGTGTACCTGCGTACTGCTCATCTGAAACATTCTCTACTAAAACCGATGAAACTGGGCATGTTTAGCAAAATTTCAAATATTATTTTAACCCGTCAATTTAGGAAGAACTGGAAGCAACTCGAAATTGCACGCTCTTCAGTTTCAACTGAACCTTTTAAGTGGACCACTTTCAATTGAATCCCAGCTTCTGTTCTCTTCCACTTGAAGTCGAGTGCTTCCAATTTCAAGCTCCAAGTAATCGTGGACTTTCAATTGCCTGTCCCTTCTGCTCCTAGTTCAATTATCTGATCCTTTTCTTTTACCTATAACCTTTCTCCATTCCTTACTCGGTCTTGAACTAAATTAATCTTATCAGTTGCAATAACTCTACTCCCAGTTTCCACGGTTTATCTTAACAAGAGCTCCAAGCGAAAATAATCTCTCTGGCTTATTTTTATTACCTTTCTGCTCTGACTTTTTTTTTTCCAGAATCATAATAAACGATACTCTCTCGCCGTTCTTTATCATGAAAATCATCGCCATTCTTGCCGCTCTCCTAGGGGCTGTGATGAGCCAAGGCTTATGGCGCGCCATTCCCATCAATATGAATGTTCCCGTGGAAACACTGCCGCGGTCACTGCCTGGTGCTGGCGTCCCCGAAACGCAAGAGGGTTGGCTTAATAGAGATATCATCGTAGGTGGATACTACAGGCATTGAAATGATGTTAGCGGTTGCATCGCGTGCAACTGTTTACGTTTCTTACACGGTTAAGAGTTTTATTTTATTTTTTCATTTGTTATCTTACAGGAGTTCCACATATACTTTGTAGTATAAAGCTTAACCACTACATTTACGCCTGAATGTAAATAATATAATTTGTATGCTCAAATGTACCTACTATGAACTCATCCACTCGTATTTAAAAAACACATTAAAAAAAAATTGCCCGAAAAATATCAAACCTTCTTCTTTATACATTAAAATATAACAAATCGGATGAAATGGTAAACAACGATTCGTACATCACTTTTCTGTCCTGTTACGCTAATTGGCCGCATCTTGATATTTAGGCCCCTCAATGCGTGGGTCGGGTGGGACGACTCAAGCTCAAACGCAAATCCTTCTATAACAAGATCTTTTTATTTTTAAAGAATCTTCTCCGAGCGACTTTAGTTTTTGTTACCATTTCCACGGGAAAGCTTGTTAAAATGTCTTCATTTCGTTTGAATTGTATCACAAGAGTATAGTGTTGCATTAACGTTTCTTCAGTAAGCTCTTCGATAGGTGAGCCGAGCAATTCAATCCTAAAAACACTTTTACAAACCTGAAAAGGTTTTAAAAAGGTTGTCCCCTCCCCCTTCACGTGAGAAGCTGTTCTTCTAAATGATAGTTACATGCGGATGAAAAAGGATATCCCTCGCAACCCCCTCAATTAGTTTATCGCCTTTTTATGTACCTTTATGCTAACCCTGGCACCCTTATCGTTACATCCACAATTTCAGGATTCACCCCTCAGAAACAGCTAGCTGCAGGGAAAGTGTTTGAAGGTGAGGGTATGGCTACAGCAGAACGAGATACGTCTTTGGGGCTTAGAGTGTAGGTAGTAGGTACTTGGAGACAGTCAGTTCCCAAGACATTGCGAGGGAAAGCTACTCCGATAAGTGCTTGGCAAGATGGGAAAAGGCTAAATGAATAAAAACACATCACAAAGTGACTGCAATGACAATCTAGGTAACTACCGGGGTGCATTTAAACGTGTGATTGCGTGCATTGGTGGTCGGAGGCTGGTTGCCCGCAATGGATATAATTTATATCGAGTTAGTTCGATCAAGTTATCAATCCATCTCTTGATTAATACAAAGTTAATTTGTGTTTAATAATTCTCAAAGTATAAGTAACTGTGAATAAGCGAACATAAATGTGTAGAGTAACTATATTTTCATCTTCATTTACTTACTTTAAGTTGATAAATTAGCCTAAACCTTGAAAGTAAGCCCTTGTATTTCACGAAAATGAGTTCATTTTCTTGTTGCAAGTTCACATAGTATAAAATCTACTTATTATTTAGGTTTTCACTCGGGAGGCTCAATTAAGAGAAAGGCAGAGTGCTTCATAATGGAGCTTTACGTTAAATCAGACTCCACCAACACTCTAAATCAGCTTTTACGAGCGAGCAGGTTCGATAATCATTTTATAACTTAATGAATGAAGAGCTTTGTGAAAATGCTCTCTTGCAGCATTGAAGTAATTGAAGGACACGCTCGCCGTTCAAAATGAACAATATTCCCGTGGCAAGTCAACGTGGACTGTTTTTTTAGTCACTCGTTAATGAAGATGTAGCCAGGAGAATTAACGCTCAGCCGAAAGGCACAATGTGCAACTAAAATTGGAACATTAGCAATTGAACTAATGTAGGTACTAAATTGTTGTTCTTGTTCAAAAGCTAATGATGGAGTTGGGCATACCAATCATGAGCTTAAAACACTATAAATACGATATCATTCTCGAAGGAATTGTTATAATCTGTCCATTTACTGTGGGACTCTCGCACGGGTTGCATCATGTCGATAGATCAATTTTTTCACTCCCACCAAAATGAAATTGGAGCCGAAAAATACAATGTCTCAGTTTTTGGCTCCGAAAGATGTCATTTCGTGGCTATATTTGCTCCGACTGGGTCCGGCCCAAACCATGGCCACTAAAAAATCCCAGAAATTTTCAAATTCGATAAATTAAGGCGTGAAACGTGCAATATCGTCAATTCCAGTCAGGAAGCTCCCAATTTAACTGATACTTACCTCCAAAATGTTGCAATTTGGCGGTTTTTCATCAGGGCGCTGTCATGCCCTCATGCTAGCCCGGCTTCACGATCACTTGAAAAAAAAACAAAAAAAAAACGAAACTTTCAAATTCAAAATAAATAAATAAATTAAAAACATCCGCGAAAAATGCACGATTAAAGTCGAGTCTCCACGTCCGCGTCGTTCATTTGTTCAGTGCACGCGCGCTGTCAAGAGTACAACCACACTATAGTATATTGTACAACGAGTGAGTAAATTGTGAATTCACTTGCGAGTTGTAGTTTCAAGCACGAGCCGCAGGCAGTTTATAAGCATGAGCCGCAGGTGAGTGCTTACAACACAACGAGCAAGGAAATTCACTTTTATCACGAGTTGTGCATGCTATTTTTCTCACGGTGGAGCTCGCTTCATAATAAAATAAAAACAGAAGTTTGACAGGGAAGGGGTAATGTTTTTTTTTTTTTTTTTTTTTTTTTTAAGAAATTAAGACTACTATCAATCACTAATGTGAGTCAGTGTGAAGGTTACTGCAGCTGGTGAGAATCCCATTGCTAGTAGAGGCACCGCTGCGCTCTACCGGTCAAAAAATAGCAATAACCATTTCTTGCTCGGCCACGAATGAGTAAAAAACAGCTTTACTCACTAGTGAGTAAAGTTGTTATTTACCCACTGTGATTTTTGAGGCTAGTAAAAAACAAATTTACTCCTTCTTAAGTGTAATATAAATGGTATACTTTACCCGCAAGTCGCGAGAAAAAAAAATCTGTCATCGGAGCCCACGGTGTGGATAATGTGATCAAAGTCATTCAACTACTCAGTGCTCGAAGGTACCATCCACATCCTCTATGTGCGTAAAGTGCAACGTGGAACACACTGCAAATTATAGAGGCTGTCCGCTTGCAGAAAAATTACAAAAAAAAAAAAAAAAAAAAAAAAAAAAAAAAAAAAACAGTAAATTCCAAGAAATGCACGGTAAAAAAAACAAACTAACGCGGATATACGGGCTCACCCACTCAGAGAGGGGGATGACGTCAACTTCCTCGAGAGACAGTTGACTCCTATTAAAAAATGCCCTGTTCGGGAAAACTGCTGAACGTACGCACAAGCGGCAGCCCACATTCATCAAATAAAAATAGCGATCTCATGAGCAGCTTAGTATCCAAAATCGACGCACTTCTATCTACAATCCAACCATACTCATGTCCCAAATCTCACCGCCTTCCTAAAAAAAAAAAAAAAAAAGCACACCTTGAAAATAAACACTTGGAACTGTCAAGGTATAGCAAAAAAATATATCGAAACAGCACTGTATGTCTTAATCGACATAATTGACGTTGAACGGAAACCAAACTTTCCCCACATTTAAGTTTCAAGAGCAGATTCAATTGCTGCAGGGCGGACCATCCAAGTGGGCGTCGAAAAAGCGGCTCGCTTCTTCTGACCAGATCAGACATCAAGCACAAGGAGCTGCCCCCGATACGTAGAAACGAAATCCAACCAGCTAGAATACAAAATCTTACGCCTGGGAAGTGTTAACTAGGATCTTTCTATTCGGTTCCTGAAAACAAGCTAAAACTAGTTCACCCGTAGGGTGTTCTCTACGAGTTGAGATATCACTTCTTAATCGGTAGTGACTTCAATTCTAAGCACCCCAGATGGGGATCCAACATAGCGAACCCAAGTGGGAAATTACTTCATGACGTCGGTTTTCAACACAACCTAGATTCCTCCCCACATGGAAACGGCACTCCCGGATATTCTTGATTTCTTTATTGGGAAAAATGAGAGCCAGATAAGCTCAAATGTTCATGTATGCCTCATGCATGTCAGATCGGAGGAAATCCTTGTAACGGTTCGACCATATTGTGGCTGGAAAGACAATCTGAGAGGTCTGAGGCGTCAATTATTCGGTGTTGATGCCTATTGCGAATCGCGGCAAGGGGAGCTGGTGTGTTACACGGACGGCTCCAAGAAGGGTCAGGAAAGGCCGACCGGAGCTGGAATTTTCGTGCCGGAGCTGGGGGTGGAAATAAGTATCCCGCTAGGGCGACACACCACAGTTTTCCAGGCCGAGGTGGTAGCGATCGATGCTTGTATTCGGGAGCTACCAAAGCGGAAAGTGACAATCGGCCACTCGGGCAATCGGTATCTACTCTGTCAGCAGGGCGGCGCTGGGGGCGATCACCAAACCCGTGGTGGACTCAGCGGCCGTGGCGAGATGCAGAGTAGGGATACGGGACCTTCAGGGCGAAGGGAACTCCCTAACGTTGGGATGGATCCCGGGTCATAGAGGATGGATGGCAGGGAAATGAACAAGCAGACGAGCTGACCAAGCGTGGCGCGGATCAGTCGGTAATAGGGCCTGAACCATCGGTGGGCATTGCCCGAAGGGTGGTTTTGAGGGAGATAAGGGCCTGGGCCAGTGACCAAGCTCTGAGGAGTTGGTGGACTGAACCCGGGTGCCGGCAAGCAAAACTGGGAATCAATGGGGAAGATCAGGAAGCTTCGGCGTGGTTGCTGGGACTAACACGGGTAAAGCTTAGGCAGATATTAGGGATGTATACAGGAAATTACGCCCTTAACAGGCATCTGTCAATCATGGGGGCAGTAGGGGAGCCCGACTGCGAAAGATGTGGGGAGGCTGAGGAAACCGCGGAGCACGTCTTATGCGAGTGTGACGGCTACGCGGCGGCCAGATTCATTTTTTTTTTGTGAAGATAGGATATCCTTCCCCAGCTTCTCAAAAGAGAACGGGGCCTGTCTCCTGAGATTGCTGGAAAGGATAAATAGATTTGAGGAGCCGTACTAGGCTCTCCCGAGTCCGGGCCCCAAGTGGGTATGGTGAATGGGCCGAAAGGCTTTTGGCACCTTCAGAGTCGGGAGACCATCCGAGACCTCAAAAAAAAAGTTCCGACAGCAGCCTGTCGGGAAAAGTGCATTTCATTCATGCGACAATCGAGTCAAACCTCATAAGTTAGAACGAGATCAATCAATTGTGAATGAAATTTAGGCCGTGGTATAGAAAGTCAAAATAATAAAATCGTGTTTCTTTTTACCGCAGGCCCCTTTTTTGTCACCAACTGAGGGGGAACAAAATGATGAAAATGAAAAATGAAACAGAGTCGGTTTGGTTGCCTAATATACACGATATGGAAAGGCGACTCTTGTTAGAGGAGTTATTTGCAATTAAAATCTTTATCCCGGCATAAATTTCATTCATAATTGATTGATCTCGTTCTAACTTATGAGGTTTGACTCGATTGTCGCATGAATGAAATGCACTTTTCCCGACAGGCTGCTGTCGGAACAAAACTTTTTTCAGATTACGTTAATTTTCAGATCAGTTACATTAGGTTAAATGGTATGTCACAATTTCATCATTGCGGAATGCGGAGTGCCTGGGTTCGAATCCGAAACAATTTTTTTTAAATTTTTTTTTGTTCCTCCCTTTTTGGCCCACCTCAGGATTTTTTACTCAAGATTTATTAAGCTGTAGGCAAATCAAATAAAAGAGACGGCTCAAAATACAATCTCAATGAAATTTTTTGGTAATTGGGTGGTCCAGTAAAGCATAGCGTTAATTTAATAGCTCCCCTCCGCCGAGAACTCCTCTGCCATATCAACGGATTTGGTTCACAAAGGTCTCATTCGAAAGAGCGTTCATTTCTCATTACTCGAGTCAATTTTGGGGGCAATTGCAGCAACAGCAGTGCGGTAGCGAATTTTCAACTAATTCAAACCCCTCTTTCACACCGTTCCCGTGGACCGATTCATCTGGATCACGAACTCGTCCGAGATATTCATGCTATTGATTTTTAGACCAAATTTGGTTGCCGTAAGTAAAAAATTGCGACCGTGATCGTGCTAACAAGCGAGGGACCATATATATATATATCAAATCGAACCGACCTCGGATTCGTGTTCTAGGGGTTCTGAAACGTGAAAAAAAAGTATCACAACCCATATGTGCGACCATCAGGGCGAGACCAATAGTGCATTTCTAGAATGAAATGCAAATTATGAAATAATTTAAAATAAATAACAATAATGCCTATTGCGGTCCCCACATCAATCAAAAATGCACGACCGGTGTCGGATCGGAAGCGTGCATGATAGGTGTGAACCGGGCTTAATTCGTATCTTATTAATATGCCTACCAGGGAATAAATTATGTAGATCGTTTTACGGAAAATATTCATAAAAACTCGAGCGAAAATTGAACATCGTTGCGCTTGCGTGATTTGCCTCGTTCATCAAACAACGCTCGTACAATGTTACTCACGTTTCGATCTTGACATAAAATGTACTAATGTCTGATAAGACGCCGACGCACTTTTTACACCATGTAAGCCCATTCGGTGTCGAACCAGTGTTACAACCTTTTAGATTGCGCATAAAATTCCTGGTAGATGGTCCTTGCTATGCCCTTAATTACGTGTGCGTGCTTTAAGGCGAGATAACATAGTTTTGGTTTATGGCCGCTATGCGAACTTACTCTAATGAGAAATTTAGAACTGACTCTCTCAAGACTTATGAAAGGTAATCTAGCGGGGTTGTGAAGGGAGTTTGTTAAAGTCGAAGGAGGATAGAGAGAAGGAAGTTGATAGGCAGTGCGTTTAACCAAACACTAAACTTGGTGATTAGGCAAGATCTATGAAAATTATTGTGTAGATTGTCTGAGTAAATCATTAAAGAGTTTGAAGCGATAGTGTCTAATTGGGGAAATTGAGAGGGTTGTTTTGGAAAATGACAAAAATAGAAAGGTTGAGCTGAAGGTCGGTTTGATGTAGGCGGAATAATTTGCCAAATGAGATCAAAATGTAAAAAAGACAGAAACTTTCTTTCCCTAAGGTTTGAGGATTTGACGTGGATGACGAGTGGTGAATGTACCAGGCGAAGAAAACTTTTTAGTTGTTCTTTATCAAGAGAGCCTTTTGAAATATACGTACTGGCGAAGTTTTTTAAGCTGTTAAACGTCTTTCAGTTTTTTTAGGGTATAATTATATCGCAAGATCAGTCAAAAAAGACAAAGGAAAAGGAGAAAAAGTCCTTACACTAATTGAAAATGTTTTTGTTTGAATACTCGTCTCACCCCTTTCCCTGCAACTCTTCTTGTCCTTAATCCCTTTTACCTCTCCATAGTGGCCGTTTAATGAGTCGCCCCCATCAATTGGAATTGTATACTTTTCTCACTGTCAAGTTCTATTTTCGAATGTCCTTCGTCGTCCTGGAAAATAAAACTCATTTATAGAACGAACATATACATATAGTTGTGCTGAATTAACTGGATGTTATTCACTTTCTTTTTCTTTTCCGGTTGTCACTATATGTATACACTACCCCGCATTCTCCTTCTCAGGAACTATTATAAAATCGTAAAAAAAAAAAAAAAAAGTATTGTTCTTGAATTCCCGCTTCAGTAGCCACACCTATATGAAAAAAAAACATATCGTGTTTTCCATAGGTGTGTTGCTGAAGAGGGGCTACCATTTTTTGCCCAAAATTCGTTCATAAATCACTCCTTAGAAAAAAAAACGGTTATAATTAGCTCCTGAGAAGGAGAAAGTGTGGACGCCAGTGAGATTTGATATTGTAATTCCAACGAGATTATTGAAAAGTTATGTCACGGCCATCAAGACCGAGAGGTCGTGCTGTTGATAGTATAAACTAGTGTTTCCCAGATACAACCAAATCTGGAATGATTGTTTATTTTAAAGTTTTATAAATATTATCATTTTTTTCAATTAATTAATGTGACATACTTTATTAAACGTTATCCTTCAACACCGAGAAAAACAACATTACCACTCAATGGGAGTCACTGGTTTCTATTAAACGCTTGTTACGTACTGTATGGTGAGCTAGGATTTCGGTCATTTTTCTTGGTAGGTTATAAAACTTATAGGCAATAAATAAACCCCATTAAGTACATGCGATCCTTCTATATTGATTAATTTCAAATCTTCAGACACGTATCGCACGTACGACAGCTGACACATAGCAGTGACATTTATAGCTATTTTACGTTTTTTTCACAAGAGGAGAAATGCGCTATTAAACAAATCCTTTTGATTCTTATAAATGTTTCAAATTAGGTGTGGTAAATACAAGTTTGAAGTACTCTAACTCTTAAGTATGCACCGCGTTCCGGGAAGTTGTGAGAATCGGCAAGAATCTTACTAGAATTGGCAAGGAAGTTGCGAGAGAGAGAGAGAGAGAGAGAGAGAGAGAGAGAGAGAGAGAGAGAGAGAGTGTGTGTGAGTGAGATTTCATAGAATGAGTAGGGAAGAGTGAAGGCTAAGACATTTGTTTTGCTGGAAGGATTGAGGCAACTAGATCTGCGTTTGAGTTTGCACTTTGATTGCTTCAGATTTGTTTTTACCCTCACTCATTCAACCTCTTCCTTCTCAACCCCCACAAGGCCGTAGAACACCAAGCTCAACCCGACGCTGTCCCGTCTTGATATATATTTACAGCCACGGGAAGATGAAGCAGATTTATCCTCGTCGACCTCAGAAGTTTGCAACTTGTAAAACCAGCCACTTTGTCCGTTACCTTGCAGAATGGGTAGATGGAGGTATTTTTGTAATTCTTTAATCAACCAGGGTTTTCGTCAAAATGAACAATTACAATCCTCAGAGCGTCAAGAAATGAGTACATACCTACTTGGAGATGATTGGATTAATAATATGATCTGGAAAAGTCGTTTTCAAGGCATGTTTATGTTTCAAGACGGGGCCTTATTCCGAACGTTCGGGGGGAAATGCCACAAGCGACAAAGACTCGATACCATACCATACCATAAATAACATTAAGTCCAGTAAAATAAGCAATAAAAAGGGGGGTCAGGATGCAATAATTAGGGTAGATGTTTTTTTTTTTGTTGTCTGGGGTGTAGTTTCTACGTGATCAAATTAAAAATTATTGTATGTACACGGGATCATCTTTAAATTATAGAAAAACTGCGACATTTTTGGACTTTCTGTGGTTTTGGGCACGTTGACAAATACATCAGGATACACCTCAAATTCAACTCACTTCGAAAGTATCAAATTTAGGGAATTTTCCGAACTTTCTCCCACTCCGCAATCGTGGTTCCCCCTCTCCCACATCTCCGGTCACATCGGACCTCGTATTCTACTATAATAAAGGATTTTTGAGCCACTTTCAAAGGTGAATGAGTTTTGCACGTTAGGAGTCTTTTTTAAAACGTTTTTTGACTGTACTACAGTCATAATTCCTTATTCCAATGGGAATATCGAATTATAAAAATAATAAACGAGCTTTTGTTGGGTGATAAGGTCACGATACTCATCGAGCAAAAGTGATGGGTCCATTCGAAATAAAGCGAAAAATGTCGCCCATGCCTAATTGTTCCACGATTATCTGATTTCGGAAGTATGAGAACCACCGCAGGTCTGGGGAGAAAAAGTGAGGGATACTGACTTTGACTCAGTGACAAATCTCTTTCGATTAATTGCGGCAAAGGCAGAATATCTCTTCCTCCCCCAATCGACCTCTCTGTTTCTCGCGTGACTTTGTCGTTCTGTGAAGATTCAAATATCCTGTTAGAGTAGAGAGAACCCGATCTCTTTGAGACTCAATAATGAAGTCCGTTTTATTCAATACACTCAAGAACACGAAGTGACGAAACAAAATGCTGCGGGTATGAATAAAATATTTTACTCCGGGTCGATACTTTACTTCTATCGATAACATTTCTTGAGAAAACAAATTAATGGTACAGGAACAATGTAATTTGTCAATTACTTGTTCTAAATAAGCAATTTATTTCTAAAATCATAAAAAAAGAAAGTGACAGTGTTTGTAGAAGTAAGTTAGTAACGTAATCGTCATTTTCTGAGAAATCTGTCAAGTTCCTTTACCTAACGCACGGAACACAAAGGCACTGCAGTCTAACACATTATTATAAATGTATATTCATAGGATGAATTTTCTTGTTGAGAAAGCTCACACGTTTAAAAGATATATCGCATAATTAATACACGCTAAAACTCGCGGGCCGACTATAGTTTGCAATGTAAATTCGCTGTTACTGTTGGTGCCTCGGGGAAGCAAAATTACCATAGATTATTTATACAACCGAGGCTTTTCAAAAACATCTCTAGATCCGACTTCGAGCTTGAGTGGCTTATTATTACGGAAGGAGAGTTTCAAAATTATCAGAAAATGGAGTATTTTTGATTCTGCGATGAGAAGGTCAAAAACTTAAAAGGGACAAGGGAAGTTCGAGAAGTAGAATGACGAACTACCATTCGTTTTTCCCTCTATTTTAAGGACCCTCAATCCCGTGGATACAATTTCCCACAGTTTTCCGTCTTCAGTCACGTGAAAGGTGAAGAAGAAAATAGTCTGTTCAATGTCCCAGAAGATCAATTCAATACATGATTAAAAGACCAACCCCTTGCTGATGACATATGTGCTCCAAGTCACAACGACGTCTTTAAGAGGCTTTGAGAGAAGCCTCTGAGGTCTCTCCTTCCCATTATTGGCCGTAAATTTCCCTCGATCTTGCCCGAGATTTAAATGAGACCTGTATGAGTTCCTGTTGTTTACCGGATGGAGTTCCGAGGAGATCCGAGAATTACGAATTTGGATTGTCTTGGCGCTTGGGGCGACTGTTCCAAGGCCAATCAGTGAATTGACTAGCGACTAGCGACGAGTATGTCTGAAAAAATTAAAGCATTAGATCATGCTTGTTTTGGGATTGTACCCGAAATGCATATTTTTAAAAACTACCCGCGGCTGTATGTGTTCAAATTAAAAAAACCAACTTCCCATTAAGCTTATTTTTTTCCTATGGCTCATCGTCTGTTTTTACGTTGTCTCATAAAGTTGCCTATATGAATCAATGGATTTTAACAGCCTTATCGGGAAACTTCAATGAAGGTTCACGTTAGGTATCGGTTCACGTTGGCGTAGCTGGAAAAGAAAGAAGCTGAAACTCATGCTGTACCGCGTCCGGTTTCCCGAAATCTATTGATGACTGCACCTGATCAACCTATGCTGCACAGCAGTGATTAACATTCAATATTATTATTAATTAAAATACCAAAATCATAATTTGAAGGAGAAAATAAGTATAATAAGCGCTGGAAGGAAAATTAAACTTGCATTGAGAAAGCAAACACCGACGGTGTAATTATCGTAATTAAATGCACATTTCATGCACAATGCACAATGACAGTGAGTACCAACACCGTTCAATAATAATGTTTCAAGGCACGTGGGACATTCCAACTTGAAATGAACTCTGATGAACGAAATGGGGTTGGTTTTTTATTGCGAACTAATGAGTTCGGAAGCTATATTTATTTTATTTTAATAAACGAAGCCTCGCAACTCTCAGGCTGAATATCTTGGCAGGTGTTTCAGTATTTTATTTCTTTCTTCTTGAAATGATTGTAGGCTTGTTTTACTAGAGACAACTTCGCAATTTCCACGCTTCTGATTGCGTTGAAACTGCCGCTGTTCGATATAAATGTTTGTGGGTCTGTTCCAGCAAGGTGCTTGAACATGTTCAGAGCAGAGTTGCCGTGGGACTAGCAAATTAATTGAAATAAACTTAAATTTTAGTGGCTGGACCTATGGCTACTCTGCTCCGAGCACGTTCCAAACACCTTGTTGGAACATACCTTGTATACTGAATTCGTAGTCGGTTTCTTGGCCAATTGTGCAGCGATTATCAAATCGGTGTGAATATAATCCGAAATCATTCATTACGGCCGTATGCCAAGTCGTTTCTTGAATTTTTCTCAACCTCAAAGCTCCCTCACAAACTGGAAAATTATAAATTAACATGTGATTCTACAGTTTGTGAGGAAGTTTGGAGTCGAGGAAATTTCGAGGAACGACTTGGCATACGGGCCTAGGTCTGTTACACTGGTGTATAAAAGCATAATATTTGATTGATACCATCACGTAGGCCCCATTGTAAAACTCAAAAAATTGCTCAGCACCTGGTCAGCACTCGATGAGGTTTTGTTTTCAACTCATGTAAAATAAGAGGGAAGGATTAATCGCAATTAATCGTGTTATAGTTTTACAACGGACCCACTGAAACGAAGAAATGAATGATACCTATCATATAATTTTATACACTGGTGTAACATTAGTGCAGCAACCAAACAGACCTATAATAAAATTATGGTCCGAATTATGAAACAGACATTTGAGCTGAGCATGGACCTAGTGGAGCGCTCTCTATAGTAGCTCTCATTTATTCAGTTCTTGGCACGTGAATTATTAGTCATTGTGCTTGCCATTTACTCTGGCTGTCATACAGCACATACGAAGCCCTTCGAAGTTGCACATCCGTAGTAAATGAGAATGAATATGCATATAAGCAGAGAAAAATTGCACCTTCTGCTCAAGAACTACGTCTGCACATG
Organism: Corythucha ciliata; assembly: GCA_038030265.1. Lineage (NCBI taxonomy): Eukaryota > Metazoa > Arthropoda > Insecta > Hemiptera > Tingidae > Corythucha > Corythucha ciliata. The sequence continues at coordinate 37,844,513 of CM075943.1, forward strand.
AAGAAAAAAAAGAAAGAAAAAAGTTATCGTCAAGTTCGGTCACCATTTTGGCCCAAACCCATGAAGATCGGGCGGCTAAGGCTGTGCAAGGTGCCACTCAAATAGCCCAATAGCCATAATGAATAAAACGGAGCTCGCGACATTATTTTGTCGAGCATAATATGCTTATCAACAGGTGAATAAAAATAAAGAGTTATAATGTTAATGGTTTGTTGGTAGCTAAACCAAAAATATTTATTCCTACTTGAATAGGTGTACGAACTTCTCATCTATATTTTTTACTTTCACCTGTGCCACGGGAGTTCATGGAAAGGATCCTAAAATAAGACGAAAAATATACTGCGGTATATATTACTGCGGTTTTTATTACTATTTGTATTCCCAACTTTCATTCCCCAGGCATTATTTTTCAGTACCTCTCTTCTTCTCCCCTTTTTTCACTCATCCTCATTCTGAATCCTATCCACTGAGTAGCCATGACAACGGCCACGATCATATTTTTTTATCTCTCTTCATAACCGAATCAAACCTTTGGGACGCAACAGAAACTTTTTGATCGAACGTGTTTCACTTTCCCAGGTATTCTTACACCAATGATAGTAAATTTTCACTCGTAATCATTTACATTGCCGCACATTTAAAAATAAACTAATTGAAATCAAGTCCTCCGGCTCGTATTCAACACAATCTTAACGAACCTGTGAATTTCTTCAAATTACCAGGAGTGCCAATTTATTGTGAGCTTTAATAGCCAAGAGTGGAGTGAGGGTGCGTCTATCAATCACTGAAATAATCATCCATATCATCATCATAATAAATTAGGTCCGTGCCATTGTTTTGCACTAGCTAAACTATAGTGTGGAAAAACCATGTGATTTCACTGACTTTTTCTGAAAAATTGAATGAAACCAGATGATTTGCTTCAAAAGTGTAGCACTCGCGAAACAATAGAACGGACCTATTAACTTGCGTTGCTGTTTACAAAAAGACCCATATCAACCATACTATAGGAGCTTTAATCGAACATTACGTGCATTGATAAACACACCCTAAATTTGTGTTTGAATTATCACACGTGGGCTTGATGAGATTATTTTATTAGGATTAGTAACATCATTATATATACAAGGCGTACAATAATACAAATTAGATAAGTAGCCGTAGTTGCCTACGTTGTCAGTCATACCTTGTTGAGGTGTGTCCAAGACAAACCGGTTTCGCCTGTTCGGCATCTTCAGTGTTGGAACGTCTACTGAAAACTCTGATCTGGGTTTGGTATTTTCATCCTCACTAATCAGGCAAGTTTTTGTGAAATTTGCCAAACCTGGATAGCATTTCAAGATTCGCTATCATGCATTCAAGTTACGGCTAAACTGCCTAAAATCTGTACAAATCTCCACAATCTGACTGGTTACTGGAAAAGTGCGACTACTTTCGAGGATAAATGAACCAATTCCCACTGGAAAATGTCTGCTCTTTTCGGTAGTGCCGTCAGATTTAATGTACGTGTAACTGTTCTCGACTTATAAGCGCTGAATCCGATAAAACCAACGTCATGGCTAAAAATAATAAAATATCGATTATCTCGAAAACGGTTGGAAATCGGACCTACATTTATAAGGAATTTTTTGGTCCATTTTGGACCTAGAAAAACCCCCTGCATTATTGCCGTCGACTTACCAAACACCCTGTATAAGCGAACGAATCGTGACACAACCATAATATCAACCACCTGTTGCTCTCTAGGAATTTCTAGAAGTATCATCTAAAATCGAAGAGATCACGATGGAAGAAATGTAACCCACATTTCGCAACAATGAAGCACATCGAACGGCCCTCCATTTCCACCAGTTTTAACACTTTTTGTTTTTCCCGAGCTTTCTGTATGCATGATACGCAATTATGCAGCTGTGTATGTGTGAAAAGAATTGATCAACCATGAGGGCAGCACGTAGAAAATTCCTTTTATTGCTTGAAATGAAATGAGAATTTATGTATGCAGGGGTGAAAAGAAAAGAAGAGTGTCTTGGGAAAGGTTAGTGCAAGGTTATGGAGTTGAGAAAATAGAGGTGAGAATCGTGGAGGATTTTGGTGAAACCACCTTCTGACTCGAGTTTTCTTTCCTACAATTTCTTTGTAACCCTCCGCACTTTCATCTTCTTTCTCAAAAAGAGAAAGCGAAGAGTAGTAAAAAGGGGGGTTTGGGAGAAGAAAAGGAACAGTGTAGGCACCTGAGAAGGGGATTTTGGTGTTCCGCCCTCCCCCCTGGACCTCACCATTTGTCACATCTCTTCCGCTCCATGTATCATCCTCAAAACTTCCTTCCCACACGTTCACAAAGAGCTTAATTAAATTCAGGTTTTCGTTGGGAGTTCTCTCCCCTTCTCATCAGTCCCTCTCTCTATCCACTCTCTCTCAAGTTAAAAGGCCCTTCCATACAACATCTTCAAAAGTAGTACCGTAACTTCAAAATGTTATTATGCAATCGAACAAAAAGGTAGGTGCTTCTGTCAAAAGAATGGAAAAGAAAAAATCTTAACAGCTATTGGTCTGCGTTCTATATGGTGACTTTAAATTTATGTAAATCAAATCGAACGTGAAATCACCACATGAGCTCCCTGTGGAAACTGTAAGTCCCGGGCATTATGTTAGGGCAAAATTTACCGCAAGGTATGGTGACGGCAGCCGACGTTGGAAGTCACGAGGTGGACGTCACGACGACGAACGTTCTTGAATTGTACGACTATATGCATACTAGCTGTAGCATAGAAGTCATACGGTGGGGGGGAAGGGGCAATTAGTTTCCCACGTCCTAGGATTCAGATTCAGACCCGATCCACCCCTGATGATATTTGTCTATGTTTCAAAGGTAATTCGACTCATAACAAATAAGAAGGTTAGAACCCACCTCACCCCCTTTCAATGTTTAGAAGAAGTAAGGAGGAGTCTAGTCTCCAACTTCTGCCGTTTCGTTTAGATATTTTTTGTGTTGGTTAAAGTGAATAGTCCCTCGCGTTTTTATTTATTTATTTTTCCGGAGATTAGAAAAATGGCTCGTGAACTTGGTGCCTGGCGAAGTAAAGGCTCACAAAGAAGGAGAAGCCAGCTTTAAAAAAAAAACATGTTGATATTGTTCTACGGTGATCGTTGTAGATTGCAGTCATCGCAGAAAAACTGTAGCGGCTGAATTGAATACGAATATGTCAAAGAAGAAAGGGCAGTCGTTTCGGTACACCGAACACTGAATCCCACCAAAAACTTTAAAAAAACACACACAGTGTAGTGAGCTCAACGGCCAGAAAATAAGTTTTCATGGGTGATGGTGATACTCACAGTTTCACAAGTGCTGTACACCGTACCCTGTGTCTCGAGTTTGCTTGTCACCCGACAGCCCCTTAGCCCCTGTCGATTGCGAATCAGGTCTTCCCGACACTAATTATTACGTACAGAAACTTAAAAAATATGTGAAAAACACTGAACTGCCTTAAAACGTGGGATTTGTATCAATAATGTCAAACTGTCCTAGGGGTTGATGATAAGGTGATAAGGTTTATTATGAGTCGAAACTTCCCCGACGTATTTAAAAACATATTACACCGCCTGATTATCGAAATTATCTCAAAACACTTTTAAAGAAACCTCCATTTCAAGGAAGAAGAGAATCATGCATGAAGAGGGACTGTTTGCCTCGTCGTGTCCATTCATTTTTCGCTACGAGTTGTATAGCTTAGAAAACCATAAACTTTGGTAACTTTGGAAGGGCCTATTTGGACACGTGTTATGGAATGGAAGTTCTCAAAAAGAAAGACGAGCCACACAAAGTTTTCAAGATAATAGCGGGGGGGAGGATTTCAGCCGTAAGCGTCACCGTGTTTTAAATGACGGCAGTTGAATAGACCGATAGTTCCCCGAGGGAATGAGTTTTAACACCCTAATTTTGCGGGAAGTTAATTCGATGTATAGTGCTGCCAACTGAGAAATTCGATTACGTTCGTCGTCGGGCATCGTCTGTGGTATTCTATCGCACAACGTTTTTGCAATAGTTCCTTATTGATTAAAAATGAAGAAGGCGAGAAACCAACAGACAACTCAAGAGGTAATTGGAGAAATTACTGTTTTTTGTTTTTGTTTTTTGTTTTTTTTTACGTAGAATCCAATTAATTTCATGTACACCCAATTCAGAACCAGTGAAAATTCCCAACAATGGTGAACTACGTTCCATAAGCTCACAAAATATTTTTTGATCTCAGCCTCATATGAGTATAATCCTCCCTCACCTCAGCCTTTACATATTCATACATTGCCCAGCAATGTTTATACGAATTGATTTCACTTTAGGGACGGTTGACTGGTATTGTTCTTGACTCGAAGTGAAATGAGGAAAAGTCAAGTAGTTCAGAGAAAAAAAAAATGAAGAATGGCGTGAAATATGTAGGAGCAAACGACCGAAAAAAGGGATGAATGGTTCTAATGGCAGGGAAAGGAGAGATAGAAAAAAATCTTGAGCAAAAAACTGAGCCAAGTGGAGCATAGAGTTTGAGGCAAATAAGAGAACCATCGCACAGCGAATAAATCTTACGGTTAAAAAGAAGTTTTCATATTGGGAGGGGGGGACTTTGATGTTTCCGTAAAATATTCATTAAAGACTCGTGAGACTGGTGCGTGAGAAATCTGTTCAACTGCCTCGGCGCGCCGTCTCTTCAAAAACATCGCATGGATAAGTGGTGTATTATGACCGCCTATTGTGGTGCTTCAAGTTAATGTTATTCGGTGATTTCTAGATTCGTTTTCCAAATGAATTAATGTTCCAGTTTTTACAGATTAGTCGACAAAATCAAGTTAGTTACCTCAAGATATAATCATCAGCGTCAGTGGCGGCGCGTGGAATTTTTGGCTGGTCATCTCCCCCCCCCCCCTTCTCACACCCTTTTCTGTTCATGATTCATAAAATAAATATGGCCTTGCTCATAATGCATATTTTTCACGATCCAAAACCTCTAACAAGCATTCTGGCCTGCTGGATTTGCAATATATGATAAATTTCTACTTATGGCACAATTTTCATCCATTGTTGTTTACATCGTTCGAATTATACAATTTGATTTGTTCAATAGAATTATTAAGGGGTTTCAGTTAATTGTCTCTAAAAGAAATTCACTTTTCCTGAAATGCTCCCGTCGGAATTATTCACATTTTTCAGCACACAAGAGATCCTTTTTAAAATACGGAGCTTCGTCTCTACAAACGGAACGAATAACGATCTTAAGTAAAATGCCATTTTAAAAACTGGAGAACCTGCACCAAATTCAAGAGAAACAAAATTCAAACGCTGAAAAGAGATGAAAATTGAAATAAACGCCAGGAAAATATTTGAAAAGGAGCAGTTGCCGACCACGACCGTTCGCACAACGAGCCGAGAGTAACCGAGGAGGAGGAACCGAGGAGGAGGATTCGACCGAAGAAGCGGTGAGTAGAGCTGTTTTTCTAACGCGCGAGAAAGAGAAGGAAACTGAGCTTGACGAAGACATGAATGAGTGGACGTGAATGGGAGGGAGGGAGATTGGATTCTTCAAAGTTAGCGCATCTGTTACGCTATTAAGACCTAATAGATCGCTCTAGTATTCTCCCATTTGATGGAAAAAAAGACGTCCTAACTCTCCTATGAACGCAGATGAGTGAAATTATTGTTGTTTAAATCATTTTTTTTCTCCAAGAAGGGACTTTTATAAGAAAAATATTTCCAAGAAATATTCCTTCATTTCCGAAAAAAAAATCCTAGTCATCGGCGAATCTATCGATGACCGGACGCCTCGCCACTGTCAGCGTTCCCTCTCAGGGCCGGAATTTCTCCCCCAAGCTACCATAATAATTTCTTTCCTTCCAACCTTCATAAATTCGTTCCTAAATGGAATGGAAAGAGTAGAATATGAACAATATAAATGAATAACAAATGAGAAAGGATCACTGTTCCTTTTGTTATGAGAAAAAGGTAGAGCTCTTCCCTCTTATTCCTTACATATTTGCATGATGATGACATAATTTTGAAAAGTCGCCGCGATTCTCAGGATGGATTTAAACCGCACCACTTCATTTCTTTTTGGTGCAGCACTGCGCTCATTCTCTAAAAGAAAGTGGAATGCTGGAAGTCTATGGTATCGTAGCTATACTGTTTCTATTGTTCTCTCAACCCTCTCCTGTAGTATAGTAATCCATAACAAAACATGTTTAACATAAAGAGAGAATATTTTTCCTAAAGCATTTTCACATTTTCGACGGAAACTTCAAAGAAATTTTTGCTCACAGAAACATAATAAAGACAATAACTTTGCCACCACGCTTTGAAAATGCTGGAAAATGCTTTGCTACCATTGTGGCAAAGCGTATTCGTATGCGGTAGCGGATACGGTGCCAGCCGTAAAAGCTACCGGCTTCAGGGCCTAACTACACCAACCGAGTTGGTCGACCAAGCCACGCTCGCCCTTGACTCAAGACGACAGGGTAAAGCAAAAACACCCATCTATCCCAGGGCTGAATTCAGTCTGAACTCGGCCGAATGCACTATGTCTTGACTTACTCGCCCCGAACAGCTCTTTCCTAATTGTATTTTGGATCGGTTCGTTCTCTTTCCTTCTCATTATGGAGGGGCCAAGTTCAAAAATTGTCTTCATTGCTTAGCAGGTTACAAAATGTACAAACGTAGCAAGTACAAAATAGGTAGCAGGCTTACAATAGTATATTGTACAACGAGTGAGTAAAATGTGAATTTACTTGTGAGTTGTAGTTTGTAAGCACGAGCCGCAGGCTCGCCTTACAATACAACGCCTAGGAAATTCACTTTTATCACGAGTTGTGCATGCTATTTTTCTCGTGGCGGAGCTCGATTAATAAAAAACAGTTGTTTGACAAGGAAAAGTGTTAAATTTAAAAAAAAAAAATTAAGACTAATATCTACCACTAATGCGAGTCATTATGAAGGTTACGGGAACTGGTGAGAATCTGGTGGTATTTCTAGTAGATGCACCGCTGCGCTCTACCGGTCAAACAAGAGCAACAACCATTTCTTGCTCACCCACGAATGGGTAAAAAACAACTTTACTCATAAGTGAGTAAAGTTGTTATTTACCCATTGTGATTTTTGAGGCCAGTAAAAAACAACTTTACTCCTTCTACGTGGAATGTAAATGGTATACTTTACCCGCAAGTCGCGAGAAAATATTATTTTTAAACGTCCGCCTTGTTACACTGCCAAAATGATTACCGAAACTTTTTGGCATTTATTATCTTGACCGTGATTTAAGGGAGAAAGAAAAAAAGAGGAATAGGAAGAAAATGGGAGTCATAGCAAATAAATAATAAAAGAGTTGAAATCGAAAGAAAGTAAATGAGAAGAATATTAAAATTCTGGGAAGGAAATATGGAATCCAATATGCTGACTTTCTTGTTATTAATATAAGGCTATACTCTGATATAATAATAACGAGCTCTCCTTCTTTCATCCCTTTATACCCTCTCCCTAGACTTAACTTTTTTATTACCGTTTTGTTTTGAGACAATACAATTCTTTGGTGATCCTGGCATATCTGCAGGCTCCGTTCACAGAACCAAAAATGGCTCCGTCAATTTCCTGAAGCTTTGAATTGGCAAATAATGGTAGAGTCAGAAACTAGTAGTTATTTAGTGAGACGAGGAAGTGAGGTTTTTCCTGCGAGTCTTTGGTTCGGCTGGTGAGGCCGAGCTCGCTAAAAAAGACGAGCAGGAAAATCGACTTTCGTCAAGTTAAGTAAGATATTTTTCTCACGGCTCTTCTTTTAAAAAAAAAGACAGTTGTTTTAAAGAGATGCGAGTCTAGTAACGTTTTCTAAACAACACACTACGCAAGTGTAGTGCTCCGTTCTCTCCTTAAACTTGGGACCTATTCTCTATAACAAAAAAGCAATATGTTTTTCATAGCAATGTGTCTATATCATTCATTTGTTTGAAGAAAATGAATGAAACATACACATTTCTATGAAAAACATATTGCTTTTCTGTTAGAGAATAAGGTCCCTTATGTGTTTCAATTCAGAGAGGACGGGTGGAAAAACTTTTTCGCTTGACCTACGAAGAAAGTGGCAACCTCACCACGAAAGAAACACTTTAATCTCAGCGTGTTATTTGCTTACCTTTCGTCACGGAGTGAACGAAAGTACTTTACGTCACTTCTTGGAGTGATGTACAGTACTTTCCGTCACTGTTACGTGTGGATTGGAGTGAGTCGTGGTGAAGTACCTCACATTTGGTCGGTCAAGCGAAAAATAGCGTTCACAACTCGTGAGGAGCGCCTTTACGCGCTCGTTGTTAGTAATCAGCGAACTCGGCTTCGCCTCAATCGCCAAACACAACTCGCGCGTAAAGTGACGCATTCCTCACTCGTTGTGAAGTATACTAATACCCCTCAAGTTTATACGCCGCAAACGTTTGACGCCACGGTTACCAGTTTCGACGGTTTCGACTCACAACAAACAGTATCGCTTAGCAACATTAAAAAAATGCATTATGGGTTAATTTTGTTATTTTTTGCAATTTATGAGATTTAAACAAATTCATATGGAAAACCAAGTCATTAAACTTTGTATTATTTGTATGTTAAAAAAATGAAGCGGTTCGTGGGTTGGGATTTTTGCTCCCGATACGTTGCGCTGCTCTACTATGAAAGTAGATCACCCGCTAAATTCAAAAATTATACAAAAGTTAAGAGTTGGAAAAAACATATGGTATCAAGATAGATATCACGCTACAACATCAAACCGAAAATGAATATAATAATTTTTGTATTTGGCGGGTTTTCTCCTTTTTTATTCTTAACGGGAGCCAAAATCCCAACCCAAAATAAAAAACATTTTTTTTCCTCGAGTCTGAGGACTTGGTTTTCCATATGACTTTGGATTTAAAGACAATTAGTGCTGATCAGACATGTTAATGAAGAGTGAACATCAATCTTTCTCAGCCCCAATAGCCGGATCTTGAAAATACTTCGGGATTCTCTGCATTTTTCACTTCCAAAGTGTTGGAATCCTATCATCCCGGGAGGAACCAGTGGTAAAGCTTTATTTACGCAATTTATTGCTCTGTGATTGATTCCCTTGCAACGAAGTGTTATCAAATAATTTCTGTAATAAATAAATATTTAGTAAATACGTTTCCAACAATTCCAACATAGGCTAGGGTTACTATGCATGCGATTTCTGACGAAAATTTGTTCTGACGAGTTTGTCCCCGTACGTATTCTGACGAGGAGTAACCACTTTCAGTGAAAAGCAGACGTTTGTTTGTTTAAGCGAATTCTTCAGATCTCGTCAGAACACATTTTCGTCAGAAATCGCATGCATAGTAACCCTAGCCTAAGAATTTGTCCACAACCTTCCCCGTTCCACTATTATTCTTACTGTGAGAGGGGGTAGGGGGGGGGTTTTGTTATGAGTCTGGATAACCACGAAAAAAAGTGATCCTACCTTTTATAACGTATTGCAATGAATGGAAAACTCTTCGCACCCACCAGATGTTAGATGGGAAAAGTGTGAAAATATGATTCATATATTATATGTATTTCATATGTTCACAGTTTGAAATAACCTGAAATCTTAACTTCCGCGTTAGAAAATGGCGCAAAAAAGTATGGCTTCCGCACTAAGTAGTGAGAAAAGTCAGTTTACCTTACGTTTACGACTCCGAAGGCAGGAATTTCTACACTCAATTGTAATTTTTTCTGAAGAGCGTGTCAATGAGCCGTACCTATTCGAATACCAACCTTACAGCGAGACCCTAACCGTAGTAGCTCCTTCAAGTACATGATATAGGAATCAATATTCATATACCAACCTCAACCGTATTAGCAAATGAGCTCCACAGAAGATCTTTAAAGCATAAAAAACTGGTTTTTGTCATTTTAATGACTAAATCCTACCTTTTCTCTTTCCGCGGCGTTTCGTTGAGAAACCCTCAATGACCTCTTATCTAATTTTTTTCTTGACAGCATGGCGTTTCCTAGTTTTTAAGGGGGAGTTGCATGAGTGATTCCTCGACCCCCCCTCCAATCAGTCCTCGCCTACTTCTCGGCATACATTTTCTCGCCTTATTTCTGCACCAATCCAGGTTTTTAAGGACTCGTTTTAATCTTCAGGAAATTCCGCATATGCAGTAGTTTTCCTTTTTTCAGATTTCATCCCAGAAGTTATTTGAACTTTTACCTTGTAATTTCACGTTTTTTTTCGACTTATTTGAAAAGAGGAAACAACTGCATATGCGGAATTTCCTGAAGACTAAAACGAGTCCTTAAAAACCATGATTGGTGCAGAAATAAGGCGAGAAAATGTAAGCCGGTAGGCGAGAAATGTGTGCGCTAATTAGCGTCGTGCGGCCTATCAAACTAATCGATTATTTTGACAGTCTTATCTTTCGGAAGGCATAGAATACGTAGTTTTGTATGGTGATGAGGTGATTTGTTATTATTTGTGAGTCTTCTCGTTCACTCAAGGTAATTAAAGTAGATTAATATGAAGCCACAAGTCCTCTGCTTAATATAAAAGAGGATTTTGAAGGGGAGAATGCTTAATCAGTTGGAGGAAAGGCCTCCAAGTCGGGTACCCAACTGTTTTGATGCTTGAACTTTCAATACTGATTATGAAAACGTAATTACTTTGCCTTTGATGGCACAGTAGTCACCTACTACTTTAAGGGACACTTCCCGGACCCACTTGCAAAAGACAAGTTTGTAAGCGTCACACGACTTCACACTTTTAAGTTCCTCGGCAGTGTAGGCACTTTTTTTCCCGTATAAATACGCCATAACGTCCACAAACGAGACACTCGGCAGCTGAGACATATCATGGGAGAACTCCGAGTCCACGGCTGAACTTGGGTCGAACCCTCCGACGAGATCCCTCAGCTCACCGAGCCTCTCCTTCACTTCAGCTATCATCTAGAAGTTAAAAATGTATTAATTTAATTCTACAACTAGCTTACAATAAACCATAAAAGTATAAGATTTCAAAATTACCTTTTTCCTAGAAAAAGCGAGAAAAACTTACGATTTATTCCACTTCACATAGAGAAAACACTGAACTGATAACACGAATGCCTTTCGAAAGATAAGAGATCCTGATTAGCTGCACGCTTCTAATTTCTTGGTGTAGAATATCTGGATTGTTATCATGTTCATGTGAAAGTTCTTAGACAAGCTGTGACAGTGCAGTGCAGAGTAAATGGGACAAAATCATATAACTTCCTGTTTTATAACAATTTCTTCTGTTATACATATATCGAGTTATAAGTTACCCGTCTCGTGTCGGTAAAGACCAAAGAAACGTATAACATGCTGAATAAATCCCGGTAAAGTGCAGGGGGGTGGATCTTAGTTCAGATTTGACGTCAATAATTGTTTAATGTTCATTCTGAATGAACTACTTTTGAAAACGTACATGCCAGGCATTTTTTTGCACACCAAGAAGTGTGCCTTGCCGGCCTGGAGTAGTGATGCTCGCTAGAAGATGAGACTTCGTGGGAAATAAGATGGAGTGGACGGAGACATGACGCCTCAATTAATTGAATTTCACGGCGATCATCGGACCCTACAGGACGCAAATCGACGGAAAGCATGATTTTCTCCACGCTGGAAGACTTTTTACGACTATTGACATCTTTCATAAATACAGCAGCGCTCTTGCCGAGCTAATATGAACTAACAACCTGAGGTAACATCTGACTACAGTGGCTTCATAAAGACAGTGCGGACATTTGGGAGGCACCGCCATCTTGTTTCAAGATTTCCGTGCTCCTATGGGGGAAATGTATATGAAACAGTGGCTTTGCTCATAGTTCAATTTTTTATATTTTTTTAAACGCGTTTTTAGTCCGTTAATTATTTTTCCACAATTGCTAACTAATCAAAGAATGAAACAAAAGAAAAACAAAAGATTCTCCTTAAATAAAAGGCTTGTTAAGAATTAGTGAATTTTTCAAGTGACAGTTAGCTGGTAACGCTCACTTTGTATAGTTTGTACAATCCGTACTTACCAAAGTTGATTCAACTTTTGTTTTCCTCTAAAGGCTAATTTAATTTATCAGCATTAATCTTAAAAAATCAAGCCATTTTCGTGACTATACCCCCCCCCCCAGTTACTCAATAATTAACAATTGAAAAAGACACACTTAAAATCGTAGAATGCACTCTTGCTCGTACTTTGGGCTTTGGTGAGGTGGATTTAATGCGGGATCGGGGAAAGAAAAGACGAAAAGTTTCCTGTTAAGGGATTTTTCAATTCTTTATTATTAATTACAAAATAATACACAGGGTGGAAGAGCATAAACTTTCGGATAGTTTTTTATGTCAGATTCAAAAGGAGCGCATTTTTGCGGTCAGCGGCTTCTGTTTTCGAAAAAATAATTCATTTGTGTCATTGATTGTGTGACCGGGACGGCGGCTCAAAGCTTGGCAAACCGGGATTTTGAATTTTTTTAGGCCTGATTTTAGCACATGGGCTTTAAACGTAGTTGATTAAAACTGATAGAGTTTCCAATTTGCATACAATTCTGTAACAGGGCTATTCCTTTTGCACCCAATTCCCAAATTAGAAGAAAATCATGGACCGAAGTGCTACCGCTACGTGACTGTGCTGCACGCACCAGATATCCACTTTTTTTCTCTCATACTCATCAAGCCACACAACGTGTGAGACAACAGGGTGTTTAAAAAAAATTTAAATGTCTGTTCCCCTTCAAACACAGCAAAAAAACAAATTAAGAACTACAACATACCAGTTGTCGGACACCAAGGAGGCAACAACGAGCTTATCAGCTATGTAAGCTCTTCGGCTTCGGCCTCCATGAAATTTCTAGATTTATGAGTGGAATCGTACACTTCACAAATTTCGTCAATTCTCAGCATTTTCGCGAAAAAAAAGTAAGAATAAATAAGCAAAAACTCACTAAAATAATAAAACTGAACTCAAGCTCCCTTGTAATCCAGAGGTTTGTTTACATTTGATCTGGACTGTATTAATTCATCTTCTTGCCATTGACACAGCGCTGGCGGCACTGCTCGCCTCCAATTCTCCTTTAAATTCTGTTTTTCTACAGTCGTTCGAAATAACCCACTTTACTGCCTTCCGTCGAAGATGCGACGAGGGTTATTGCTCATGGGCGTGCGATATGAAATCCAAGCGTGAGCAATGGGCCCATTGCTCACGGTCCTTCCCCCACTTTTTCCATCGGCTTCCAATCTGAAGTATTGGGGCATGAAAGCCACTGGCAATGTTCTTACTCCAGTATCTAGAACAGTAATAAATTGTAGTCTGTGTCCCACTGTTCTTTTAAACTTTATGAATGTATTTGTCTAGTAGGATCATATATTTTAAATTCATTTGTTTGAAAACATTGAATGAAGCAAAAATATTTTCACGAAAAATACGCACCTCCCCACTTCCTGTTTGAGGTTTGGCGATAGGTGTAATTATAGTTTTTGGAAATGACAAAAAATTAACGACTGTAGAAAAAATAGCGTGCGATACTCGGTTGTAATGGGCATTTCAGGTTCGGGCGGTTGCCTCACCCGAAATATCCTTCATTACGATTACGACCTTTTATCATAATATAGGTACTATTTATTTCTCCAATATACAGGGTGTTCGAAAATTCGACGCTCAGCCGAAAGCTGGTCATAGTACAGCTGATTTGTGGTCGAAATTACTAAATTCACTTTCCCGGAATTCAGCTTGGTTTTCGAGTTATTCCACCATCTTTAATTTTTTTGCGGGGCTATATATTTTTTGTAATACTTGCTCCCGGCTGCTCTAGAATCAATTCTAGCCCAAAACTAATTGGGTCATTCGAAAGAGCGCACAATTATCTTTAAAATGACTGTATTGTATTATGAATTTGGCAATTTTTTCAGGGAACTAACGCTGCTGGAAAGTGATGTTTTTTTATCTTTGTATCTTTCCCATGTTTTTCAGCTGCGATTTTCTCCCACTCCTTAAAGGAAAATATTTTTTTGGGTTTATTGGAAAAACTTCCTCATTTTGTCAGCTTTCAAATGGAGTGCAATAGCCTCGGGATTTTACAAGTATTTGTGAAGAAGTAGCTGTTTGAATAGTAAAAACCGACGAACTTTGATGGGGAATGAGAGATCGTTTTTGGATTAGAAGTATGTTTTGAAGCCAGAGTTGGTGAGGGGAGAGGCAGGGCCTCTCAGAATGTCTGAATGTGAGCTAATAAATTACAAGAACAGCATAGATAATATAAGTAATAATTGAAAAAACAGTCAATGTTTAAGGAAAAAGTGATTAAGAATGAGGAAAAAGTACGAAGTGCCGTTCGTTGTGGAAAGAGCGACCCTTCATCTGCAACCAAATGTTCCTACTTATGTGTAGACCGACATTAACCAAGATTCGGCGCTGCCTTCGTAAAACAGAATTTGGATGAGTTTTTAGCAGTAACGCAGAAATACTTTCACTGGTCTCTCAACGGATATAAAACGTCCTCAATGCGCTCAAAAAGAGCAGAACCGCAAATAATCGGTGTATAGAAATCTACTGATGAGGAAAGAGTCGTAAATTATTTTCTGCTCGTCATACCTCGACGTTTTAGGTTAAGGAGGTATCTGAGGGATCACCCCGATTAAGGATTTAAAATTGCTGAAGTTCCCATGTATTGGTGGTTTAATCCCCATGCCACGAAGGTAACTCATTACATTACCAACACCAGTTTCGAGTGAATGCTGTATTATAGGAAAAATGAAAATGCAAATTCTTTGGCATTTAATTTTTCGCGATTGTTTCAACGATTACGTCTTCTTGTAATGCACAAAAACGTCGCCAAATTCCTGGTTGATGTCCCTTTTCCGCACAAGGAGAACTTTGGCTCAATCAGTTATCGTTCCCCTCATTCATTACCCATCACTAATTCCGAATATAGGCTGTTTTTTCAATTGCTATTATTGTACTTTTTGTAATTTATTAGCTTACATTCAGACACTCCGAGAGGTCCCTGTCTCTCACCTCACCAACTCTGGCTTCAAAACATACTTATCCTCTAAAAAAGTTCTGTTATTCTTCACAAAGCCCATCGGTTTTTACTCTTCAAACAGCTACTTCTTCGCGAATACTTGTGAAATCCCGGGACTATTTCACTCAATTTCGAAGCTAACAAAATGAGGAAGTTTTTCCAATAAACCCAAAAAAATATTTTCCTTTAAGGAGTGGGAGAAAATCGCAGCTGAAAAACAAGGGAAAGATACAAATATGAAAAAACATCACTTTCCAGCAGCGTTAGTTCCCTGAAAAAATTGCCAAATTCATAATACAATACAGTCATTTTAAAGATAATTGTGCGCTCTTTCGAATGACCCAATTAGTTTTGGGCTAGAATTGATTCTAGAGCAGCCGGGAGCAAGTATTACAAAAAATATATAGCCCGCAAAAAAATTAAAGATGGTGGAATAACTCGAAAACCAAGCTGAATTCCGGGAAAGTGAATTTAGTAATTTCGACCACAAATCAGCTGTACTATGACCAGTTTTCGGCTGAGCGTCGAATTTTCGAACACCCTGTATTATGCTTGGTTACAATTCGGACAGTTTTTATATACAAACTCCCGATTTTTTTTGTTCAATTTTTTATTTATTCGTGCCACTCCCACTGATGAGAGGGGTCAACCCTTTTTGCCATTATCCAAAATTCTCGTTTCTGGGAGCTTACACCTCACCTACATACGCGATCATGTTTCTTGTTCCATGCTCTTCAATTGTTGATAATCTGCAATAATTTTTTTTTTCTTGTTGTTGACAGCAGAAGCTGGAGCTGACGTCAGTGACGAAGAACCCGATTTTTCTGCTCCAATCAATAACGTCACTGTTGCCCTAGGCCGAGAGGCTATTTTAACTTGCTCAGTGACGAAACTCAATGCTTATAAGGTCAGTAAATTTATTTTCCTTTTAGAAAATCAGTGGTAAAAATTGCAATGCGTAATTTCTTCCGTTAAGACTGTTGACGGTGCTTCCTCAACTTCGGTACACGATTTTTTTGTGGTGAAACCGAGATATTTCATGAAAATTGGCACATAGCTATTTCTAACCAATTTAATTGTCAGTATGGATTCACTTTTTGGAAAAAAAATTCTGAGGGGGGTTCCCCCCGCAACGAAAGCTTCGGTACACGTTTTCTTGGACAAAAATGCAATATAATTTTTTAAATTATTTTTTCGCGAATCTTTGAGGTTGCAAAATTGTCACTATGGATTCCCTTTTTTCAAATTTCAATTTTTTATTAAATTTTCATTTTTTAAAAATCGTAGCCTCGATAAAAATGTTTATTCTCACCCTAAATATTTGAGGAAATAGGTTGAGAATACAGTAATAATTTTTTAAAACGTGTTCATCAACACTTTCGTATTGTTTTAAGAACTTATTCCTAATTAATAGCAATTTTATTTTCGTTGAAATGAGGATTCCACCTCGTGGCGCTGTGCGGCGGCTAGTTTGAAAAGGTGGATTCTATACAATTATTCGTTGGACTCGAGATGCTACCAACCCCCCTCTAACTTCACTATCATAGCTACCCTACTTGTCCAACAACTCCCTCTAGGTTACAGAAAGTATGTTTTTTTTTTTTTTCCTTTCATGTCTTTTGAGTTTTGTGGGCTGAAAAATACGTGAGGATCGTTTTCCGGGCTAGGCCGGCGAAACAATCTACCGTCTTCGGGAGTTGTTTCATTTTTTGTTTTTTGCCTAGAAAACAGAGCTCGCAGATTAAGAATAAAATATGTTTAATACTGATTAACCCCCGCACGAACCAATTGATTTTTAGCGTTCGAAGAAATCGTCGCTGGTGCTGATCCAATAGGGGGGGGGGGGTAATGGGGGAAACTACCACCTCCCCCAGGATTTCAGGAAAGTTGATTTTTAAAGAAAGATAAAGAGAATATCACGACGATTAGCTGAGGACAAGCGGTGGTTAAGAAGCTTATTTGTCAATTCTCTCATGAAAGTAAGGCTACCCCTTCCCTGCAACGCCAATTTTCTAGCCTCACCTTGTCATAAAGTCGTCAAACAATGTCATACCCTCAAACCTGACGCTTTTCTGACTTCTGGGATTTTCACATCAGGCATCACAGAGCGCCGTTTCTGCTTCCAAATATTAAACTCTGGGATGTCGAGTGGTGTTTTTAAAGCAAGTTGTAGTCAAGGAAGCAGGTTACCAAACGGGGTAGTAACAGGAAAAAACTCCGGGACTAAGTTTGATGACTGATTTTAACCCTTTAAGTCTTAGTACGTCGTATTCTGGACACCTGCTTTATACCCCGGGAGTACCCCTCAACATTTTTTTCAAAAATCGCGTCAGAAGTCATTCAAATTGACTGTAATACACTCAGTGACCCATGAAAAACGAATTTTTATGCCATGAATTCATTAATAAAGTTTTCAGAGAGAATTTAATGGTGTTCGCTACACGAGACACATCCCGAAAAAATTAAGCATTTTGAATTAATTTTTCTTCAACTTGTTAGCACTTGACCAAAAATATACTAAAATAAGGTAATTGTTCAAACAATAAAGAATAAATTAGCGACATTTTAGTTGAACATTTTGGCATTACAAACAAACAAATGCGACTAGGAAAATGTAGTAAACTCTTGGTGGGCCCTACTCGGGACACCTTTCACCCAAACCACGTGGGAGGTGTGCTTCATATTGGACACTAAGTGTTCTATACTTGAAAAATCTAACGGTGTCTAAAGTAACTTGAATTACCTCGAAATTTTTTCTTGACCGAACTTAATTGGCTCCTTACCAGCACATCAATCCATTAAAACCCTTTTCAGCATGCGATATCCATTCGTTAAAGATCAATTAACTCGTTCACATGTAATCAGGAAGAGACAAAGTATAAAAAAGGGTATGCACGGTGGAGCAGTTTTTCATTTTTCAGCAGGAAGTTAAGGGTTAACAATCCATAATTGCATTTTATGGGGCACTCAGTTTAACAATATGAAGTATAAATTACCATTTACCAGCGAAAAATTGGAAGAATCTCACTGCCAGTTCCGCCGAGCTCATTGACATTAACTTCCTGAACCAAACAAACACTGAAAACCACAACAAAATGGCGTCGAAAACCCCGAAAGTGTTCCCTATGTTGGACACAACGCAAAAAAAGCCGGGAAAAACGTGTCCTACCACGATCAGTTGGAGTTTATTCAACTCATAAACGTGTTCTAGCCCACTCCGATTCAAAAGTTAGGTCATTTCATCTATAGCGCAGTCTCCAACTAGGTGTTCAATATGAGGTACACAAAACGTCCAGACCCAAAACTCATTTGGACCCCCAGTACCTTAAAGGGTTAATGTTTTCAGGTGTGCTGAGTCTGATTTTTAACTTTGCCCAACGTTACAACCCCGGCAACACAGCGAAATTTGAGTGGATTTTTAACTATCGCGTTTAGTGGGCGTTTTCACCACGACATCTCTTGTAATAGGTTTTAAAACATGGTTTCCGCTCATTTATTATGTTTTTAGAAATCCTTAATCGGAATTTCAACCCCCCAAACCCTAACAAGAGACACTGCAGCCTATATATAGAAAAAACTGCAAAAATCTCGGATTTCAAGCTTTTTTTCAGTGTGATATGCATCCAAAGTCGAAATTGAAGTAGTTCACATTAGTTTTCCATTTCATTTTCAAACGTGATTGTATACCTGTATTTCTGTCCATTTCTATCCGTGTTAACTGGTGTGCTGAATCCGAATTTTATCTAAAAACTCCAACTACTGCCAATTAACACCATGCTAGTGATGTAGAGTAGATTCTTAACCAAAGAAAGCAGTAGCAGTAGTGAAAATATACGACATATTAGCACTCATGAAGTATAGCACTTGGGACCTGCAAGGTGCGTAACAGGTGTTGATGGGCAGCAGCTTCTAGGGGGAAAAGAGGCCGTGTTGCTGCTCTCTTTGAAGACCGATTTACCCAATTCACTTAGCCACCTCCATATAGGGAGCAATTAGGTACGTCTCCTCTACTTCAGCAGGCACATTCATCACAATTTTAGGGTAATTTAGGTGACAAACCCTAAAAGAGCACACTTTTTTTATTATTATGAAACGCTCGCGTCCAACGGAAGACATTTTCATAAGCCTTATCATTGGAAGTTGCGTGAAATATTGTTCTTTATATGTATATTCGCTAAACAATCCATAGACAATTTTGTGAGATGAGTTCATAACGCAAGGTGTCCAGTTTGGCTAAACGTTCTTCAGATGGGTGCGTTTATAATCCCCCTCTGCCATTTTTCAATATGTATCCTTGATTTCGATAAAACCGGTTCGTCATCGAAAAAGTTAGGCATACCTATTAAATTTGGTATAGTTGTTCACGTGCTTCCGCTACTCCATGCGATCGAAGAAAAACGCGAATGGGAACTTGTGGCTTTTTTCGTGGTCGTCAAACTAAGCCTAAAAGAACAAAAGAACGATTAATCTCAGGGGCGTAGCCAGCCCGTGATCAAGGGGTGGGCAGCCAGCTAGGCACGGGTCCACAGTTGGCCGCGGGGCGGGGGGGGGGGCACGTCTTGAGAAAAATTGTTAGCGGATGAAATCCAGAAAAGGACATTTTGCGGCTAAGACTGAGGAAAAACACCCATTCACGGCTAAAATTGAGTAATAGCGCTGATTCACGTTAAACGTGAGAAATAAATCTCATTATTCGCGGTTGAAATTGACAAAAAAATACCAATTTGCAGTTTCCACGATGCAAAGTCCGCGACGAAATTAATAAAATGCGCTAATTCACGGGTTGTAGAGCTCTTTACACAGCTAAAATTGACAAAATAAATTGCCCGTTCAATGTAGAATTGAGAAAAATCACTCACTTGCGGCTAAAATTGGGGAAAAACGCCAATCACGGCTAAAATTGAGAAATGGTGCTTATTCACGCAGGTAAAATTGAGAGAAGGCGCCAGATCGTGGTTTCTCAAACAAACATCTCGGTAAACATTGCGAAAAAGTGCTAATTTACCGTTTTTATACATCTATATGGCAAGTTTGCGGGTACTATCTCGAATTTTATGTCGAAAAACTGGAAGAAATGTCAGTAAAAGTGATGTCTTAGTGGTCGAAATCAGTGATGCTGGTTGCTTAGTGAGGCAGAGATTGTAATGTGCGAAATTTGGTTTTCATCACAAAAAAAAAAAAAAAAAAAAAAAAAAAAAAAAAAAAAAAAAAAAAAACGGCGAAATTGGTGTATGTATTAGTAGGCGAAATTCGAGTAATCGGTTCTGTTGCTGAGCAATACCTGCGAAAGTCTTAATCATTAAAAAAGTGTTGAATTTTAACTTTTTGATGGAATTTGGGGGTGGGCACCTGCCCCACGAAATCTGCGCTTTTGATTCTAGGGGAGGGCAACTGCCCACGCCTGCCCCCCCCTGGCTACGCCCATGATTATTCTACACCGATGGTCTCAGAGATATTTCACCAAATCGAACAAAAGGGTCCTCAAATCCAAATTTGAGATCGTGCAGCGCCAACAACCAACGTGGAATCTTCAGGATTTTTTTAGGAAATGGAAGGATGTGTATCTGAAAGAGATTGCCAAGCGTTTATCAGTTTTTCCAGCTTCAGGCTCCAGCCAATTTTCCGTCAGCGGCAGAAAATGGTCAATTTTTGACGGGCCATATCTCAGGAACCATTAGTCGTACGGAGATACAATTGGGCTTAAACAGTCGCAAACTTAGTCTACTTCAAAAATGCAAAGGAGCGCAGTCATCGAAAAGTACTTAGTTCCAGAGATACAACCGATTGAGCATAAAAAGCAAAAAAAAATTCCAGTTTTTTTTTTTGTGATTTTCGACGTGCAGCCGACCGATTTTCTGTTGGCAAAGTTCAGATTCGGATTCAGCACCCCAAGAAACATAAGATCCGTTGACAAAACTACTTCTATACGTTTGTCCTGTCCAATTCCCCTTTTGACTGAACTAAATCTTGTCATTTTAATACTCTTCTCATCTAAAGATGATACAAAGAATGAGTCACACAACGAACTCCTTACGCCTGTGAAACATAGGCACTACCGGGCCGCTTCGTTCAATGGCTCGTCCAGATTCGATTCAATCTTGTTCAAGTGTCGCTAGAGAACCTTTAAAACTCAGGTACTGCAACACGGATTTCAGCGCCATATTTCTGTGGTAAGATGGCAAAAGGTGATAAGTCATATCATAAGACTTATCGACTTATCATCTTTTGCCATCTTACTACAGATTTGGTCCCTCAGTTGTTGGGGTAAACAAAATATCATGAATGAAAAAATGTCATCGTAACAGCAAACAAACGCGGAACGCGATCGAAATAAATCAAAAAATATTACTTGTCAATAAGATCAGGTGATAAATATAATCATGTGAGGGACCAAGCATGGCGCCGATTTCCGTTTGCAGTACTCGTGTTTTACAGTGCCTTAGTGTCGCTAGACATGGATGGTATCTCCATAACGCTATGTAATTCTTTGAGCTGGGAAAAACCACCGCCAATTGATAGTGTGCCCATAACAGCTGCTGTGTTTGTTGTGCGCGAAGTTTGATTGTTTTCTGAGGTCACATTTCTTTTGAGTACACACAATGAGCACTCCAAGAGAGAAGTGGAATGAAATCCATTGCGAGTTCCTTTCACAATTAACGCATCGCTGGTTTTCCTCAAGCAAACTGCCATAACTCCAACAATTTTCGTCGCACGTAATAATGAAGCACACCACTGAAATGGCACAAACTTGTTTTTTTATTATGTCTACGTGGTTTGGGAATCAGCTTGAGTTAAAGGCCCTTAATACTGGGCTGAATTTCCAAGTTGTTCTCTTTTTCCACCAAACAAGGGTTTTCTAACAGCTTTAATTTCGCACTCAGCATTATCAAGATGAGTCGCTCTGCGGAAAAAAACGTCTTCTTTAAAAAAACTTTCCAATGACCTACGATGAAATGGACATTGCCACTGTAACAGCCAAGATATTTGGACAAAGGTTTGAAATTGTCAAGTGTAATCGCCAAAATAAGGCTGTTGTAGCCACTGGAAATAAAAGAGAACTATCGTCTTATTGGTGGATGATTAAACCCAAGTCGCTAAATTGGTCTCAGAAAATTATAAAAATTCGAATGCAGTGAATTCTTCACTCATACACCCCCCTTTCATAAGGCCCACACAAAACACAATAGGTATTTCAATTTTTTATTTTATTTTTTCTGTATCATTCTTGTTTCATAACGAATACTCGATGTGCTGTGAGTGAAATTAAAGCTGTTGGAAAACACGTGTTTGATGGTAAAATAGGACAACTTGGGAATTCAGCTCAGCATTAACGGCCTTCAACTCAAGCTGATTCCAAAACCATGTAGACATAATAAAAATACAATTTTGTGCCCTTTTCAGTGGCATGCTACAATATTACGTGCGACGAAAATTGTGAGAGTTATTGCAGTTTGTTTGAGGAAAACCAGCGATGCGTTGAAAAAGCGGAAAAGTGCGTTTTTCTCGGAAACGGTTGATATTTGGTCGAAATACGGTATATTTCGTAATTTCTTGACGTAAATATGGTCTAGAATCACCTGCTTTATTTGTGCCACGTGGACCAAGTACACCCGGTATAGGTCTCACATCAATCAAATCATGTGTTTTTCTAGAGTGCAGCAAAGAGACAGACCTCTTTTCTCACGACCTGGCGTGAAAGTCGTAGTTTTCTGCGCATACATATTCTTCTTCCGATAAATCTGTTTCAATAATCATCATTAAAATTTGAGTGGGGGTTTGATTGCGTCAAAGGGCAGTTAATGAAATGGATGGTGTTGGAAAGAGGGGGGAATACGCGTTTTCTGGGGTTTAATTTTCTTGTTATTTGTAAAAAAACATTTTAGAGTTTCCTCAAATGCTTCAAAACTGCACATTGACGTCATTTTTCCCTCGTACCATCCTCCGAAGAACTTTGAAATTTATTTAAAAATTACCAGATGCACCAATCGGTCAGGAACTACTGTTAATATCCTTGTCCGCATGTGTCAATTCACCGGTATACTTTTCGCCCAAATCGGGCATTTATGCAAGTTTTCCATTCACAGTCGAGAAATAATGAATCGTAATCGTAGTTTCGAGGGATAGTTTTGATCAACAGTCATTTTTACAGTCATTATCCAAAGCACTAACAGCGCTAGCTAATTCGACGTACACTGCCCAAATTTCGAATTTATCGGTAGAAACAGTACAATTGTCGAATAGTCAATAATTATTATCTACCGTAAAAATTATCAGGTTTGGTATGACAGTCTAATTTTCCGTCGTGTACTCAGTCAAAGAAAAATAATTCTTTCTGACGGCAACTTGATCGTTTCCTTGGACTTGTTTTCCAGGCGTTATGCTTTCGCCTAAAATCTATATCTCGGGAAAATGACTGACACATTAATAATGTCATCTTATTTATTGCACTCCTATTTCGTATACACTACAACTTGAAGAGAAATTGGTACGTTTCTGATTTCAATTAGAGCATCACTAGACACTGGCTGAGGCATTATCATTATCAGATCACACTTCACTTGTAATAAACTCGCGGGGTCAAGGGCACTTCTTCTGACAGTTCTGACTTCTGACTCAAAAAGATACCTAGATGCGAAAATGTTCAAATATCAGGGCTTCAAGTAAGAAGTTAGGAAAACGAATTCTGGTGTATAGTTTTCGTGCTAAAATTTCCCATTTTATTTTTTTCCCCGCGATGTACAGCGCCATCTCTTGTCTCAGGGTGATTTTCAAAGCTTCACCGTCAACAGCCTCAAGTATTCTTGTCTGGAAAGAAACAGGGGTTCGAAGAGGCCAGCAGAGTGGCCGAGTTCGCTAGGGCGTCGACTCTCATGACCAGATATCGTCTGCTGAGTGGGTTCGATTCAGGATGAACTATTTGAGCAAAGGTCAACTTTATGTGTAAAAGTTAAAACTAAAGTGTATGGTCTCGCCCTTGTCCATGACGTTAGGTAGTTGGACGTAAAGCCCCGATGATTTACCAACGATTATTGTACTTTCCAAACTAAGTGCGAACAAATAGTGAAAGTGGATTGTGACATACCATTTAACCTAATGTAACTGATCTGAAAATTAACGTTCACTGAGAAAAACGGTACTTTACCGTTTACGATTTTTGATCAGTAAATTACAAAACAGTTTAAATAACTGAGAAGACAGTGAGTTTCATAACAATTTTTAGTAATTTATACTTTTTAAAAATTTATACTTTTTTGTCGTAAGCGGTAACCAACATAAACCGTAAAAAAGTCTGTTTGTATTGTAATATCTACTGTTACAGTGGTATCTATCACCGCGTAGTGCTCGGTGCATTTGACCGTTTTGCTCGGAAAGGTGAATATTACTGACGAACAGTAACGGTGAACAGTGAAATAAATGTAAGCATAAGTAAAATTTTAAAAGATATTATTCACTTCCAAAGAGTCGAAAACACTGGGTATACTGAGTTGATCTCACTTCTCATGTTAAGAACAATGAGTTTAATGTCAAAACAATTAATTTCACTGTGCAAAGAAGTTGATTTAACGTCTGAAAAGGTCCTAAACATATCTCCCACCACCCGAAATGCTTGCGTTGAGTTTTTCAGTTTAGGAGGAATGGAAATAAGGGATCAGTTCGGTATCCTGTTCAAGAGTGAGACGTTTCAGAGTGCTGGGTGTGCGTTCACAGTTAATTGGTGCGTCAATTTCAAAGTGCGTTAATTTTCTTAATAATGTTATAAATAATCATGCTTTGTGAATATTCGTTAATAGAACATAAAGAGTAGTGACTAAATGGTTCATGACCTTGTCCTATACGCTTGTCTTATTACCCCATTTCTATGGTGAGCATTGACTTCTTCATCTCTGTGTTCACGTTTGATTACACTTTTCTAGCAATATTTTTCATTTATTTTCATTTTTCAGGTCCTTTAGATCTGTTGTGTTGGCTTTTCTTCCAGTTATGTTCCGCGCTGCACCTGTAGGACGAGGATTTCTTCATCTTTTACCTATTCCAGAAAGCCCATCGTAAGCTCAATACTAAAACGCTAATAAGTGTAACAAGCATCTACGATGGTTTTTCTGGTTTATCGCTATCCACAAGGTGAAAAATAATGAGATGCAACCCTCCCACCATCAGAGGTTCAGCGTGGCTACAAGATAACTGAGATGAAGGTGAACATAACTGTTCTAAAATTCGTGACAATTGTGTAAATAAATGAAGGACCAGTGCATAATAACGCTAGAATGGCAAAGAGACAGGTTAAAAGAGCTGAGAATTGAGAGAACAGTGAAAATTACCGTTAGAATGGGCTTGAAAACAGTGAATAATGCATTTGGAAAAGGTAAACAAAAAAGGTTAAAGACCTGAGAGAACAGTGGAAATCGCCGTTTCGGGAGCTCTGAAGACAGTGAATAGAACTGTTTGCAAAGTAAAAGGAAGGGTAAAAAGAACTGAGGAAACAGTGAAAATTACCGTTATGAAGGCCTAGACAGCAGTGAATAATACTTTCATGACAACCTTGAAATCACTAAATCAGTGAAAAATACTGCTCGAAAGGTAAAAAATAATTGTAAAAACAGTAAAAACTATAGCATTACGACGTCACTGAAAATAGTGGAATTTACTGTACAAAAAGTAAATTTTACCGATTCACTTCAGTAGATTCCATCGAAAGAACAGTCATTTCTACCCCTCAGTTCGAAGTTCATTTCACTACCACGTACGGTAAAATTCGCTGTTCGCACTTGACCGTTTGCCTTCGGTGAAATTCATCTCGGGAAAA
The DNA here is from genome assembly GCA_038030265.1 of Corythucha ciliata. Lineage (NCBI taxonomy): Eukaryota > Metazoa > Arthropoda > Insecta > Hemiptera > Tingidae > Corythucha > Corythucha ciliata. The sequence goes on from CM075943.1 coordinate 37,870,356, forward strand.
AGGTGGTGCCTCCAGCACCGTTTATGTCGGTGAAAAACACCTTTCTGTAACCGGAAGTTCCGGTTAGTGTGCTAAAAGTTCCCCCTCTCCCTTGATATAAAACGATTCTAAGGAATAAACCTGAATATATATTAAAAAAAAAAAAGAAAGAAAAAAAAAATTAATGAAACAGAGGTGTTTTATTTTAAATTCGTACTTCGTACCTACTGGCTTATCTCTTTCCAAATTAATTTACCGTCCGTCTTCCTCTTCCTTCAGTTCATTCCGATCCAGGGAACAGAACAGAGTATCAAGTTGTTCAATATTTTACCGTTTTGACTCTTGTGGAGTACGATTGTTTGGTCGTAGCGATAGTTTCCCGAAGAGGGCTCGAGGGGAAGCTGCGGATCTCCGCCTGAGCTCCAGCGTTTCATTTAAAGATTAAATTATATTTTCTTCCTGCCGATTATCGCGCCCTTTTGGGTGAGTAATAATTCCTTTAACCGAATGGTGTATACCCTGTCTCGTCTGGGATGTAATTGGACAAAATAAATAATAAAATTAAATTCCCAAAAGGCACTGTGCGAGGTTTATCTGAGACCAGCTTCTATTCTATACCGTTGGCGGTTGGTGCCAAAAAAAAGGGGCCTGCGGTAAATAGAAACACGATTTTATGATTTTGACTTTCTATACCACGGCCTAAATGTCATTCATAATTGATTGATGTCGTTCTAACTTATGAGGTTTGTCTCGATTATCGCATGAATGAAATTTTTAGTATGTATTGGCTATTTTTTAGCACGCATCAATTTCTCAAGTTCCTTGGCTGAACCGGTTGGTCAACGATAATCTTTTGCGGGGTAAAATTAAAGTTTTGGCAACTATGGCTACATCGTTGACAGCGGCTGAATCCCTCGCACTGTAACGAAATCACCGCCGCATCATCGAAATCACTCTAACGAAGCTGGTTATGAAAATCGGGCAGAAAATGAAACCTTGTAAACTTAATGTGTGTAATTATTATCATCATTATGTATTAAGTATTTATTATTAATCCTCGACGAAATACACGGCGAACTAATAATGACTATACATTTCTCACACGTCTATTTTGTAACAGGACAGAAAACCCGGTCGTTAAAAAATAAAAATAAATCTGTCCAAAAAAAGAAACAAAAAATCACTTTAGATAGTTCCCTGACGTTCAGGGATCATTTTTCTCGTTTGATTGGGATGGTGGTCAGTTCGGAGCGGTTGAGCTTTTTAAATGGTCAAGCTTTCGTTTAATACATAGACTTTATCAGGACCTTGACACCGGTAGCAATTTACAATCATACCTAAACAAAACAATTATTTATGCGGTAACTATAATGAAATGGAATGCGTAATAAATAAGGGGTAAAGTGAGATCATAAAACACCCACCAGATGAGCTGCTCAACAGCTAAAACATAATTATATTGGGGGATTATGATGGATTGATGAAAGCTTCCTCTCATGTCTCGCCTGCGGCAATCGTCCTTCATGGGTTGTCAGTCTTCGTATCAAGCACTCGATTAGAATGGACAAAGCATGACACTTAAATTCATCCTTACCAAATTACAAGACTCAACGCGGGTAGAAGGTCAGTCGACGGAACGGAATGCTTGATACAAAGACTGACAACCTAGGTAGTAGGTAGTAGTACCTACTACAGGAGCGGCGAGACAGTACACCAAGTGGGTTGAAGGGTGGGGAATCAAATGTTGTATTTTTTTTTTTTTTTTTTTTTTTTTTGGTATTTAAAGTAGGTATATTCTCCAAAGAATACATTTGCAAAGTCCAATCAGGTAATTGAAGCTAGTTCTAAGTTCTCTCGAATTTCAAAGAGTGTTAGCATGTCTAATCTTGCTCCTTCTATAACACCTTGTTTTCTCTCTCTCTTTCTTGTAATGGAAAGTAGTAATTTGAAGTTAAATTGTTTCTGATCACCCAATATAGTCCAGGAAGCAGGTAGCTTTGGGGACGAAAAAACTCTGGGACTAAGTCTGATGACTGATTTTAATGTTTAATGTGCTGAATGCGAATTTCATCTTTGCATAACGTTACAACCCGGCAACATTCCGAAATTTGATTGCCTTTTAAAATTCCGTGTTATTTTCGGTTTTTTAGCCACGTCATCGCGAGTGAAGATTTTTTTTTAAATATGGTTCCCTGACATTCCTCATGGTTTGAAATGTCCTGAATCTGAATTTCAACCCCCCCGACGCCCTAAAAGAGACGCTTTAGCTTGAAAATAGGAAAAACTTCAAAAACTTCGATTTCTGTTATTTTTCTATGTGATGTGTAATCAAAGCCGAGGTTAAAATAGTTCACATTAGTTTCCCACGTTTTCAGGTGATCTGAATCCGAATATCAAATTTCCGGCCCCCTACGCTAAGCGTCGTATCAAAACATATTCTGCGATGCACAGAAACCTCACATTTCAGCACTTTTTAACATGCTTTTCACTTTTTTGCTATTTTTGTCAAGTTTCCGTTTTGTAAGGTGTGCTGAATTCGAATGACGTTTTCAAGACCGTATCACAATGACATAGTTTTGTCTAGGATTATCAAAAATCTACTCGAAAAATTTAAAAATTTTCATTTTACGTCGTGATTTCACCTGTTTTTCTGGCTGTTTCGTCCGTGCTGAGTCCGTAATCGTTATCGAACTCTTTAGTCCAGTCAATGAATGGGTTATAGCTCCGGTGAGCGTATCGGAACATATTCCTTCGGAAACTTGTTAAGGGTGGTTAGAAAGTGAACATACTAAAAGTCCTCTCGCCTAGTGGGTGGGCAACTGGTGGAAGGGGGTCCAAGAAGGTCACATTTTTAGGGTTTTCACCTCTATCACGAAAAAAATCAGTCTTACCGAAAATGTCACTTTGTACATGAATAAAGAAGACACAATTCTCTACAACTTTGATCTTATACGTTTAATAGAAATTCCCAACCGTTCCGGAGACGTACCCTCTTGTCATGGTTGGGGGGGTGGGGTTAAACTTCCGATTAAGGACTTCTAAAAACATAAGTAATGAGCGGGAACCATGTTTTAAAAATCAAGCGATGGCATGGTGAAAACCTTGCACAAACACGATACCTATTTAAAAATCCACTCCATTTTCGGATTGTTGCCAGTTGTAACGTTGGGCAAAGTTGAAATTCAGATTAGCCAACCTTAAAACATTAAAATCAGTCACCAAACTTAGTTCCGGAGTTTTTTCCTGTAACTACCCCTTTTGGTAACCTGCTTTCTGGACAAATACAATTTCTTCCGTTTGAAAAGACAAATAATAAACAAACAAAAAACGGATGAAGAGTAAATATTCACTTGTTTTATTTGAAAACTTCGAAAATTTCGACCAACTTTCCGGTGGCCCCCCTCGTTCAATTTTTGCAGGATCTGCCACTCAATTCACCCTTGCTGCTGCCACTATGACGCGCGATTGAGCGTGACATGGATGCTTTCTCCGTGTGAGCTACCTTGAATGAAACCATGGCTGTGCTCGTTGGATACCAGAACGTTGGACTCACGGTTTCGTGTCGTGGGGATTTCGTCGACGATCCCAAAAAGTTGTTCAATTATTTCTGAGAGTTAACTCAGTCAATGATGATTTTCAATTTTTATTTTCCACCGTCAATAGAAGAAGAAGAATTCAATGCCAAGCCCTCCAAAACCGTAACTTTCGTAGCTTTTGTAGGTCGACCGAAAATACCTAATAGATAGGCCCCGTTCACAAGCTTCATGTACGTGTTCTGTGGAGTCTATGCAACCAAAAAAAATTGTTCCCTCGAAAAATAAAGCATTTTGATAGGTTGCATAGATTCCAATGACGCATAGGCTTGTGAACGGGGCTTTACGCCCGTTCGTACTTGCCCCCCTTAAGTGGCTACAACAAACGTCGGCCTCATGTGGCCGAGGGTGAAAGAAAGCGGCACAGCTTTTGCACGATTGAAAAAAACAAACAAAAAAACAGCCCGAGAACTAGTACACACTAGATGACACCCCACGTTCAACATTGTTCGGTCGTGCTGGTTGAAGCCCACATGCTCGCTCAACCGTTCCGCAATCCAACGATTTTTTCGACTTGGATGTCAAGCTCATTAGTTCAAACAACGGTGGAAATGGCGACCGTCTCGACGACCCACCCCACCCTCGGAGGAGGAGGGGGAAAATAACAGATTTTTAGTCATACGGATTACGGACATATTTCTGTGACTCCTTAAAGAGATGGATTCTTGCGGTTGGGGGTCGATTGCTGCGGGGTGAACGATTCAGACGACTCTCCGCAAGCTAAGGACGGCTTCTGTTTATGCTACTTGGCTGTAATAGACCAAAAGAACGAGCAAAATAGTAACAGAAGTATCATTTCTCTTTCTATTCTCTCCAGAAACTTAATCATCTACGATTACTCTCGGTGACGTATGATAATTTATACCTAGTAATAATTACAACTGCGGCTATCATAACCTCCTCACCTAACAAGGCAGTTAGGACGGATATTCAATTAGTCAGATTTGTCGCGCACGCCTTATTCCCATAATGAAGTGAGTGCTAGGCTCTGTGGTTAGTCCACCAAGCATTGAGCAGCAAATGAAAATAAAAACTCCAAAAAGTGAAAAATATTCTGGATGGACAAACGGGAAAATTCGGTAATTAAACGAAACGAGAGGTCTGATAAACTTGTGTGGTAGTAAGGGTATAGGAGAGGGAAGAAATAAACCAAAATGAAATTAGACGAAAAAAAGCTATAGTTGTTCGTGCTTGGTTAGGGCGGGAGGGATTGATAAAAGCTTAGGTGCAAGCAAGAGGGATTGAAACCAGAAAGGGAAGCCCCGGTTAATTTGAAGTTCTTTTACCAAGGCTGTAAAAACTTCACCCCTAGCTAACCTTCACATTGACTCTCTTATATCCCCACCGCCTCTACAACCCTTGGGAGTTCGACTCAATTTTCCCCTGAACGAATTATGACGCCTCCTGCACCCTATTTAATTTCGCTCTCATACTTAAAGCTCAACACCTGTCCTGTCTAATAATCTCGATTCTTTTATGAATGTTGAATATTTCCCGACGACTCACACAGTTTCGATCATTCATTAGCGTGTGATAGTTCTGTAATGCACGATATCACAAACTCGGTTTATGCAAACCCTCGTTTATTACGAATACCGATACTTCATTCGAGAGAGCAAGAAAACGACTACTGATACCGGTGGCCAGTGAGTTCGTGTTAAAAAAAAAAAAAAAAAAAAAAAAAAAAAAAAAAAAAAAAAAAAAAAAAAAAAAAACTTTTCCCTTCGTCCTCGGGCTGGTGGTGTAATACGAAGCATTAAAAATGTACTTTGGTATTTTTATTTGATTTCTTTTGAACTTATGAATAAATCATCATTGAACCGTTGTCAATTGGTTTTGATGAAAATTGTTAAATACTGTTCTCAGGTCGGTTGGCTGAAGGCAGAGGACCAAACTATTCTAAGCATGCACACTAAAGTAGTGACACACAACGCTAGAATCAGCGTGACTCACGAAAATTTTAGGACGTGGCTTCTTCACATCAGACAGTTGAAAGAGTCTGATCGAGGGTGCTACATGTGTCAAATTAATACGAACGTGATGAAAAAGCAATTAGGCTGTATAGACGTTCATGGTGAGTATGAGCGGTAGTACACGTATAAGAAAAATGTGCTTTTCATATATTCTTGTCCTTTTACTTTCTTTGCTCATTTGTTCACCGTTTATTTTCTTCACCTATGGATTACTCATTGGTGCTATCATATTCTTTATTTTATGATGCTCTCATTTTAAAACAGATGTCGCTCGTTATCCCCTCCACATAAATTGTGCCCCGGGGCATAATTTATTCCTATTGTAGCTGCAACAGTGGAAGCATTCTCCTCCAAGTTGAAACTATTAAAAATTGTTTTACAGTTCCTTCATAAATCATTGAAGAAGAGAGGACTAAGGTTCAAGAATTAGGAGCAACGGCTTTGTAGGAGAACAAGGGATAGGAATCAGGGTATTACGCAGAGCCACGGCTCGACATTACTGTAGCATGCGTCTCCATGAAAGAGTGACTTCCCCTGGTATATACGATCCACCATTCATCATACTACATTCAATTACTGTTTTCAGTGCATTCCCTCGGTTCCTAAATGGTGTCCGTTCGGTTAATAGCCTCGTTTATGGCCGGCAGTAAAGTAATAAATTTTACGCTAGCTAAAGTTTCCTGAACTGTGAGAAGGATGAGGATTCATTGAATGTTTGAATGGTGGCTCCCCTTTTCCCGCGGATACATCGGCATTATGTACATTGAATTAATTTTCATTAATCGGTTTCGTATTAATAAAAGGAAGTTCTGAGAATAATAGAGTTGGGTAGTTTGGAAATGAAAGTATTTTCTTACGACAATCTATTATTTAGCTTGCCGTAGTGCTGGTGAAGTTTTCCATATTTTTCTAAGCTGGCTTTGTTATGAATAAACGTTCATCCACGACTCATTAAGAATAAATTTGATTTTTTTTTGCTTAGTTCTCTGAAAATCGAAATGCCCTATTTATGCCTACTGACTCAAATGGAAGGAACTCAAACAAAAAGGTAAGGGAGGAGCTTTTATACGAAGGCTTTTCGATGGCCGTCAATGCCTTTTCGAAACGTGGGATTGAGGAAAATAGGTTTGCACATGTTCACAGAAAAGCTTTTTCCTTTGAAGAAGAGGATTTGATACCAATCTTCCTTGAGCGCTAAGTGATTTTTCTTTGAATGCCCTTAACACTCAACCCTTTTTATACGTAGTTAGCAATTCCTTTCTGGTAGCTGGTCAAATGGCCTGTTCCGATCTTAATAATCGAGCCAACATATTTAGTGTCATACTGTTGACCTTTTATAGGTCGGTAGCATTTCATTCTGTACACGAACATTTTATCGCCGTCTTCGCGGATGGTTGCCACTATAGTGCTGTTTTCAAAAAAGATTTAACGTTTAACGACTGTCGTCCCTGTTTGAGCAAAGTCGGGACGCTCCAATTCGGGAAAGACTCCCTTGAAAAAAGGAACACGAAATGAATACAGGGCTGCCGAAAAAAGGCAGCTTTTTTTGTTAATACGAATCGTCGTTTTTGCACAAAACGAAATTGCATAAAACGAATCCCAGAGTCTCTTTGTATTCTCATTGCAAATATTTGTCTCCCCTCCGCAAAAACCGAGAATAGGCGGAAATTTTGGGAGACTAATGATTTGGCGTGACTACGTCAACAATTATTTTCTGAATAATTGGAATCGAATAGCCTAGTGGTTTAATAGTGTTCAAGATTCGTCCCTTTTTTCCCCATCAAACTCCCTTTCTGTCCAAAATTTATACGTTTATTTCATTTTTTTGTGTTGGCAATACTGAAGAAACTCGCGTTCGAAGAAAAAAAATATCGCGTCGCGGAGAAAAAAAGTATACACAACCTCTCTCTTTACGGAATCGCGCGAGTGGGCCCACGTTTTCCTTTTTTGTCTTTTTTCGGAATATTCATTTTGTCTGTCGCACCGTTTTGTTGTACTGTTCGCGAATTTTGTTTTGTACTCTTGTGTTCCGCAAAAATCACCGTCGGGCTTGTCGTCGCTGCCGAGAAGGGACGTCGTCCGCTCAGTAGACGCGTGGTCGGATTTGTCTTACAACCGTTGGTAAGCGGCTTGCGAATTTCATTTTTCGAGTTTTTGTGTTCTTGTGTAGTCTTGAAGCTTGAACGCTGTTTGGAGCTCCGCTCCTGGTCCTCCTGATCCCCCCAGACATCCTGTCATACCACCAGTCGACCTCGTCCGCATCCTGTCATGCCACCAGTCGACCTTGTCCACTGTCCCCCACTCAGTCAGCCCAGAACAAATAGGATGAAAAACGCTCATTTTACCTTTGTATAATACAGACAAAATTATTTTTCTACTAAAGTTGAATCATGATAACGACAGCATTATTCAACTGATATGAGAGATATATGCGCCATTTTCCTAGTAGTATATTTCCATAACGAGTACGGAAAGTGGAAAATATCGTGCGAGTGATACTTAACGAGCGAGGCGCAGCCGACGAGACCACACGAGAAACCATATTTTACTTTCCTACGAGTAGTGAACGTTATTTTTCGTACTAAAGCATCGTAATACATTAATAATCATCAACTCCGACTACTCAATACTATTTTAGAAGTAAAATTTTTGGCCAATTTAAGGCCTCTCAGTAGCGTTATGACGGAAACCGCGGCGACACAGGTCAATTGAGCATTGCCCAAGTGACCCACAAACCACAACCTCACTGTTGTTGTCACTGTTGGCTCCGGTGACGACCACATTGAAATCACCGTTCCAACTCTCTAACGTTGACATTCCTCTTCACTTATATCGCCTCTTCATTCGTCACTTCTATCGCTTCACTGCGCTAGAGCCTCTTGAATTAAAATATTGGAGCCGTCACCTAGCCATCCTCGCAGGTCACCACATAGCACTTTACCAGTTCCTCTATCGCCCCAATGAACTCAGTAGCATTCTCCCCAAGTCTATCCCTCGTCTATTGACTTTTCTTAGACTTATCGTTAATATTTAACCTTTAGTGTAGATAATATAGTTTTATACACTTCGTTTTCTAAGATCTGTGCAACGGTGATCTTGTATAATTTTACTTTTTTAAAGACACCTTCCTAGGTAAATTCGTGCATTGCAGTTTTTGAGCCATGACTCACCTTCATGTTTGCATTTGAGGCTGTGGGTTTGACGTTCATAGGAGTCTTCCACGGATAACTTCTTGGAAAAATATTTTTTTATTATTTTCATAAACGATGCAAACAAAATTGATTTGCGAAATCGTGTCTCTTATTTGCCCTATTAATAGGCTTTGTTGAGTTAGGGAGTGAAATTCACACAGATATCGGCGAGTCCGGTGACATTAGGTGTGTGCTCAAACGAACTGCTAAAGTAGTCACTTAAGTGACAAAATCACTGGTTTTTGTCACAGTGACTGCACAGTCACCGGAGCTAGTTGTCACTGTGACCGACAAAAGCTGTCACGTCACACCTCTATCAGAAAGCATCTGAGCCGTAACTAGGGATTTTCTCAGAGGGGGGGGGGGCGATTTATTATATCGCTCTTGTAAGTGAGGGAAACCATTCATATTTACAACGCGTCCTTGTTCAAATGGCACTTCCGAACGTGGTTATTCATAGCGTTTTCCATTCATTGCAATACACTTGTGAGCAGGGGGGTGACACTCATGGCGGGACGGGAAGAATCATTTGGGCGGAAGTTCCCCGTTAGACTCGTACCAACGTAACTTATTATTCAAAATCGGGAAAGGGCACGGCAGGTTACGATCGAGTTGGCATTGCATTCTTATCTATTCCTGGTTGCCCCGTTCATGTAAGTTCTACATTGGAAGCTTGCTGCAAATCGGTTTTTTTTTTTTCAATAACTCAGTCTTGATGGCATTGTAGGCATCAAAATAACGTAAAATGGAACTTAAGTGACTACGCTGGGGGATTATCGAAGGAAGGATCGCCGCTATCTACAAAAAAAGGAAAATAAATCGGTGCCGGTCCTTGCTCGTGAGTATCCAATCGCTCAACATTTGACATCTTGTCATCAATAAAAATCGAGCAACTTATTTCAATCATAGTGTCCTTTCTAGTACAAAGATTCATTAGTGGCAATTCGACAGACGCCCGTCATTTCCCGGCGATGTCGAGCTTGGATAATGTAAATTACCTCGTTGACGTGGTGAGTGCATTCACAAAAGAGGAGAGTTTCGCGATTTGAAATCATTTAAACCGCAACACGTCGACAGAAGTGGCTTAGTTAGTACTTCGGGAGTTCGGAATGCCGGAGACAAGGGCTTTGTGACAGTTCACAATTTATTATCGGTACGGGAACGTAAATGCGAATGAGTGACTATAGTCGGACCAGAGCAATCGTTTCATTTCAAACCTTTTCACGTTGCCATCCCGTCAATTTTGAAGTGGCTTAACTTTTAACTAGCGCGTTAGGCTCGTTTCACATATACGAGGTTTCACGCGGCGCGGTTTTGGCTGCCGCGTAGTGACCACGTACACCTTTACACACGTGCGGTACATATTACTTGGTTCGATGCGAAAGCGGCATTCACGCGGGGGCCTCGTGAAACCGCGTTAGTGTGAAAAGAGCGTTGGGAAATGCTTAACGTAGAATGTTCACGTGCTCCTTTTATAGCGCTGAAGAAGATTACCTAACCCTGATGCTTGGAAAAGAATCTGGAGAAGGATACACGGTCCTTTCCAGCCCTCGAGTAGCACCCAACAAACGTGTAGTTCACCGGCATTTCGTTTTTTTTTTTTTATCGGTCGAATAAACGCCATTTGTGTATTATAGAATAAAAAGAACACGTTTTGATGATTCTCTAGTCAAAATTCATTTTCCAAGTGACATAGGAACAAGACTTCTTGGCCGAGTGATGTGAGGAATACACATTCTGTTCTGCCTCAGTGACTGAAAACCGGAAGAAACTATCACCGTCTGTGGATCAATTGCTTACAATAGACCTAAATTTCAGCTCATAAAACAACTTTTGGAACCATCACAGTAGAACCATTATTTATCAAAGGAACCTTGGAGGGCATGAAGGAGAGATTCAGTCCACGAGTTCGAGCTTCTCGTGCTCATTCCGCAGAACATAATAAAATTCGACTTGACGGAACTGGAACCTCACAGCTTCTTTGCATGTAGAATTTATTGAGTCAAGTTCAATATACTTATAATTACTGAACAATGAAGACTCTTTCAACGACTGATCAAGTTGAGGGTTCAGAAGTCCAGACCCTCAACCTTGTGGCCATCAGATGGCGCAGGCTTTGCCTATCTTGACAGCAATTACAGCCCCGTACCCTGCATAACAGCCAAGACTCAAGAGTCGTCTTTGCCAATCTGGGCCCCCATTCATTGCCCGATGTTCTGTGCGGGAGGCACACGACGCACTTTTTTACTGTTTGACTTTAAAAAAAATCTCTTGTCCCCCACGCACAGGCCAAAATAAATAAAATGGCCACATTTTAATTAAGTAGGTAATGTAATAAATGCAGAATTAGGCCCCGTTCACAAGCTCTATGCTATGCGTCTGTGGAGTCTATGCAACCTATCAAACTGCTTCATTTTTCGAGGAAATAAAACTGTTTGGTTGCATAGACTCCACAGTACGTAAACATGGAGCTTGTGAACGGGCCTTTAAGAAGAGGAAAAATGACGAGGGTTGAAAGGACGGGGGTCGAGGTATCATCTGTTCAGTTCCCCGAACCCCTAGAAGGTAGAATGTTACCTGAAAAAAAGGTCTTGAAACAAATCTGGGAAAAAGTCGGCCATTTCTTGCTCAAGTACTTGTCTGTCCATATGGCAATATATTTCAGTGTTCAAACGAAGCATTTTGGTTTTTCGTTTCACTTCAGCAGAGGGATTTAAGGGGGAGTTGTACATGTGTTTCCTCGACCCCCCTCCAATCATACCTCGCCTACTCCGCGTTACGGAAATTACCGCCGTATTTCTGCACCAATCGTGGACTTCAGAGGCTCATTTAAATCTTCAGGAAATTCCGCACAAGCGTACGATCTTGCTTTCCTAAATAAGTCGTCGAAAGAGTGTGAATTTTCAAGTTAGACGTTTATGTGCGTTTTACAGTTATTTTAGGGATGAAATATGAAAAAGGAAGATCGTACGCTTGTGCGGAATTTCCTGAAGATTTAAATGGGCCCTTGACGTCCACGATTGGTGCAGAAACACGGCGGTAATTTCCGTAACGCGGAGTAGGCGAGGTATGATTGGAGGGGGGTCGAGGAAACACATGTACAACTCACCCTTAAGAGAAGGGGTAATAAAAATAATTTAAATATGTGCGAGTAATTTCATACTGAGCCCCTCCATGGACTTCAAAATGGGCATAATAAAAAAGAAATAATTCAATTTCTTGAACTATCATTCAACCAAACAAACCTAAAACTTCACATTTAATGTTTTTAACTACTTTGAACACCAGCTACAGTAGAAGACAGGACAGAAAAGTCTCCGTGTGTACAGGCCTTAACTCGGGCTCTTTTTTTGTAATTTTGCATTAATCTCAGGGGGGGGGGGTGAGCATTTCTGTTGATAACCTGACGATGTAGAGGAAAATTCAAGGTTCTGAAGGTGTACTTTGGCGGCCATATTTGTGACAACCCTTCTACCCACGTCCCAGCCCATTCAGGCTTTCTTCAGTTATTTACCTCTATGACTTCGACTAATCAAAGTAGGAGTTATTGAGGTCTAGAATAACCGATTTCGAGTTATCGGTGTCCCAAGTTAGAAGACCCCTTCTGAATCCGCCTCCCTATCCTCTCTCGTGAACCGATGCCATCTCCTTTCCAATTCAGACGCAGAATTTCCATGATAACTTCGAGTTATAGAGGTAAAGTACTCAAAACTTCGACTTATAGAGGTATATTTTGGGTTCATGAGCCTAAAACTGCGTTCAAACTGAGCGAGTCAGAACAAGCGAGGCCCTTTGGTGTGAGCTCGGAGACCAACAGTCGACGGCTCAAGGTGAGTCAGCCTCGCGAGGCAAATTGTAAGGAAAGTCAAGAGGATACGAGAAAATTCGGTTTATCGAGGAATTCGAGTTACTGACGTTCGAGTTATTGATGTTCCACTTAGAATAAACCTGTGCATGATAAAAACTTACTTGGGTGCGCGGCTACTGGCTTAATCTCTATTACTTACTACTACTAATAATAAGGGAGTGAAAAAAATATAGCGGTTCATGACTAACTCTGTAAGTCAATTTCAATAAGTAAGTTTTTACGTAATCGAACCCCCACTCAAAATTTTTAAAAATTTACTAAAAAAGCATCCTTGACTGATTTTGAAGTTTAATGTGAGCAATAGACTTGTGGAAGAGCCCTCTTTAAGCACCACCAACTTTTGAAAAATGTGCAATTTCCCCATTGTTTTGGGGAAACCAACTGTTGAAGCCATTTAGAAAGAAGCTACAGCGAAGGTCCAAAAATACGACAAGAAAAGAATAACTGCTAATATAAGAATAAGCTTTTTGTCATGAACTAATTTATTTTTAAAAGGACAATAGGATCAATCTTGTTTTTTTATAATCAGGGCCCTATTGCACAATGTTTTATTAGCTAATAATATAGCTAATATTAGCTAATAAAACAGCTGTGGTATTTGCTAATAAAACATTGTGCAATAGGGCCCAGAAGGGACTTATTAAAATTTATTTCAGAAACTAACAATATTCCTCATAGAACATCTTATTCTCACGCAGGAAATTGGAAGAGTCGTTAGAGGAAACATGACGTTATTTATTGTGATGGAATTTTCGCCCTTCGGTATTCTGAAGAAATACTGCGTCCCTGGCAGTGAAGGAAATTCTTGAATAGCCCTTTCGCTTTGTTTGCATCTGAATTTTCATTTCAATTGCTTCCTCGGATACCGAAGGTATGGGAAGCTATGTGATCGTTTCTCGAGGTGAAAAATTTGTTGGTCTCCGATTTTAAAAATTCCACTTGCCTTTTGCATTTCAGAGCTTTCTGAACAACTTTGGTTCCGTGCCTGTCTGTGAATGTGTGGGTTTGGTTCTCTATAAATGTGTGTCTCTGTAAACTTTATACCAACGCGCATAATTAATTACCTATCTCCTAGAGTAGCCAACCAAGCGATCCATTTTCTATGCGTTACTAGTGGATGAAGAGTCAACAGCTCAGACTTTTCTAAAATATCAAGTATTCAACCACCTGTAACAGTTGAGCTCTAGAGCTCCTAGAGAATAAATCCTCATGGCCGGGCTACCACCTCCTACTGTTGAAAACTGTTTTATTAGAAGAAAATCGTTTGACTTATAATTATCAGTTTTGTGACTTGTTTCAGTCCCACCGGACATTGTCGACTCAGGCACAAGCAGCGACGTTACTGTTAATGAAGGAGGGAACGCAACTTTATTTTGCAAAGCCCGAGGACGACCCGACCCGAAAATTGTTTGGCGAAGGGAAAGTGGTCAACTTATTCTTATAAGGAGCAATTCCAAGGAGTACAAAGGTAAACGGATAGTATAGGAATCCTTATTAGGATGGTTGGTGCGTGAAAAATAGTATTCTGTTACTGGTGAATGAAAAATAAGAACGTGGTGGAATTTCTTCCATTCAAAACTGGTCCTTTTACTTTAAGTTTTGCATATCAAACATGGAAGTAAAATGTTCGTTTGTTTCTTAGCTGAGACCTACAGTGGAGACGTTCTTGTGCTGCCCAAAATTAACAGGAGTCAAATGGGTGCATATTTGTGCATAGCCAGCAATGATGTGCCACCTGCTGTAAGCAAGCGAATCACGTTGAACGTGAACTGTACGTATTTTTAGCATTCATTTAGTGAAATAGTAGGTACTTTTTAGTTATAGATTTCAATCAGTCCGTTCTTTTGAATAATCAGAAATTCAAATTGTGCCATAATAAAGCCCGTTCGTACTTGCCCCTCTGAAGTGGCTACAACAAACGTCTGCCTCACGTCGTGGCCGAGAATTTCCTTTCCGATAGTGTAACGTGTAACCACCCAAAAGTACATACAAGTACGATGTAAGAATTGACAATGGCGTTTTTACTACAGGAAGCAAATCTCTGAGAATTTTGTCAACCAATTTGTTTAATTTGACTGGGCAAAACACGTCCCACGTCCCGTGATGTATATTTATAACTAATCTTGATATGAAATGAGTGATACGCCATAACACCTCAGTTCAATACGGATGGAAAGGAAATAATCGGTCATCACGCTCGTTGAAAAGCCGAAAGGTTTTATCCACGTGTTCAATACCAAACTATACGCAAATTCGTGCACGATTTTAGAACGTGTCATTCAAATGCAATGTCACCTTTTCGTTTAACTACCCTTAGTGGCGAAATGCTATGTGTGCAGATATTATTTCTATTAAGCTCATCATACACTTTTGAAAAAGGGAGAGATAACGTAATTTCCCTAAAACAATAAGCCAAATTTATTAAATTATTGCACCTTTTCAAGGAAACAGAGGGAAAGCGCTTGTTGAATCATCACCATCGAAGGGTAGGGTAGAGGACCTAAATATTTAAGGTAAAGACGATGAGTGCTTTGGTTGGGTCTTAAGTGGTTGTTGGCTGCGGTGGTTAGAAGAGAAAGTCAAATTGAGTTAATGGGACAAAACTGCTTCAAGCAGTCTTCGTACGGTCGTTTAGCTACAATAGTGACGAGCAGTAGCATTAAAATTTGCATTATGACACATTTTCTCTTTATATTTTGCGATTATTAGTTATCAAGTCCCGGTTTTCATTATGAATTTCATTTTCGGCAGTGTGTGGCCAACAACCACTTGCTCAAACCAAAGCTAACTAATCGCTTCCGACAATGACCACAATCTTGAAAAAACCAGTTACATCATTTCAAAGCATTAGATCCCAGTTCGGATTATCCAAGCAGCGTAAATCTGTCAATCAAATTAAAGAAAACGTACTTAAAGAATAAAACGTCTCTGCGCCCCTGATTACTTCATATTCTGTTTATTTGATATTCAAAACTTCTATGAGGGTTTGATGCAGAGAAGTTACAATACGAGCCTATTTTACTGTCGCTGCTACTTCACCCTCTGAATATACGCTTTATCTTTCGTGTCACACTAATATGAAAATGTTATCAACTTGCCACTTGGATTAACTTTTGTTTTTGTTTCACCCGTAAGTCCCGCCTATGATCAAGATATCAAACCAGCTGCTGGGATCACCGGTTGGTGCTGATGTCACACTTTCATGCGTTGTTGAAGCCTATCCAAATACAATCAACTACTGGTTGAAAAACCGAGGTCAAATGCTTCTAAGCGGGTGAGCCATACATTGTTCTTGTCCTGTATACTTTCGATTAATGAATTCGCTTTCCGTGCTTTAACGGTCCAGAGCTAAACATTTGGTGGAAGAGATACGGTATACGTTCCATGTAACACTCAAGCTCACGGTGAGAGGATTCAATCTCAGTGACGTCGGTACTTACACCTGTGTTGCGACCAACTCGCTCGGCAAGGCGGAAGGGTCAATAAGGCTTTATGGTTCGTACACAATCACTTCTCATTACATTATGTTAAAACCCTTGTTGCTAGTCTTTTCATTTTATTTTATTTTATTTTGGACACCAATATTATTACACCAACGTTTTAGCATGTTCATGTATTTTACCATCTCTCTGTGTTGACAAAACGAACCAAATGAACGTGTAATTTTCAATTCCAGAATTGTTATCAGGATTTGTCCTTGTATTTCTGTCTTCGTCTTGATTCCATTTTAGGATACCTCATCTATCATTGAAATCCATTTATATTTTTAGTAGGGAGCGCGGGGCATGTTGGCACCGATTTTCGTTTTTAGTTTTAGTTTTTTAGTGAACAGTGATTTCAAAAATCTGGAAAATGGGTTGGCTTCCTTCACATCTTGGCTATAAAACCCCGTTGGTTCCGAATTTTTGTATTAACTTCCAACTTGGGTATACATTTTTTTTCTCCCCATAGATCACCCGTGCCATCTTACTCCTTCAGTGGGGTAAGTTGGCTTTAGTGTCAACTTACCCGTTAGTTCCAATGAGGGCAATTAGGTAGGGCTTATTTTATAATTTTATTAAAATAATGGCATCAAGAGTAAAACCTGTGGGAAAAAAATGAAAACGCCTCATGATAACAGTTGTAGACCAGCACACTCGGTAACCAAAGAATTCTGCTTTTAAATTGTCATTAAAAAACTGTTGCCACAAAATTGTAGCCTAAATATGGACACTGTAGATCCAAATATTGGAATGGCCTTAACGTTGGACAGGAAAGTTGCATAGACGCCTATACGTCTACCAACAGAGCTGTAGCCTCCAACATTAGGCACTTCTTCGGTCTTCTCTTCCTGCCATTTTATTTTTGCATACGATTCGGCCAGTAGCCTGCCAAGGTTCTCCATGGAATGCTGAACTGATGGGGCGCATCAGTGAAACTGATTTTATGGATGAGATGAACTTCCACAGCACGCTCCCTTATATTATCATCGGGCATGATACCCTTATATCTTTTTTTTTTTCCGAGTCCGAAAAGTAATGTAATGAAACTATAAAAAAGCGCGATAACGAAAACAGAGAAGACAGGACTAGTCGGAGGGTAAGTTGGGACTAGTGCCAACGTGTCCAATTTTGATGGAGCCAACTTACCTCACTACACCATTTTGAAATAATGAGTCGACTAAAACTTATGCAAACAGGAAAACGAAAAAACGGCTCGTGGGCTATAATACGTTAAGTCATACTCATTCAAATGGGCCACTGAACTTGGCTCCATCACATATAACTCGGGCTAACTAGAAAGAAAAAACAAGGATGAATAATATTTACTCTCATGGACAGAAAACAGTTTTTCAAGCCTCTTGTCACCACCAGTACCTCAAACCAACTGAATTTCTTGTCGCAGACAGAGGACCCTCTAAAGGTTACGAACCTGCTCTCTCCTGCTCATTACCACCACAAGAGGAAGTTCTAGAACAGTGGTGCCTACTTACCCCTAGTGACAACATGCCCCGCGCTCCCTAAAGCAGTCAGGTTCTTTTACAAATTATAAATTAAACAATTATTCGAGTAGTCACAACAAATTTAAGTCACAAAATTTGTTATGACTACTCCAATAATTGTTTAATTTATAATTAGAACGACACAACAAAAACAAATGTTAAATCAATTAGGTTCCTTTACCACACAATTCCAAAATTAATGAATTCTTAAGGTGTTGTTTCGGGATGCACAAGAGTTTTCCACCCTAAATTTCCTAGTTAAAACCCCAGAGGGGCCAAAAACCCAAGATTTGTACGGATGTATTCCGCAAAAGTTCGTATTGTATTTTTATATAATAATGTATCATGTATCATCGACCCGTGATACCAGTCTGGCAAATTAAATATAAAAATTGTTGCCTTGACGGATACACTGTCACATCATAGTGGGAAACGAAAATTTTATGTTTAATAGATACCGAGCTGCAGCCCTCTGCCTCTCTCGGTGAAGCAAAATTTCTCAAGATGTAAAAATTCATATATTGTTCACTATCAGAACAAAAACAAAATCGTCGCAAGGAGGAAGCGTAAAAATGTCCAACGCTTTGTAATAAAATACACTAAACCCCGGAGATATTTTCTCTTTCTACGATTAGAAACTCATTTAAAATTTTAATTAAGATAACATTCAAAAATGAAATATTCCTTATTCCTGGGATTATACGTATAAAAAAAAAAGGTTGAGTGAAAGAGAAAGTAGTCAATGAAAGGAGTACAAATTGAACTGATCCTATCTCTGAATTCCAAGAAAAATAATTGGAAAGTCGAGTTCACTCAACTAGTTGATTTCTTTTTTCCTTCGTTTAAAATCACGATGGTTTTCCGGAAGCGATAAAATAATTAGATGGAACGAGAACTGTGGCGCAGAACACAGAATTTCAGTTATATCAATAGGGACAGAGGGCATCATGTACTGGATGACCTCACATACAAAGTGGTTCGCTCGAACCACGAGGGAAGTGGTTCCCTCGTGGGTCGGAGGAATGAATCTCTGTCAATTTTGTACTTATACCTCATTCTAATTTCTCTCAGAAAAATGCAACGTTTTGAAAACTGAACTCAAAAGTAATTCAGATCAGTTTTTTGCCTCTCCACTTTATTTTTTATAAAACGGCAGAACCGGTTTTCGAAAACAATGTTTTCATCATCAGTGCCCCAGTACTGTCGTACAAAGGAACCGGTGGATTACACCACGTCATACGCCTTTCTTCCTTCCTTCATTGGTTCATTTTTTTGACAGTACTGGGGCACTGATGATGAAAACATAGTTTTCGAAAACAGGTTCTGCCGTTTTTAAAAAAATAAAGTGGAGAGACAAAAAACTGATCTGAATTACTGATTCAAAACTCCACAACGTCGCCATCACTGCAATATTAGAACTCAAAAGTATACGTCCGGTTTTAATTAAGACAGTTTGTGAGCGTAAATGCAGCAGCAGATAAATAAAGTCACGGCGGCAGTACTGATATGAGCCAAACGCGGTTTATGAGTCTACACTAAGAGAAATACCGGTGTTTTCGGCCAGAACACCCCTATGAACAGTGCCGGCTTTAAGGGGGGCGAACCAGGTGACCGCCCGGGGACGCATGTAAGGGGCGCGTCTAGCAAAACGTGGGGGAAAAGGGTAACGAAATAAAACGACCTAAGAAGCGTGTTTGACTTATGAATACTGATTTATGAATGAAACTAAAAAAATCGAAATAAATTGATCAAGGAAGCGTTGGCGTTGTCAAGAGATCAATTCAGAAGTCAGGGCGCACTGAGAGCTTATATACACAGCAGATAGTAGGGGTTAGCAGTTAGCTACCAAGTAACTCGATGGAAATAATTGTGAGACTGGCTTTTTATTTCATTTGTTAAACTATTCAATTTCGAATCCCATTCAAACGTATGACATATTGCCTACGACACGGGCGTCACCACTGTCCTTGCGTCTTACTGTAAGTTGCGCACGAGGTAGGAGTGAGGCAGGCTGACCGCCCTGGGACGGGATCTGATAGGGTGTGTGAGGGGACCCCAGAAAAGCATAAAAATGAGGTGTACGAGCGGCTATAAGTACGAAAACGCCAATTCTCGGCTTGCGAAGGCAAGTTCGTAGTTCAAACTAAAAAACAAAAAAAAACGGTAATTCGTTGCTAAAAGTGAAAAAAAATCGCTAGTTAGCGGCTGAAGTCAGGAAAACCACGAATTCACACAAAAATTCAGAAAAATCGCTAAATCGCAGACAAAATTAGGAAGAACGCTGATTCGCGGCAAAAATAAAGAAGAATTGATAATTTGAGAACGTGAGAAAAAAAAGGCAAGTCAGAGAACACTGAAAAAAAAAAGGCAAGTCGCGGTTTCCGGAGGCAACTCCTTGCTAAAAATTAGGGAAAAACGCTAATTTACGGCAAAAATGGAGAAAAATCGCTAATTCACAGCAAATATGGAGAAAAAGCGCGAAATTGCGGATAAAATGGAGACAAATCGCCATATTCGCGGCTAAAGTGTTGACAAATTTGAGGAAGTTTCACATTTTTCAAAAGTGAAAAATGTGTTTTTCAAAGTGTATTATTTTCTGGTCGAACACATAGAAATATGAATATAAAAACGTGAAAAAAAAATAAATCGTGATAGAAACACATTTTTTTTTAATTAATGAAAATAGGAAATTTGGATTCCCGCGTAACGTCACGAATGCGTACTATGTCCTCGTCTTACTATATTTTGTGTCACTCGACATGAGGCACATAGTTACCTGCCTCACTTTATTGGACGGTGCAACATGATTATTAGTCAAGCTAGTTTATCATCGGGGAGTTTATCATTAAAAACAATAGAGACTAGAGATGGGTTGAATAACGGTTAACTGTTATAACGTAACAGTTGACGACAAAATAACTAACGGCCAGTTAACCACGTTAAAAAATAACTGTTAAAAAATAACGGGTAAGTTTGTCCTCAACGCTTGGCGATGGCGTTACTAATATCGTAAGCTGATAAAAAATAACTTCACGGAAAACTAGGAACCAGGAATACAGAGGAGGGAGCCTGACCGAAAGAGTGAGTAGTCCCTCTCTTCTGTCAGCTAGTATCAGTGGCTGATAAGCCCCAAAGGCAGAGTTTTCGTTCTCGCGCGAATAATTCGGTTTAATTTAGTCTAAGTGATACGTATTCCGTGAGTTTAATTTTGCGAAATCCAATATTTAAAAATGTGACATTGCGTTGCTTAAGGCAGTTTAAAACATAATAACGGATTGTAGGCCGCGAAAATACCATTCGATAAACGAAAAAAAAGTAAGTTGACAGAAATAGATAGGGAAGAGAATAAGGCTTGGATTTCTGAGCCGTTATTAATTTATAACTCTACCACCAGGTATTCGCCCGTTAAGTATGTCGAAACAAGGAAGTTCGTTGTGGAATTTCTTCACTAAGATAAGTGGAGAAATTGCAAAGTGCAATATGTGTCGCCAGGAATTATCTTACAAGACAACGATTTCAAACTTGAAGAGCCATCTACGCCGAAAACACGCTGCTGCGTTCTCTCGATATTGCGATGTCGATCGAGCGACCACTGTCGAGACAATAGAATCATCCGTTGATGACGTGTCAATCTTCGGTAAAAATGAAATGAACCAAGATGGGGCTACCGGTTCGACTTCGACCCACAGACCTCAGCCAGTGCCATCAGCTAGCGTCAGTAAACGAAAGCAAAGCTTGCTTACAGGATTTGTGGCGAAAAACCTAAAACCTGACCAAAAAAAAAAGATTGACCGTGACCTTTTGGACTTGTTCATTGTCGATTTCCAGCCGTTCTCGATTGTGGAAGACGCTGGTTTCAAAAAATTTGCCCGATGGATTCCCGGCTATGAACCTCCTTCGAGAAAGACAATATCATCGGTCCTCATACCCTCGTTCTACGAAAAATGTAGACACCATGTGATGGAAAAAATTTCCTCCGAAGCTGAATCAATTTGCGTGACAACCGACGCATGGACTTCGTCTGTAAACGAAAGTTACATGGCCATCACAGGGCATTATATCGACAAAGAATTTCAGTTCAAGTCTGTATTGATCAAATGTGGCCCATTCCACGAAAATCACACTGCCATAAACTTAGCAGCGGAGCTCAAAGGGGTATTATCTGAGTGGAAGTTGGACAAAAAGGTTAATTTCGCTGTGTCTGACAATGCGCCAAACATAACAAACGCCATCGAAAAGATTCTCAAATGGAAGCTCTGTCGGTGCTACGCCCATTCCTTGAATCTTATTGTCCAGAAGGCCCTT
The DNA here is from genome assembly GCA_038030265.1 of Corythucha ciliata. Taxonomy (NCBI): domain Eukaryota; kingdom Metazoa; phylum Arthropoda; class Insecta; order Hemiptera; family Tingidae; genus Corythucha; species Corythucha ciliata. The sequence goes on from CM075943.1 coordinate 37,892,246, forward strand.
CTAGAAGTGAACAATTTAGTCGAAAATGTTAAAAAGATTGTTGGCCACTACAAACGAAGTACGTCTGCCCTTGAAAAACTGCTGACATATCAATCTAGAAATGGGGTACAGCAACCTAAGCGAGTGATTCAAGATGTTCCAACTCGCTGGAATTCAACATTTTACATGCTCCGGAGATTTGTGGAACTGGAAGAAGCAATCAGAGCAACGTCGGCCGTAGTTGACAAAGATTTGCCGTATCTTTCGTAGGGTGAGGGGACTTCCATCAAGGATCTTGTTCAAGTTTTAGCTCCCTTCGAAGAAATCACCGCAAAAATGAGTGGCGAGAATTATGTCACTGGGAGCCTCGTTATTGCCGCGACCAGGGCGTTAAAGGTTTCCTGCTCTTTACTTAATGACGGAATTCTAAGCGAGCCAGCTAAGAAAGTTCTGTATTTATTGGAACAAGGCCTTGAGGAAAGGTTTGGGGACGTCGAGTTCAACAAGGGATTTGCCTTGTGTGCCATATTAGATCCCCGGTACAAGAACAAAATATTTCAAGAGTCAATAGCCGCAGATAGAGCCAAACAAAACCTCACGAACTTGGTAGTGGAAATGATAAAGTCGAAAGTGACGTTACCCAACAACGAAGCAACCTCAACGGATGCTGCCGTCGAACCTACGTCAACCGCAGTGAGTGCCCTAAAAATTCTCGAAAGCTTTGTAGGTGGTGTTCGGCCACAATCGGATCCGACTACCAAGGCTGTGAAGGAGGTTCTAGCCTATCTGAATGATGATTTCCTTCCCGTCGCTGGGACTGACATGGTGTCAGATTGGTGGAAACGACACCAGTTCCACTACCCTAATTTGGCCGAAATATACAGACTCCACTGCAACGTCGTCGCTTCATCTGTACCTTGCGAGAGAATATTCTCAAAGTCTGGAAATCTCATCAGTGACAGAAGATCCAGACTTACATCGAGAAAAGTCGAAATGGTCATGTTTCTAAATGGTAATTCATCACATACCGAGTTCGTAACCCTTTGAAAATTCTTCTAGTACATTTTCCCCTAGTCTGACTAGTCTCAAAAAATAGTAACCAAAGCCAGTATCCACTATTTTGCGGATAATGCATAATTCTGGCTCAACATTTTCATTTTGTGATATTAGCACTTCTTGCCATCTGGTCGCGTTCGAATAACTTAATGTACAGGTCAACAACTTTGCCTTGGTCCCTACTAAAGCCATGCACTTCCATTTAAGTCTCTCTTCAATAGCTAAGAGAGCCAAGAGAGAATAAAGCTAGCGAGAGACCCACGAAGAAGTGAATGGCTTCAGTCCAGGGTGAAGTAGTTAGCCAATAGTTATTGTCTAGTCTGAAACTTTTGAATAGTGATGTGGTACCTACCAATAAGTGCATTGTGAAATTGTGATTATTTCCTCTTTCTTTCATAATTTAACCTTTTCAAATGAATCTGTCCAGATATTTTGTTTAATAATTTCAATATTATTTACGGTTGTTACATAAGTTTTTGATTCTAAGAATAAAACCACTAGTCTACGCCGAAAAAAACATCTTTCTTCTATTTTGAGATTTCGTTTTCTATCTTCAGCCCGAAAAATATACCCCCCCCCCAACTGTACCCCCACCTAGGCACCTACTGACTGTCTGGAAACGCTATTTTCAGTCTGAAACCAAACTTTACCCCTTATTTGTTCGGGAAAGCCATTTTCAGGCTCAAAACGCTATTTTCTTTTAGGAAACGGACCAGGGGTGGCCAACCCAGGACCCGCGGGCCAAGAAGGCGGGGGTGACCCGTGACCTGCAATGGTAACTCATCATTTTTAACATGGAGGTAGGAACAAGTGGAGAGATAGAAAGGCTTTTTTAATGTAGAAACATGTGAAGCCGGGTTTTCCGCCATTACACACCTACTGTTGTTATTATTCACCTAGAGAGGACGGGAGGGGAATTTCACGGATCAAGTATCAAATTGTCAATGTTTTAGTTGGGTGAGACCTGATAACAGATGGTGTGTAGTAATGGCGACCGGCTTCACAAAAAATGTGTTTCACACCCTCCACTTGTTCCTACCTCCATGATTTTTAATGTTGGATGGGCGCCCCTCGGATTTTTTTTGCAAATGGAAAACGCTACAACTCATGCACCTTTGTTGGCGGCTAAAGAAACCGCACTTATTATGTGCTGTTCTTGGAGCAAGTAAGCGGATAACAGTTTTGAGAGTGCTAATTTATTCGAGCCCGTTTAATCCAGATCAAAATTGAGAATAACGATAATTTGGGGCAGAAATTATTGAGATGTAAATGGCTATATTCACGGCTGAAATTATTGAGAAATTGAGATAAATCTCGGATCCACGGACAGAAGTGAGAAAAAGTTCTAAATCATGGCTAAAATTGAGGAAAAGCTCTAAAATCGCGGGTGAAGTGTAAAAAAACAAAAAAATAACAGTAATTCGCTAACACGCTAATTTGCGGATAAAATAGTGAGAATCGATAATTCACCATTGGTTGGAAAAAAAAAGTGCTAATTCGCGCCTAAAATTATGAAAACATAAATTATCGGTTCATCAAGAACCCAAGTTCGTAGCTCAATCTGAAAAGAAAAGAAAAAACAAAAAAACCCTAATTCGCGGGGAAAATGAGTAAAAGTGATAATTCACGGATAAAATTGGGGAAATCGCTAATTCACCGATAACGTTGAGAAGAAGTGCTGACGTGTGGAAAAAACCGCCAATTCGCGGCTTCTGTATGCAACTTCACGGGGGCGTTGGTGAAAGATTCGCCTGGGGGCCCCAAATGTCCAAGGCCGGCGCAACAATGAGCTGCCCCAGGGCAAATTTTTGTGCAAATGGAAAACGTTACTATACCGTGGTTAACTAATGTTGTTGAAGTTATTAAACAGGCCCCAAGTGCGTTTCGCACACCAAGAGCATCACGGCCTTTTGCTAATTGTAAGATCAAAGTGTTGTGCTTGATTGGGGGGAGGGGTTAGCCAGGATGGGTGGCCCGCCTGAGTTCTTACAACCAGGTTTATGGCTCACGACCAAAAAAGGTTGGCCGGCCTTGACCTAGAATATTTTGAGCCGTAAAAATCTAAATTAGGAAAACTGCACAAATCCGACGTTTTAGGTTTGGATTGTGTTTATGCACTGTACTATTTCTTTCTTTCTTTATTTTTTTGCCAACACACATTTAAACATGTTTAACAACGTCACAATATCACATAGGTAAGAGACATCACCAAATGACTAATTTTCACATCGAACAAGGTATTCATCAATGCTACTTATCACAGGCTGTTCATGAAAATCACGCATTCTCCCTCTGAAAACCCGATCTTATAGCGTCTTGAAACTCTCAGGCAGCGCATTGAATAGCCTCACACCCACCACTGACGGGTCCATCCTGTGGGTCCTTCGCAGGCGGCACCTTGGGACTGCAGAGTGCCGTACGCCTCAAACAGTGACCTACTGCCTACAGGATGTTCCAGAACAAACACCAGTCAGAACTCTTACAGCAGCCTTTTGCAACATGAAAACACGTTGGGAAATTCACGGCATTTCCCCAGAGAATCACCCCATATGAGACTGAAAATAAGAATAAATAATAAAAAAAATAAAAATAAAAATAAACCAACAGCAAAACCTTTTGGGAGACCACATTCCTCAACCGGCGCAGTACGAAGAGGTTTCTCGCTAGTGCATTCGACAAATGATGTAGATGATCACCCGAGGTCAGGGCGGAGTCAACGTGGAAACCCAGGAACTTCACCGAGTGACTCGTCAGACGGTCAGAGAAGTAGGTTGATGAGATATCGAGCTTCAAGTCCTGGGTCTTTGAGACACTCAATACCAACTTGTTGGCCTGACACCATGCCAAGAAGACAGAGGAACAGTCGTCCAAGCGCCGCGAAAATCACTGCATCATTAAGTGACTGTGCACCACTTTTGGCCATCACATCGTCAGCATGCATCACCAGATGTACGAAGTCCGTGGCAAGAGTGGGAGCCAGATCATTCACAATCTAAACCTAAAAGTAAAACTGTATTTTCGAACTGACCTACTTGTTTTTAAACTGCTCCAAACGATATTTTTCGCCTGTAAAACGCAGTCTAACTACCCTAAAACTTTTTACGGTCAACTGGGGTGATTGCTTTCTAGTTCTACAACTAGAAATGAATACTGCTTTTGATACTTTCTCATAAAAGGACAATTATTTAAAAAACACACTGGCCAAATGCATTATTATTATCTTATCATGAAACCAACGATAACCCTCTCAACGGTTGTTGAAAATGTTTTGTTTTAGGTGAGCTCCCCCTCAACCGTGTCAACCCTCAAAGAACGAGTTAAGGGGGTGCTGCACGGGCCTCTGAGACGGGCACCCGTTTTTCTCATTTGTTTTTAAACTTTTTTAACTTCTTTTTTTTGTAAATTCATTAAAAAATAAGGACTATATGCATGCGTAACCGATTTTAATTATGTTAATTATTAAAAAAGTTATTTTTCTAATTATTGTAATTTTCACTTTTTCCAAAATCGGTTACGCATGCATATAGTCCATATTTTTTAATGAATTTACAAAAAAAGAAAAGTAAAAAAAGTTGAAAAACGACTGAGAAAAACGGGTGCCCGATTAATTAATTCATTTAGGCGATTTTTCAATAAATAGTTCAAGAATTATCCGCAAAGACGCGCAGTGGATTAGAAATGGTAATGAAGGAACCCCCTGCTTGCCCCCTGCCATCCTGTCCACACGGTTTTGCTTCAAGTTTCGAACCTACCCCTAGCCGTCCCATCACAACTGCTCAGACCGCTCGAATCGTCTTGAGGTTTTCAAGGTCTCGCAACGTTTTTTTTCCTACCCTTCGTCCGTACCCTTCAATATCTTTTCACTTCAGTGAAATAGATTCGACTTCGAGGGCGGTAATTTCTTGATCCGTATTTTTTTTTTTTTTTACACTGTGCCGTCTTTTTTAAAAATCTTGCCTGGATTTTTGTGTTTTAATTAATTGGTTCATTATTCAATACATTCTGAATTTCTACACCTATATGTTTTCGTTCAGGAATTTTTTTTTTCAACCCACCCTCAAACTTTATCCTTGTAAGTTTCAAGATGTCTAGATTCGATTTCTGGAATGTCCGTACGCCCGTCTGGGCCATACCTTGCCCTAGGATTGACTTTATTTGACTTTAGTTGACTTTATTTGGGATCTAGTTGGTCCTAACACAGTCATCATAACAAAATCATCAAAACCACCTCCCAAAGGGGTGGTCATGGTCATCTTCTCAAATTTCAGGGTAATTTTCTCAAAAGTACTGGTCTGACATGGCACAGACGTAATTCATGAATCTCCCGAACCGTACTTGACAGTTCTCTGTTTCTATGCAATACTTCTATACATGCAGTTCCAGCCAGACACGCAACAGAGTAGTCACCAGGGCCTTAGGGTGACCAGACGTCCACTTTTCCGGGACATGTCCTACATTTTAGTGCGTTTGGGCTCATTTTTCAGATGTCACGGAAATGGTCAACATTTTCCTCTTTTTTTGCCCTCCTTTTCGGTCCTGAACATCTAACGTCCGATTGTCAAGTAGGTCCAGCCCACAACATAGTACACGTCCACCTTTGAATCAAGTCACGGCGTCGGATCCAGGCATCTTATATCCAGTAGGAGGTTATTACAAACGGACAGTCTCACGAAATTGCTCTTTAAATTGAGCAAACATTGTGGAAATGATTAAGCGTGATGTGATATCGGCTAAAGAATAAAGTGATCCTACGAAGAAGTTATGGCAGACGAAGTTGCAGTTTTAATCAGCTTCAATTTAAGTTAAAATGTCGGGCTTCTTGAATTGAAATTCCAGATTTCTCTTATATTTTCGTTTTTCAAGATAACTAACGAACTACTTTTGAATTTGTATTGTGCCCTTCCCCCCCTCGGATGCTCATCGGTCATACCACCCGAAAACGACTCTTTCCAAACATCTGTGGAGGAAAATTGATCAGGTACTTTTTTCTCCGCGGTACACGCGAGAAATCCCGCGCGGGACGGGCCTTTTTATTTCCCGTCCCGTTAAGTCCCTGCAGGAGTTATATCACTTTTTGTGTAGCCGGCTTTCAGGTTTCGCCATCAAAACGAACGTCATTAAATCGAGTTTCAAAAGCTTAGGGTGCGAGACGTACGCCAAGTAAGGCCTCAAATGTAACTGAAGGAGTGAGTCAGAGAGAAAAATAGTCGATCGTGGTGGATAGTCACTCCAAGAAAATGAGGTCCCTGAAACTCATTTTTCGCCAAAACACTTTCTGTGAGTGACTATCAACCACGATCGACCATTTTTCTACTAATAATAACACTCATTGATGACTGTCAAACTGATGTACCAGCTTGGAAAAATGAAACAATTTCGTGAAGCTGATTCTGTCGCATTGATCAACTTCGGCGATCATTACCAGTCCCCCCCCCCTTTGGACCTCTTATATGCCTGTATTTACGAACATTCCTTTGAAATGAAGGGAACCCCAAGGCAGTAGCCTAGCGTGACGACGCAGTTGAAAACAAACTATGGCTTTTTAAGATTTAAAGCACCTTTGAAACTAATCTGAAAAAAAAAAAAAAAACAAAACAAAAAAAAACACCCAATTTGATATATCTGAAGGCAACTTCACCGACAAAACAGCTAGAGAAAATACACTAACCCCAAGTTTCTATAGACGGACAAAATGTAGAAGGCGTTCTAATGTGCCTTTTTTGTACCAGTGTTCTACTTGGGTTGGGGCAAGTACGCGGCAAAAATTTGGAAAAAGCGCTAATACATTCGCGGCTGAAATAGGGAAAAAGCTCCAACCAAGAAAATAAGAATGATGGCAAAATAATAACATGGAAGTAGTGAACAAAAAAAAATGCATGGCTAAAATTGAGAAAACCACGATTTATATGGCCATAATTGGAAAAAAAGCGCTATAATTCGCAGCTATAAAATTGACACTCTTCAGGAGGTTGATTCGGTGAAGGATTTTGGGAGTTATCTTCAGTAATGGGTGTACTTTTGACCACCACTACTCATACATTATCAATACAGCGTACAGACACTTGGGGTTTATTAAAACCCGGTTTATACAGGAGGATGCGCATAAGTGTGACAAAAAAAATTGGGTAAAAGTAGATCTCATTTGCGATCGAAAACACCCCATAAGCCATGGTCCGAAAATCAAAACCCTTAGAGATATGATTTTTCTAGCATATTTATTGGATAACATCATTTTCCTTGACTAAATGCGAGTAACTCGCTTCCCAGCTGACATTCTGCAACTTTTGACAATGGATTCGGGAAGAGAACCCTCTTTCCTGTAAGGACTATCTATTTTCGTCAAAAAATAACTATTTCTGTGGCCTCGGCAGCTCCTCAAATTTGTGCGAAATGGAGATTTTTTTAAATTTTGCAATAAATGTGAACCACCACTTGTCCACACTAAATCTGTGCCTGTCGACTTCCCATGGATCGGAAAAACGTCTTCAATGTGTCCTTTTCAAAAATACTCATAAGTATTTTTCGGCAGAAATGACAATTTTTTAGAAAAAAGAGAGATTTTTCTATTCAAAATCACTTGTTTTGATATGTAAATTCAAGCAATCCTTGCGAATTTCAACATGATAAAAATAATTGAAACCTCATCTGAAGCGGAACTGAATGTGAACGCTCACCTAAGCATCAAAATATATCGCTCCGGTAGCTGGCTGTCGTCGCTGTCGAACAAAGTGTATTTCACTACTACAAATTTCAGTAAATTAGGGATTACTTGGGAGAAATTGTTAAGTAAAAGTAGATAGTCACACCAGGGGGCCTATTCTCTAACAACAAGCAATATTTTTTTTGCCAGCCATGTGTTTATTTCATTCATTTGATTGAAAGAAATTAATGAAATAAACATATGACTTCGAAAAAGCTATTGCTTCGGAGTTGAAGAATAGGCCCCCAGGTGGTAATTTTTGTCGCATAATCGCAAATTAACTGAAAACGTCGAACTTCGTAGAAGTGAAATGCACTTTATTCGACAGCCAGTTGCCGGAGCGATATTTTTTTTTTACTCTGGTAGAATTTCACAGTCAGTTACACTGCTACATTCAACCTCGGGTGAGGTTTTCATGATGCTGAGCATATTGAATTTCGCAAGAATTGCTTGAATTTTGCAGGAAAAAACAATCGTTTTTGAATAGAAAACCCACTCTTTTTTCTAAAAAGATTAACCAAACTCATTTTCCGTTAGGTATTACCATTACCAATTCGTTGATATCACAGGTTGGGGAAAAATGGAAAAATGAACGCGAAATAATTATTCAATAGACGACGAAAACAAGCGAATATGCGTTGAGATGAGAAGGAGAAACACAACGATGACAGAGAATAGTCAAGCTAGCAGTAGGCAAGGCAATGAGTTGGGCGTTTGGACTGTGAGGGGAGGGAAATATAACTCCTTCACCCTTCTTTCTCTACTGAGCGGGAATATCTATGTAAAAAACAAGAACTCTTCCCTCTCACTCCTACGCGCCTTTCACGGTTCTACATTACCGAACGTTTCACTGTACACCGCAGTCAGCGCCACGGTCAATTCCCAATTCTCTTTTCGCTTCAGCACCCCCTTAACGCTTTCAACGGTTGTCCCTAGCGGAAACGAAACAAAACATCAACCAGTTAATTTTTAACGGTTATTTCGTAACAGTTATTTTTCGTCAACGAACGTTAATTAACGTTTACGAAAAATAACGTTAACGCCCATCTCTAATAGAGACACTATAAATACAGGTAAAGGCAAGGTGACTAAACTTTCTATAGGTGCCGCAGATCTTCGGCCATTACTGTCCTTCACCTACGTCACGAGCAGTCCCAACCGCCTTTGCGATGGACCCAGTACATTATTAATTGTTATTGGGTTGAGATTTTTGAGAATCATAAACTTCAATTTCAAAATTAACTTGCTCTGCTGCTCTAGGGTGAGCAATCGGGAGCAAAGGACTGCTGGTGACGTCAGTCTCCACCCCTCCCGTCCGATGGACAGGGGGAAATCTGCGGCACCTGTAGTAAAGTTTAGTCACCTTGGGTAAAGGCAATGTCTGATAAGATAATTAATTGACGACGCCATTACTGTTCTCGATAACAGATAACCGCTAACTTCAAATTATTTAAAACTAAAATAAATCCTATTATCTTAAAAAAAATCGCTGGTCAACGTGCCAGAACCCAAAGGCAAAGGTTGTTGGCTACGGAATGTTGCTACTCAATTACTACAACTTTCTGGTAGTTTATTGAAAAGCCCGACACTTTATTTTAGGAAGTTCAACGCAGTTTAACTACTCTGAAGAGGTCTGAATATTTCACGTTCAATTTCGAAGATACCTACCCTTCAAAGACGTACGGTCTGTTTTCTTCTGGCTTGATAGCTATTCTTTACTTATCCTCTTGAGCCCCTGCCCATTCCTACAAAATGAGTCGGAACATTTTCTATGCCTGTAAACAGAGAAATTTGAACCCCACAAGTTAGGAATCGCCTAGATGTCTGAACCCAATCATCCGGATAGTGGGCCCTTAAAGATTAGAACGTACATACTTAACATTAATACGATTTTTCGTTTTGACTCGCAACTGGCACTTCGTCAGCGTTTCACTTGCCACTTTGTTATTTTCCCTCTCAATACTTTGAATAATAAATAGTCGGTAACCAGAACTTAGAAATCGTCTCATTAGAGAATTACTGTGCCCCGTGCACCCGAACGTCTTTCAAAAAATACAGTTTTAGACGGAAACTAAAGAGAAAAAAGCTTTTTCCAGCATGATGTACATATTTCAACAATCACTGTTGTCGTGGTAACTGTTGTATGATATGATAACAGAACAAAAATGGTGGAGCCCGGGAAAAACTTTATCAAACATCGCCTCTACTCGTCTTTATAGTGTCCTTAAAAACAAAAACAAGTTCTTAGTCCATTCCCCAATTTTTCAGTTTCATAATTTTTGATTAAAGTTGGAGGTTCTCTTCGTTCGTTCTTATCTTCTCACGTCAAAAGTTTTGCGTATTCGGTATTCTATGTAAAAACGTAAACATAGGTCGAATGACCTAGTGCGAGTGCTAGTTTTTATCCAAACGTAACATGATTGGTCGAACGCAAGGACGTGTTGCAGGTTTTAGGAAATGTTGTACGGCGCTTGGTTCTTGTCTATGCCTACGAGGGAACGATGTGGATGATTGATATCACCGGATAGAATAGACAAAAATCAAGGTGTGGGAATTATTCGGAAGATATGGGCAAGGAAAAAGATAAAACATAAAGGTATAACCATAACAAACATTAGGATTTAAACAAAGGAATGGCATCGGCTAACCGAAAAAAACTGATAGTTGAAAAATAATTCATAAATTGAAATTGTGAGAGAAAGGTTTCCCTCCAAACATGAACAACGTGGCGCCCAAACGAGAAGCCGCTGAAGTTTCCATTTCAAAAGGTTTACCGTTAAAGAAATACATCTTTAAGACGTGATTGATTCACCTTGAATTCACGTTTTTTTATATTTTAAAAGTCTTTCTTTTTTCCCCTTGAGTCTTATAATATATCCCGGGTCAATAAAATAAACTGAAGATAATGGAAATAATTGCAACCGAGCCTTCAGGGTGGTGAAGTGGGGAGCAGCATTGATGACGTAGTTTGCAGGCTAGGGGGCCGGGGGAGCAGCCCGTAACTGCAAACGTCAATTAAAAATTAATGGATGGAATTTTTGACGAACGGAAAACGATATAAGCTCTATTTTAGCACACTTCATCACAAAAAAAAAAAAAAAAATACATTTTCCCCGAAGTCTCGACCTGTGAAACTTCCTCATTGAGAAGAAGCGCTGATAAGTTTGGGACAAACGCTAATTCACGGTTGGAATGCAGAAAAGGCCAAATCAAGGCTTCTGAATAGGCAACTTCAAGGGAGCGCTGATGAAAGATTCGCCCGGGGGCGCCAAATGGCCAAATGTATGAGGCCTGGACGGCCTGTGAGGGCGTCAAGTGGTCACAAAAAACGGTTTGGGCAATTTTTAAATGTGTTTCGATTTGAGCTGCAAGTGGATTATATGAGTCCCTCAAACCGTGCTGAAATGAGGAATGTAGGTGGTTTCGCCAAATCCGTCCTCGTTTCCGGCCGAATGTTCAGCTCCGTGGTGGGCAAGCGAGGTCCTTTCTTGGACTTCCGGGCTGATGATAACGTGGCCCAGGGGAAATACCGTGGGGCCCCGGAAAACGGGCCACATCACGGGCAAATCACAGGGAAAACTCCTTTAACTGCTCGTCTGATAGAAAATCAGATGACGATTTTCCAATTCCCTGTGATAAAAACCACCCAAAATACGAAGTTTTGTCAATTTTTAAATTTTAGCCATTTTCCAAAAAAATCAAAAGTGGACAAAAAATTTGGTCAATTTTTCAGTGTTCCGATCTGAGCTAAACGCGGTTAACGAGTCCCTCAGACTCCTCAAGAGGCGTCTGCCCCCTCATAGTAATAGTGCCCAAAAATAAGCGTTTCGCGTTGTCCTTGTTACCGGCCAAATTTCTCCGCTCCACGTTGGACCTAAAACTTGTGGTATGGCTTAAAATTTCAGCAAACCATTTTTTGAGGAACGGAGCACATTATACAGGGTGTACAGAAACTCACTGCACAGCCGAAAACCAGTGATAGGGCACGTGATTTGTGATCAAAATGACTATTTGCACTTTTCCAAAATTCCGCGTGGTTTCCGAAATATTCGACATTTTGTGATTTTTTTTCGGCCTCCGGTTTTTTGTCATTAAATACCAGCTGCTCGTCAGTGAATCCATCGAAGACTAAAAGTAGCTGGCTCTTTGGAGAGAGCACAAAATGAGCAGCAGGCATAAAAATAAGATCTGCTAATTTGGGGATGGACCTATCTTAAATCGTATGAATATGGGCTTCCGGTGAACCTATTTCTAGCCTCCATGTGAGTGAGGAGAGGGAAGACGCCATCTTGAATTTTCAGCATAGATTTGGTATTCACGTGCGGGGATGACTACGAAAATCACAAGCTATTAGCGTTTGAAATGAATAATGGGGGTAATTGCACCCCTCCCTTGGGTGAAATGCTCATTTCGGGGGAGAACGTCCAATTTGCGTGATTACTAAATTACCTTCAGCTCCTTTTTAGAAAAAAACGTTTTCATTCAAAACAATAAATCCAATCACGCACTGATCCTAAAAGATTAAGAATCGAATCATGAATGTAATGAATTATTTCAATCAGAGTAATTGCTCAAAATGGCCCCCTCGTTGCCCAATGCACAATTCGGCTCTTCGCCTCACTGCATTGGTCGCTCGCCGTATTTCATTCGGATTGTTACGCATTTCTTCACACGATTCACGTATGCGGTTTTGGAGTTCTTCCTGGCTTTGAACTGGCCGTTGGTATACCTTTGATTTTAGGTAACCCCATAGATAGAAATCTAATAGGGTTAGGTCAGGGCTTCTTGGAGGCCATCTCGTAGGTCCGCTACGACCGATCCATTGCTCCGGGAACTTTCTATTCATGTAGCTTGTGACCACTCGAGCATTATGAGCCGGGCAGCCGTCCATCTGGAACCAAATTTTTTCTCTCGCCGCCAATGGTACTTCGTCCAAGAAATCGGCGATTTCGTTCTCAAGCAATGCCATAAAACTGTTGCTGTTCAAACGGTTCGGAATAAAAAATGGGCCAACTAGCTGTCTGCCTATCACACCGAGCCACACATTAACATGGAATTCATGCTGATAGTGGCTTACAGTGGTAGCATGGGGGTTATTTACAAACCATACATGTGAATTCCGGCAGTTGAAAACGCCCGACCGCGTGAAAGATGCTTCGTCCGTCCATAAAATGTCACCGCTCGACAGTGTTTGGTTTCTGAGCGATTGCAAGTACCATCTGGAGAAGCACAATCTTACTTCAAAATCTTGTGGAAGTAGAACTGAGTGGACCGTTGAATGTGGCATTCCAAGTCTAGCTCCGAGTCGCCGTGTGCTGGTCGTTGGGTCTTCTTCAATCGCACGCAAAACGTCTTCCTGGTGGCGTACACTTATTGCAGGACGGCCGCCTGCCTGTCGAACCGAAGGCAACGATCCGAACTCACAAAGGCGAAGGCGAGTGTCCTGGAATGTCCTACTGTTGGGAAGCCTCCGGTTGGGGAAGCGGCGAGCATACTCCCGTCTCGCTTCCCGAGCATTCCCATCAGCGTACCCGTAAACATGGAGCATATCCGCGTATTCTAAAATGCTGTACATGGTTGTGTGTTTAAAACTTATAGTACTTAAGCCTAATTTCGACTGTTCAATACTGCGGTATGTCCCAGATGGAAAATAGGTAGACGCCCCTAATTACTACCGAATGTATTTGGAAGTTCACCAAATTTGAAGCATGCATAATTCATATCAAGATGGCGACGAATAAAATTTAAAAATTATTTGGCCCCTAAACTGTTGAGTTTGTCTTATTGATTTCAAACAAAAATCTGATTTTCCATAACAGAACAGAAGGTGATTAAGTAATGACGCAAGTTGGACGTTCTCCCCTGAAATGAGCATTTCACCCAAAGGAAGGGGTGCAAATTACCCCATTATTCATTTCAAACGCTAATAGCTTGTGATTTTCGTAGTCATCCCCACGTGAATACCAAATATATGCTGAAAATTCAAGATGGCGTCTTCCCTCTCCTCACTCACATGGAGGCTCGAAATAGGTTCACCGGAAGCGATAGGTCCATCCCCAAATTAGCAGATCTTATTTTTATGCCTGCCTGCTGCTCAGTCCTTAGACTAGAAGGTCATGATTAAAACACAGTAAAACGCTTGTATCTCTGCAAGGAAAGGTAGAAACCATAAAACGGTGCACACCATTCGAAAGGTCACAAAATGGAGCAGTTTTCCCTGCAATTACAAAAATGCTTTTCCATTTGAGAAAATAGAGAAAATCGCGTTGGAAAATATGGCGAAAACAATAAAAACTGGATTCCCTTCAAAATCTACAGCTCCTACGCCTGTCATAGGCGGAACGAATATGGCGTCATTTTGAAGGAAATTTTGTGCTCTCTCCAAAGAGCCAGCTACTTTTAGTCTTCGATGGATTCACTGACGAGCAGCTGGTATTTAATGACAAAAAACCGGAGGCCGAAAAAAAATCACAAAATGTCGAATATTTCGGAAACCACGCGGAATTTTGGAAAAGTGCAAATAGTCATTTTGATCACAAATCACGTGCCCTATCACTGGTTTTCGGCTGTGCAGTGAGTTTCTGTACACCCTGTATAATCTACGTTCTAGAGTAAAAAAGGCTGAAAAATAAATTAATCACAAAAAAATTCCGACCCATGAAACTTCCTCTTGTTTTATTTCATTTATTTTTTCCAGAAATAAAAATTCCTACCACTATTGCTACGACAACGACCATGAGTACAACAACGACGAGAGCGACTTCAACTACCACAGAATTTACTGTTTCAACAACAGGTGAGTTTCTAAATCGGGTCCTCATGATATTCATAATACTACAAAATTGATCAGACTGTAGCCTTTTGCTGTTGAGAGGCAACACAGGACCAACATGGTCGGGGTGCCCAGCCAGCGGGAAATTATGGTGGAGAGGTCTGCTTGGGCTCTTGGTCAGTGAGTGCGATGGGTATACACTATGGGCCGTATTCAGAAACCAACCTTTACGTCCCATTAGGAGCTCCTTTAGTTTAGGTTCCTTTAGCGATTCCTTTAATAATCGTATTCAGAAACGTTCCTTTAGAGTTCCTCGGCAGTTCCTTTAGCTAAAGGAGCCTTAAAGCAAATAAACAATGAAAATATACTTAATGGTGACTGTACGCTTCATCATGTGAAACCTCTCACTATTTACGCCTTCAAAAGCCCATTAGTTATCAAAATTGTATGAAATGCCAGCCTATTAACATTGCGTAATTTTAATTTATTGGTGAGCGTGGACAAGTTCAAGACCGAAGAGAACCGCAAAGTTTGTGCGGAAAGCGGCAATTTTCCCACAAGGGAATGCCCTGCTGGAGACTGCGTGATCGAGCAACGGCTACGGTTCTATTTTGGAAAATTCGAATATAGCCAACGGGTGACAACGTCTACAAATTCCATCCTTGGGCCGCAAAACACAACTACTTTGAGACTCATCCAGACTCCCGTCACCTACGGAGATTTTAAGCGGAGTATATGTGCACAATAATTGCAGCCGACGACACCGGGGAAACCACCCAATCTGAAAAATGGAACGGACGATTCTCTCACTCTTTGGCCACTAGGAAAATATATAAGCTGTTTATTAGCCCCGCAATGCTTTCAGACACTTCCTTTATGTTCACGATTCCACCGGCGTCATCGGTTGGCTGACACCTAGTAGGTCACAAAACTGTCTGCGAGGGCCGCTGCTCGGTACCTATGAGGAATGAGTTTGTCCAGTGAATTTCGAATGAAATGTAACGCTCTTCAACGTGTGACTCAGAAGACCTTTTCGTGGAACGCGCAGTATTCGAGTGATAGGCAAAAATCCGTTTAAAACTCCGGGGGAAAAACGCATTTTTCTGCCCCCACTGATGTTCTAAAGAGGAGTTTTGGATGGAAGAGAAGCCTTTTAGCTCCAGGGGGTCTCACGAGGTGGCGCTGACAACAGCCCAGCGCCCTTGCGACTGGGGCCTTATTCCGAACGGTCGGGAAGAGAATGCCGCAAGAGGGATCCAGGGACCCCGTATAAGAAATAACTTTATCCCTTCGTGGGAACCACACTTGCTTCATTTTTCCCTGACACCTCTGACCAGGCCGCACTGGCACTGGCACTGGGGCCTTTTCCTGGCCCCAGCTCCGGCCGCGGTAGTGAGCTAGAGGTCTAAACGGTGCCACTCACCGTGCACTTTGACGAAATAATTATTTTCAGACCTATAAATTATTTATTTTGGCCTAGGTTCCAATCCCGTACAAAACGAAAATAATGAAATAGATAGGACGGTCACACTTGAAACACAAAGGGAGGCACAACACAAAAAAGATAAATTGACAAATCGTGGTATGGGACCGTCACTTGAAGATTTCCCTAATCGTAAATTCTCAGTAATTTGTGAAAGTTTGACAGCCGTAGAGAAACTTGAACCCTTCAGTCAGTCGACGGATCAGAATCACAACGTTTCAAACAGTCTGATCTGACCGAA
This sequence comes from Corythucha ciliata, assembly GCA_038030265.1. Classification (NCBI taxonomy): domain Eukaryota; kingdom Metazoa; phylum Arthropoda; class Insecta; order Hemiptera; family Tingidae; genus Corythucha; species Corythucha ciliata. Next base: position 37,908,477 of record CM075943.1, read on the forward strand.
ACGAGACCTTTTGCAGAACCGAATTGGATTCAGATAGTGTGCTTCTTCTGTGTCGCTCATTACGCCATTGGAGATCCGAAATAAGTTTGAACGAGTCGAAAAACACAATAAATTCTTCCATTTCTCACATTTACCGAGGGAAAATAATTACAGTAGAAACACTACAACACAAGACAAGGCTTAAAGGAACTGTAAAGGAAGCTCCCGAGCTTCCTTAGAGTTGTCATAAGTATAACCAGCAAATAACATTCTTTAAAGGAACCACGAAGGTAAAAGTGGCTTTGTGAATACAATTTTTTCATGCCTTAAAGAACTCCTTTACAGTTCCTTAGCCAATGCGGATAAGGTTGGTTTCTGAATACAAATTCCTGCTATAAGGAGCCACAAAGGTCAAGGTCTCGTAAAGGTGCGTTTCTGAATACGGCCCTAAGTGTCTGTGCGAGGACAGGGATGGCAGTTTTGGGCCAAAATAAAGTGTATAAATATTTTGCTAAGAAGCTTGGGATTCTCTGGGCAGTTGGAACGTGCTGGTGTGGGAATCGCGACTCCTTCCTTTAACATTAAGGGATCCTAAATGTTTACGGGTTATGGATTAACTTAAAAGGACAAATTACAAACATTTCCATTTCATCGAAAAGAAACAGCTCAAGAAATGATTCTTGACAGTTCGAAACCTTCTAATGCACCCTCACAACAAGGGCTGATTAATATTGTTAATGAATTTATGGCTAGAGAGTTTGTGGTATTTTCCGGCCACAAGTTGCCCATCGTGATATTGATGACGTGGTAAATCGTAATTTCAGGCGAATAGCATTAGCTGAGGATAGCATGTTTTATAACTAAAGCGGAAAGTGAGTAATACCGTGAGAGCACTGTTAGATGAGTGAGGCCTGGATTGTACATCTCACTCATCTCATCATTGGTACAATCTCATTTCGCTTTTAAATCATCACATAATCAGCCCTAGTCGTGGTGGTTGTGGGGGGGGGGGGTCTATTGAAAGGTTTCAAACTGTCAAAAATCAGTTTTTGACACAAGTCTCTTCGATGAAATCTAAATGTTCGTCGTTTACTACACTTATATGGTTTATGTAAGCTATTTATTTATATCATTTTTTTCTAATCTAAAATTTTTAAACACATGCCATTATTTTACTCGTAATAGTCTGGCATTTTTATTCCCAAACTCACAACGTCGTGGACTCACAGCCTTTTAAGCTCGGTGAGCGTTTATAATTCACTGTCGACGGCCTATTTCCGTCTCTCATTAGCAACGGTAATTAGCCTGAAAGAGCTTCAACGAGGGACGATGGTGTCACAGAAGTGTAGCAGCAGTGCGGGTAATGGGCGAAGGCAGAAGAAGTCAAGCCACAAGGGGTGAGAACCACGAGGTGAAAAAATGAGAGGGAAAGTTTTGCAATCGCCTCTTTACATTTTTTCCGTCTGCTAATTTGTATTTATTTTTTGTTTGTACTACTTACCTCATGCCTTATTGTTATTACTTCATTCAGTTTCACTTGTATTTCATTTACTTACTTTCTTTCCTCCATTTTACTTATTTTTTTGTTCGTATAAACGATGCAGTTTTAAATAATATAATTAAATAATAATAATTTAAATAATAAATATAGGTTCAATAAGGGATTTAACGATTGATGGGTACACCTAGCTCATTCGATGTCCTGTTGTTGCTCGCGTGCTTTTAGCGCTCGAATAAAAAATCGTGTTTTTATCGCGCACTAACTTAGTCCTGTTAGTCCTATACGTGGCGATGGCTACGAGTAAATAATAGTGCTTTACACGTGGTGTTAACGTTAAGGTCGCACAACCGGCAGGGGGTCCATGGGTCGAATCTACAACTCTAATTTAACTGTAGCTTTGAGATAAGCACACAAGTTGTAGCCGCAGGAGCCAACGATGTCAGTCTTTTCTCGTGGGGGTGCGTCGAAAATGAATCGGTTTCGGCTGCTCGCCATCATCAGCGTGTGGAATTACAACTCAAACGGAAGCAACAGATAGTTTTACTTCATTACGCTAAAGATGGCGAGCAGCCGAAACCGGTTCGTTTTCGACACACCCCCAACGGGAAAAGACTGACGACGACGGTTTCTATGGCTACAACAACGCCATGCATATAAATAATCGGATTTTATAAAGGAAATTTTAAAGAATATGAATGAAATCACATGACTTCCGGTGGGAAATTCGATAGGAACCAATCTCCCCGCTAGGATTATGTTTATGTATAATTATGTAAGCAAAGAAAAAAACATCAATAACTCCCCTACATAAAATAACCTCCCCCCCTTCTAAAGGAGAAGTCAAGCTTTAATTTGTATGTATGATTTATTTTGCAGATTTCTCTTTCCTTCAAGATTCAAGGACATCCACAGAAATTAGCCTAGGTTAGTGATTTATATTAAAATTACGTAAAATCAGTTTGCAGCGTGTTCAGCCTCTGTTATTGTATTATGTACTTTCATTTTAACCCGCTTTATCCCTCTCAACCCCTTTTTATTTACTGAACTACTAAAGCATTTCGTGCTTTCAGAAATAATCCTACGGTGAGCTAATATCTTTTTTTCTTCAATGTTGCCCGTTCTTCGAGCCCAGGTTTCTAATCCTTCTCTATTCAAAGTCATTCAGTGGATTCAGTGACAGCTAGCTATTGTACTTAAGAGGATTCCTTTTAGGGCGATTACTTTTTCCCTAGTCAGTCGTGAATGTTATCCGTTTAAGTATGTTTAAACTTTAAAATGTTTATTGACTGACCCTGACTATGAGCTATATACAGGGTGATTCAGGAGGAATGTGACAAACTAGCACAGGTGATAGTGCAAGTAGTGGGGTAGTTTTCCACAACTTTACCCGTCGATGCGTGCACTAGCAGCTGATTGATACTGATGTGAAATTTAACAGGTATTCGAAAAAACTACTTTTTTCACTTTTTACATGGCTGAAATAGCCATGCACAAGCGACATTTTTTGAATTTCACGGTGGTTTCAGGAACAGGATTTTGTCCTCTTTCTGAATCCACCGTCATTTTTTGTCTAACCACCTTTGGTGAGCAGTAAACACGACAATTACCGTAAAAAGTAATGCAACTAGAAAAAAAACAAAAAAAAAAACAGGAAAATGCTCATATCTCGTAACCAAAGCATTTTCGGCTATGCGTCTATATGACGTTTTTTGTGCGTCCAGGTACGCACTATCACCTGTGTAAATTTGTCACATTCCTCCTGAATCACCTTGTACAGTTAACAACTTTATATATGTATAGTTAAGAAAACTGTACAACAGATTGAACGCAAAGAAATTGGATAAAATTGAAATACCTACTGTAAGAAAATTGATAAAATAGTACAAGAGTGGATGTGGAAATACTGAAGTATCAGGCCCCACTCGGATCGAGGGTCCATCTCGCGGACTTTGAGTCTGGTGAACGGCCCCCAGTTCTTGGGAATTCTTGAGCTAAACGAGTAAATAAATAAAAATGAATAAACTGCTGGACAACAACTAAATGAATTACACGAAAACGACTTGTACTAATTAAACGTGACTGACTTCTGACTTGCCTATCAAATAACAAATTTACATCACTGATTATAAGCAGCAACGGGCAACACTGAGAATTATTCAAAATGAAATTCACTGACCAGCTCCCAACCGCAATTCGAGGCTGTCTTATAGAAGCAACCCAGCCCATTAAAAAATTCATTCCCACGAGCACTAACATCATGTTTCATTATGGTGTTAAAGAAACTATGAGCATCATGGTTCATATAACATCATAATGTATTTAAGTTTAAATGCGTTCTTATCGAAGAAAAATGAAATCCCTTTTAAAAAGCAAATGAAGAAAAATGGTGGGGAGGAACCCAAAGTCGGCCCGAGCTAGGGCTCATGGGGTGCCTGCTCGACCAAAGAAAAAAGCCGACCCGGCCTATATCTCGTCAACTTGGATTTGGGCTGGGTCGGGCCAAAGCTATTGGTATAATGTATACGAGCCGTAGAAAGTAAAGCACGTTTGTCCTATTTAAAATCGCTCGATGTAACTGCGTATAATACGTAGACCCGTATTCCAAAGATGATTCTCAAACAACTTTTGAGGGAGGTGGATTAAGGAAGGTTCGAAGAACGGCTTAGGCCAGGATTCATAGTCGTGAATGATTCTGATTATTTGCTTATTCCGATTCAAAACAAATGATTCACAAATTAGAACGACCGATTTGAAGCCGTTTAAAAATGTATAGCATCAATCGCAGGGGAAGGGGTAGTTTTCATCGTAGAAATACTAAATGTACCTAATCAATACGTATTTTGTTTCAGAAATTGAGAGAATCATTACAAACGAAATCGACACGAGCAGCGTAAAAAGCAGCGGTGCTGGGAGAAACAGTCGGATTCCACAACATTATTTGAGCTCGACGAGCAGTCATTTATACAGAGCACCCTTCCTTATTTCCCTTTGTTTCTTTTTTCATTTTGCAAGATAACTCATTACCTCTTCCCATCCCATGTTTTCCATTTTGAGGCGTTTTAATTATCCCCGTGCCACACGTTTTAAGACTGACTATTTGAATTCGTACTGATTACAAGAAGACACCCGTGAATTGAATGGGTGTTACTCCGAGAAATTAAAAGCTTTTAAAGGAAGTCTAACAATGGCAACTACAGTGAACAGCCTTCGTACTGTAAAATACCCTCATAATGCGGCGGTTGTAGTTTGATGTAAAACATGTTTTTGTACACTTCAAGAAAAATGATCAGTTTTGTATTTTATTTTAAGTGTCTGGTCCATGCAGTTTGTGTTTATCATTCTTAAACTGACGTCTGTAATGCGTGAAATAATGATGTTGTTGATTTCCTGTAAATATAGCTCGGCGTGTAAAGTAACGAAGTGTAGGTAATTGACTGTACATATCCATGCATATCCTTGTAATTTTTATCCACGTTGGATTAGTAAGATTTTGTATCTTAGAGACATAATGATTACTATATGACTAAACGTTTGTTTGTACTATCCAACCATGGCTAAATGCTCAATAGTTCGTATAACACATTTTTACCTACGCATTGAAAACAAATAAAAACTAATAGGGGTATTCATGCTCGGAAGTTTAACACAAGTAAAAGACGTGAACTCTGTTATATCCCAGTTGTGTTGTTCCAATTTCTACATTTCTAGGGGCTACGTCCATCTGTTAAACATTAATTAGCGTGTAACAAATACGAGGTTTAGCGAATTTCATGAATACCCCTGATGTTTGTAAATCTTCAAGGTACAAAATGGAATAATTTGAATGTAATGTGATTGACGTGTATGTCGTACATAAAAGAGTACGTATAATTCTTGCGAAACATGATTAGAAAATAAAATCATTAATTTTTCCCGTATACAATAGTAGCAACGCTGCATTGTGAATGTAAAACGATTTTAATAAATTATTTTGCTTGGAACATAATTTCGCACAATGCAGGTGATGTATTCAGATCACAATCCGGAAAAATGTTTTTAATAACCAGTGTTATAATTGCGCTGAACACGACACACAGCTGCACATTCACGTGCATTTCGTCTACTTAGTACTTGGTTGTTGTCACGTGGTTAGAACATGTCATTTCAAAGGAAATTAATTCAACTTCTATTTTGAAAATTTTATCTTATGAATAATTAAAGAATGGTAGGTACCTACGATGAAAACAATCACCACTGCAAAAAAGACACAAAAGGCCGTGTCGCTTTACATTTGAAACTATTAAGTACTAATAAATCGGTAAATAAATCGGTTTGGCAAAGAAAACGTTTTTCGAAAAATAGTACAGTCAAAAAACTTTTTAAAAAGCGCCCTAGCGGGCAAACTCGTCCACTTCTGAAACTTGGCTCAAAAATCCCTTTTTCTACTAGAATACGAGATCCGATGAGTCCCGAGTTGTGTGATGGGGAGGGGGGAGAACCATAATTACGGAGTAGAAGAAATTTTGGAAAATTCCTTAAATTTAAGATTTTAGAATTTATTGACTTGAGTTTAAGGTGGTTCCTGACGTATTTTTTAACGCTGAGTCGAATGAGACACACACAGGTTTTGGTAAATTCGAGAGAATTTTTAATTTGAAGAAACTTGCCGGTTCAGTCAGCGTTCATATAATTCCTTATGTAGTTTTTAATGCTGAATCGAATGAGATCAAACCCAAGCCGCTAGAATTGATACTTTTCGAGTTTTGGCCAAATTAGTATAAAAAGCAAGGTTTTTATTTCTTCATTTTCAAACTATCCAAGTGGTACTCCCAGTATATGATCAGTGTGTGATTCTCTCAGCACTTATGCATTTGTTTAGTACTGAATCTAATGGGACCTGAGCCACGCCGCTAGCACACATAGTTCCTGAGTTATGGCCCAATGTTGTACGAAAAGACACTGTTTTTGAGCCTGAAATCACAAGTTTTGACTTCTGGCACTTGAAAAGCGTAGAAATTCTGGGATTAGGTAAACGAAACTTGGACTGGACACGTATACAAGAGGGGTTTACCAATAAAATGTCCGCTAACTGTTCTTGCTTGGTGGTGCGGCTACCTAGTTGGATTGATAATGAGAAGAATGGTATAAAAAGCAAATTTGATGATGGAACGTTTTTCAGAGATGCTTTATTCATACAATTAACAATGGACATTCGCAAGGGTTCTCTTTTGGCGCCTCAAACCCTGGTCCTCGGGTCGCAGCCGTCCCCCCTCCCCCTACTATCCAGCTTGTATAGGTAACCCCTAATTCAAAAGCTAGTTGTGTAATAATGGATATACATTGCGCGCTTCACACCAGCAGCAGGCCTACGTTTGAATCTCGCCAGTGGCCATTTTTAAAAATTAAATTAAATTCGTTCCCAGATTTAAATTGTCGGGTATTCGCCCATTCGGTATCTGCTCAACATATTCGGCTTAAAAGCCCAAACATTCAGGATAATTTGACCGTTCTTAATGTAGTGTCAGTACGGATGGTGAAGTTAGCAACCCCTGATCCGAGGAAAGAGGATGGTACGAGTTTATGCTCGAACAGGCGCGTTTCAGGAGTGAAGTCACAATTTTTTGTCGCTTTTTGGGCTGGATTACATCACGTACTGTAGCGAAACCAACTGTTGAATCCTCAGAAACTCGACGTAATTTAATTAATAAATTAATTAGACTGATATTATCCGGACGACGATGGAAGGGCATAGCCCAACACGATTCGAGTTTCGAGAAAAAATGGCTCCCCGGCGGGATTTGAACCCGCAACCTCTGGATTACCAGTCCAGCACGCTGCCATTTGCGCCACGGAGACGCCTATGGGAGTCGTACTCCGAGGGATAAGCTAAGCCGAACCCCACCCAGGTCCAGATTTATTCATTATATCCATCTAACAACATCTAGATAAGATAAAATTCGGCGTGGTTTACCGATCAGGAGAAGCGCCTAGAGTTTCGAGAAACAATGGACCTGGGTGGGGTTCGGCTTAGCTTATCCCTCGGAGTACGACTCCCATAGGCGTCTCCGTGGCGCAAATGGCAGCGTGCTGGACTGGTAATCCAGAGGTTGCGGGTTCAAATCCCGCCGGGGAGCCATTTTTTCTCGAAACTCGAATCGTGTTGGGCTATGCCCTTCCATCGTCGTCCGGATAATATCAGTCTAATTAATTTATTAATTAAAATACCGGCGACAGATTTATTCATTATATCCATCGACGTAATTTGATCGTTTTCTGTCCTAATGAGCGACTGATGTTAGCCACGTAGCTCCTTCATGATCAAATAGTGAATCTTTAGAAACAAAACAGTCATTCGTGGAGGTAAATTAGCGGCTTCTTATTGGCTAAAATTCACGATTTGTAGCAAATCCAGACAGGTTCTGGAGGCTAAATTTTCATACTTATGCTTCAATAGTCAGTTTCTGGTTAAATAAAAAATTATCAAGAAAGTGGCCTTAGTCCAGTCAATAAGAAAATATAGAGACGACATGGTCTGTTTAGAGATCTTTTATTTTTCCGCTGTGTTTGGGGTAGATGGGAGGTAAACATACTAAAAGTCCCCAGACGTACGACGTGAGCGGGATGCTGGAGGCTACCGGGAAGGTCACTTGTTTCGATTTTTCCTAAGTTACAATGACAGGGGTGTGGAGGTGACCTTCTCTTTCAATAGATAGCTGAAAAAATTTGCCATTACTTTTTCCCCTGGAACTATACTTTTTATTCCTAATAGTTTCCAACTTACGTGACTCGGAAATATTGGAAAATTGTGTCAAAAACCGCCATTCCTCACGATATTTCTCGGAAAATAAGTTGAAGAGCGTTACATTTCCATTGAAATGAGCCCTTTACGATCACTTTAGACCAATGTAACCACAAGTTACAGCCGTATGAACCGACCAAGTTTTTTCATTTTTAACAAATGCAACTACAAAACGGTTGAAATAACGGGGTTTATGAGCAGTATAAAACCCAGCTACATGTTCAAGCTTGATCACGCTTCATTTCGCCGGCGTTGGATGGTTGGACATAGTTGAATTTTTAAAAAATGAAAAAACTTGGTCGGTTCATACGGTTGTAACTTGTGGTCCCGTTGGTCTAAAGTGTTCGAAAAGGGCTCATTTCAAATGAAATGTGAAGCTCTTCGACTTATTTTCTGTGAACTATCATGAGAAACTAAAGGTGAAGTCGTTATGGTGCTATTACCCGTGAGAGTAAGTTTTGAGAGTTTAACTCTCTGAGAATGCCAGGTGCTCTCTCAAGAACTCTCTGGCCCGTTTAAACTGGCGAGTTTTAGCTCTCGAGACCAAAAAACTCTCAAATGTAAACGCAGCTTTACAACCAAAAGAGACAAAAACTGCTGAAAATGGTGTTTTTTAACCAAAATTTCCAATATTTCCGAGTCAAGCATGTTGGAATTTATTAGGAATAACAAGACGTACCCGTGGAAAAAGTTGTAGCAAACTTTGTCAGCTATATATTCTACGAAGAATTCCTGGCGCTACAAAGTGCGGGGTCTGACATAATTAGTAAAAACCGAAGCGAATGACCTTCCCGGTGGTCTCCAGCAGCCCGCTCACTCCGGCATGCAACTTGTTAGCGATTGCTTTCGGGGTCTTCAGTCGGGTGGTCCTCTTTCGTGATGTCATTCATGAGTAAGGCATTCGATGTTCTCCCTCAAGACATCCTGCTCAGCAAGCTTGAGGGTTATGGTTTTATGGGAAGTTCGTTGAACTTGATGTCATCGTACTTGTCCAATCGGTACCAGGCGGTTTCGCCGCAACGCTCGGAGACGGTGTTACCTTTAAACGAGTTAACACTTTCAACAGTTGCGGGAGAAAAACGGTTGTCCCTAGCGGGAACGAAGCACAGCACACCAACCAGTTAATTTTTATCGGTTATTTCATAAAAGTTATTTTTTGTCAACGAACGTTAATTAACGTTTACGAAAAATAACGATAACGCCCATCTCTAGATCCAGAAATTTTCTGCGTTTTCAACAACGTCACCAGTTCCGGCATCCTTACCCCATTTTGCTGAACTTCAAAATTCGTATGCTTACGCTGACGATATCTCTGTGCAGCTGGCGGTATCTGGTGATGAGGGGTCAAATGGGGTGGTTATGCGTTGACGCCGTGTATTTCATGGCGTCTTAAAAATACGGCGCCATGCATTTTGGTGCAGCTAGCCACTGACCACCCAACTCTGACCTCCAGCCTTCCCGGCGTCTTTGACGGGCCGTGCTGCGGTATCCGCGGCACAGGGTGAGCTGTGTATCTAACGGAGCCTCAGGGATACCAGGTGACCTCCCTGAGTATTAAGTCTTCCCACGGCATGTAGGGCTCTGCCGTGGGTGACTTTTATTTCCCTAGCTGCTCGTGGGGCTGTTTATGGATCGCGACCGTATTACTTTGCCAAACCCGGGGCTTAAAACCCTGGAGCAGGTTGAGGACGAGCCTGCTCAGCCCGGCACCGCGGAGGTGACGGGGGAGACCCCCTCAATGGAGGTGGTTGAGCCCGGAACCTCCGATGGTGTCGCTGAGGGAGTAGTCTCCCTCTCGGGTTCACCGGCATCCGGCGTCCCCGAATCACAAGCGGGTCAGGGAACGGCATCTGAACCCGTTGATCCCGCAAAAGCAGCGCCTGGAGACCAGGAGATCGCTGATTTCGACAATTCGTCTGTGGCCTGGACAGGGATCAGAGGCGACGCTTTTTGTGGCTGGTTCGGAAGAAGGAACCGGAAGCCGTGAGGGCGAGTGCTCTCTGCAGATGGTGGAGAAGAGGAAGAACGGGAGAACCTCTGCAGAGACGACTCAAGAGGGTCCCGTGAAAAAAAAGCGAAGGACGACCGCGCAGGGTTCTTCGTACACCAGAGCGCTCAAGGGAAGGAAGCTTGGTGTGGTTCAGTGAGACTATCCAACAGCTCTCCTCATCGACGACCAGCTGTAGGACCTGGAAAGGGGCATTGAAACGGCCATTGTTGCACTGGAACCTAAAGCTGAGGAGGTATTGCCCCAGTTTGATGGTCTGGTGCGAAGGAGGGGATGGCTATCCATCACCTGCGAGGACGACGGGACGGCTGTTTGGATAAACTCGCTCGTTGAAATTATTGTACCCTGTGAGAGGGCAAGGTTGAAGTTGGTTGAGGGGAGTGACCTGCCCAAGCCCAGGGTGGCGGTTGCATTTCTCCCAAAGTGCGCTGATCTGGGAAACGAGCAAGTCCTTCAGATCCTCGTGCGCCAAAATCGGGGGTGAAATGTGGGACAGTTGAAGGCACGCCGGCTCTGATGATAACCCTGCTCATCGATGAAGAGTCAGCGCAGATCCTGGAAAGGAATAACCTGGAAATGAATTTGAATTTGAATTTGAATAACGTAGTCCACATCAGGTTCAGCAAGGGGACCATCCGTCCTAAGGCTCGGAAGACGGAAGGATCAACCTCCGGCCCCCGGCAGCAGCTGATGGAGGTGGATCAGGTAGCCGCTACTGTGCGGGGTAACACCCCCGCACCCGCGGCATCCAGGCAGTCAACGCAGGTAGCTCCCTCATACGCTAGGCCATCTACTAGCAAGGCGGGGGAGAGAGGAGATAGTCTCGGACCAGCGGGGGATGAAAGAGTCCCGAAGGCGGCAGGCCTGGCACGGAAACCCCACCCTACTCCGAGTAAGACGATGCTGAAGAAGCAATCGCGGAGTGGGGTACATAAGGGGAATAAGGGACCGCTACGGGGTTGCGCTTCCTCCAGGTGAATCTGCATCGTGCGGCAGCGGCATCGGCCGTCTTGAGCACGGTGTTCACTGGGGGAAGCTATGACGTCGCCATGGTTCAGGAGCCGTGGGCATGGGAGAGGCAGGTCAAGGGCCTTTCTGCGACAGCAGGTAAGCTGGTTTACTTTAGGGATGAGAAGCGCCCGTGAACTGCGCTGCTTTTAAGTCCCGCAGGGAAATTTTCAACTATGCCAGAATTTCTGTGCAGAGATTTGACAACAATCATCCTGGAAACCAAGGACGAGGACCGGACCCGGAGGTGTGTGATAGCTTCCGCGTACTTCCCGGGGGACGCTGAAGTGACGCCGCCGGAGGAGCTTCAGCGTTTGGTCCTGTACTGCAGCGCAAGGAACCTGCAGCCGATTGTGGGTTGTGATGCGAATGCTCACCATACCATCTGGGGAAGTACAGATATCAACGCCAGGGGTGAGTCACTCTTTCAACTTTTGATGACGCATGACCTGGTGGTGTTAAATCAGGGCTCGATCCCTACTTTCGTGACAATTGTGAGGAGTGAGGTCCTGGATGTTACTCTGGCCAGCCAGTTTTTGGTCAATAGTGTCAAAGATTGGAAAGTAATGTCAGAAACATCAATGTCTGATCATAGGCTGATTTCGTTTAAGGTCGAGTTTCCTAGGGTTATAAGTACAGCTTATCGGAATCCCAAGATCGCGGATTGGGAGGTCTTTAAAGGACATCTTCAACAGGAATTGTCTGAGATGGACCTTGACATTCAGTGTCAAGCCGACCTGGATAGGGTGGTGGAGGCGATCAATTCAGCGGTCCTCAGTGCGTACGAGGAAAGCTGTCCTGTTAAGGTGAAGAAGGGGAACAGGGAAGTCCCTTGGTGGAACAATGAGCTGGAGATGCTCAGAAGAGAAACGAGGAGGCTTTACAATAGGGCCAGATCACGTGGGGAGTGGGAGGCTTAAACGCGCACCCTCACAGAGTATAACAAGGCCCTTAGGAAAGCAAAGCGGTCCACGTAAAGGACCTTCTGTGAGAGGATGGAGGATGAGTCTGTTATGGGCAGACTGCAGAGGGTCCTGTCCAAAGAGAACCCGGGCCAAATTGGTCTAATCAAAAAGGCAGATGAGGCGTATTCCGAGAGCGCTAAAGAGACCCTGGAGGTCCTCTTGCGAAGTAATTTCCCTGATTCCAGGGATTCAGGGACTTCAGATATTCAGGGCGAAGTGGTGGCTGACTGTCGGCCAACAAATGCAATTTGGAGCGCATCGGGGAAATTGTTCACGCCTGCGAAAATTAAATGTGCTATCGGCTCATTTAAGCCCAATAAATCCCCTGGGCCGGACGGGATATTCCCGGTGATGCTACAGCGTGGCCGGGACGTTCTGGAGCCACGCCTCAGAAGGATATTTAGGGCGAGCTATGCATTATCGTATATACCGAAGGCATGGAGGGAGATCAGGGTTGTGTTCATTCCTAAGTCGAGTGCCCAGGCAAAGGGCGTACCGACCAATAAGCCTCACGTCCTTCATCCTTAAAAAAAATGGAAAAGGTAATTGGCCTGGATATCAAGGGCGGTCGCCTTAAAACTAAACCAATCCGGAGGGGGCAGCATGACTACCAGGCGGGCCAATCTACTGAGACCGCCCTAAACGAACTGGTGGGTTAGGTTGAAAAATCTCTGGAGGCGAAAGAAACTGCTCTGGGCTGCTTCCTGGACATAGGTGGTGCTTTTGATTACACCACCTACGGCTCTATGAAGGCTGCAGTAAGGAGCAGAGGTGTTGATTCATTTTCAGTGAAATAGATCAAGGGGATGCTGGAATGCCGCGTCGTGACTTGGGATCTGAGAGGGGAGACTGTTTCCGTGTTGCCCTCAAAGGGATGTCCTCAGGGGGGTGTGCTCTCTCCTTTGCTCTGGTTGCTCGTGGTGGACGAGCTTCTCGCTATCCTAAAGGAGCAGGGTTATGAGGTAGTTGGTTACGCGGATGACCTTGCGATTCTAGTTAGGAGCAAATTTGATGATACCATATCCAATAGGATGCAGGGTGCCCTTAACATAGTGCAGCGACGGTGCAGCAGGCATGGTCTCAGGGTTAACCCTGAGAAGACCACCCATGTTGCGTTTACCAGGCGGAGGAAGCTGGCATTAAAGATAGTTCGACTGAATAGAGAAACGTTGAAAGTAGGAAAAGAAGTCAATTACCTTGGAGTTACCCAGTATCAGGTGCTCAAATGGACCTCGCATATCAAGAGGGTCCTGAATAAGGCCACGTTCGCAATGTGGGCTGGTCGGAAAATGTTTGGCAAAACATGGGGTCTAAGCCAAAAATGGTGTTGTATGGCTCACTCCTGTGGTGGCAGAGAACGAAACAAGGGACAGTTCAGGCCTTGCTGAGTAAGTTGCAGCGCCATGCGGCCAGGCGGCCATGGAGGTGTTACTGGACATGCCTCCCCTGTACTTTTATGTGGAGGCGACCGCATATATGGCGGCGGTGGGACTGCTGTGGGCGGAGCACGTGAAGCGGGGTGTCCAGGTTTGGGCACTTGCGTGTTCTGGAGGAAGTTGCATACAGTGAGGCGGCTGAAGTCGTTAGGATCTCATGCATGTGAGGATGGATTTTGAAAAACCCTTTAAGGTCGATAGAGGCAACCGCGACCTTTGTGATAAGGGTTTGCCAAGGTTTAAGCCCGGCACGCAAGTATTGTATACTAATGGATCTGTGAAGGATGGGGGTGCTGGCATTGGGGGTCTTTGGCCCCAGGCTTCAGCATTGGGAGTCCCTTGGGACGACCGCCACCATCTTTCAGGCGGAGATCTATGCTATAGAAGCCTGTGCGCGGAAGATTAGTGAGAGGGGTCTCCGGAAAGCGAAGATCTTTATCCTGTCTGACAGCCAGGCGGCTCTTAAAGCCCTAGGCTCAAGTGTCGTGAATTCGAAGCTAGTTTGGGGATGTCTTGAAGCCCTCAGGCCATTGGCAGCGGCAAACAGCCTTTCTTTGATGTGGGTGCCGGATCACAAGGGGTTTGAGGGGAATGAATTGGCTGATCAACTCGCGAAGAACGGATCAGAGATGCCTTACGTGGGCCCGGAGCCAAGTCTCGGGGTCACGAAGTCCTTCACGAAGAGGCAGGTGCAGGCGTGGTTGGACGAGAGGCATCGTGAACACTGGGTTAGACAACAAGGTCTCAGGCAGGCCAAGCTCTTTGTCACTCCAAAGGCACGATCGGAGAAGGGCCTGATCTCTCTGAGCCGAGGAGACCTTAGGATCTTGGTGGGACTGCTAACGGGACATTGTGCTCTTTGATATACACTCAGACTTATGGAGAAGTCTGACACGGACATTCGTAGATTTTGCGACTTGGTCGTGGAAACAGCAGAGCAAGTACTGTGGCACGTACGTGTGAGTGCGAGGCTCTGGGGCGGTTACGCTTTCACCATCTTGGAAATGATGTGCTTCAACCGAAAGACATCTCCAGGATGGCCACGGGGAATATCCTCAATTTCGTTAAGAAGTGGTGGTGGAGGACGCTTGAAAACTAGCGTCTTTCTAGCAGGGCAACCTGAGGAGCACAATAGATCTTATAGGTCGAGGAGTTTGGTATGAGATAGTTTCTTCTGGCCTTCTCTCCCCGTTTAATTAAAAAAAATATATAAAAAAAAAATCCGGTGATGACGTGGTTCCGCAGCTAGTATCTCAGTGTACAGAGTTTCTGAATAATTAGTGCAATTCAAATAAGCTCAGATAAAGTAAGCACAAATCGTCTCTTCGAGAAATGAGTCGGATTGATATTGTCAAAAAACTGATTTTAAGCGCCATTTTGGTGGCGAGAGCGGCAAAGGTAGGAGGGCAAAGGTGGCATAGTTGAAATTCTGACAGAGCACCTAGACATCTGTAAAAATGCCAATTTTCTAAACTTCCGGACATTTTCCAGGTAAAACTAGCACTGTACAATTCGTGAGAAAAAATAAATTATCCGTAGCACTTCAGCTCAACTCTCGGTTTTGTTTTAAATGAACGGTTATTGCTAAAAGACGCAAAATCATGACTTCTTTACTTTTCCAGAAAGTATTTTCCATTAAACGTAATAAGTGCATTCCGAAGAAATCACTTTATCCAATATTTAGTCTATACCCCCTCACACGCTGTTTGACTTTCCTTTCTCCGTTCATTTTCCCATCATGGCTCTCGTCGCTATATTCTCTTCCCATCATTGGGGGTTTCAGACCTCAAAGCAGATGGCCGATGGCAATTCGATAATGTCAGATGTAGTTACAAAAATTAGAATGAAAAGGTATTTCAGAAACTTCTGTGACAGGTCTTTTTGGAGGGCGTCAAGAATGCCACAGCAGGTTTGAAGAGAAATTATGAACTCTTCGTGTTTATTCTCGGGCTGCCTATGCTTGTCACTCTCAGTGAAACATTCTTCTCAGAGACCACAGAAGTCTTTAAGTCTCTTTCACCTTCTAAATGCTGGAAGAAATGTCAAGAAAACTTTATTTTCATTGAAGAAAACGTTCTGAGCTCACATTTGAAGATAAATTTTAATGCTCAATACAATCTTAATCATGTTAATTAATTTTTAAATGCTGGAAATTAAACTAACAAAAGGCCGAATAGCAGTAACATTTGGTGGAATATGAGCTCACTTGAAACATTTTGCTGGTGGATTCGAAGAGTCTGCGACATCAGTGGTGAGGAACATATACTTTAAGGTTCTGGTTTCTTCTTCTTGAGAGCATTTCTCTTTTTCCTAAGAAGAAACCTCGAACAAGGCTAAAATGTATGGATTAAAAGTTAATTATTTCAATGGGATGTCTTCCATTATATGTGTTGAGCAATGAGTTTGAACCGTGTAAACTCGTCTTTAGGGCAGTAAGGTCAGTGTTCTTCGTTTAAGTGCACTATAACAACTGCTTTGATGCACCCTCCCCCGTTTTTCAGCGTTGATGCTATAATAGTTCTATTACCTCCTAAATGGACGAAACCACTTGAATTTTTCGTTTCCTGTCTATAGTCCCAGGTCTTATCAAGCATATCGCGGAAATCTAGAAAACCATTGTTGAGAGGAGGCATCTGTATTCGTATAGCAAGGATCCGGATATATCGAGAAGGAAGGGCGATTTAAACCGAGGTGAGCATTGTGTATTCTGGGCATGATGTTTGCTTGAAGGAGATATTGGCCTTCAGGGCGATTCTCATATGTGACCTGGATGATTTCAAAATAAATGGTTTTGGAAGAGGATTAGATTTTATTCTGCCTGTAGGATAATATGAGGCCGGGGAAAATCGATAGAATTATATGTTGAGTTCATTTTTAGCTTGTTTTCTTCGTTTTACTTCCTACAGCGCTCTAATACTTACTTCCCAGTTATAAATAATTTAAATTGCTTGAACTATGATATGAATATTATATGATAATATGAAGGGCTCTCGCAATATAGTGATAAAATATTCAGGTAGTCACATTACATTCATTGAAATTATTTGCTCAGATACAGACCCCGGCAATTTATCCTTGGTAAGATGAGGATTTGACTGGATTTCACTCGCTAAGTGTTTCACATTCTGAAAAATCGGTTTCGTCGGAGTGGATTATCTACCGATTCCTATCACGAACCCGTTTCCTATATCATTCGCTGCTTTATTTATAATACTCGCCCAAAGCAGAACAAAATTGTATACGCTGTGAGCCGTCTTTCCTGCTCATTTGTATTATTATTGCATGCTAGAGCTTATATGGGGAAATGATTTGGTCAACATTTCGTAAACGACTTTCTAAGCAGGTCCTTGAAAAATTGTGAAGTTACGTGGAACCATCAGTTTATTTATGAACGACACGCAAACTTCTAATAGTAAATCACGAGCTTTTTGATTGCACACATTTCCCCTTTCATAAACCTACAAATATTTATTTTACTTACTCAGCTCCCCCAATGGGGAACTTGCACATTTTTCAAAAGTTGGTGTTTCTTGAAGAGGGCTCTTCCACAAGCCTATTGCTCACATTAAAATTTGAAATCAATCGAGGATGCTTTTTTAGCGAATTTTTAAAAATTTTGAGTGGGAGTTCGATTACGTCAAACCTTATTTATTGAAATCGATGATGCGGGGAAGAGGGGGTTAGACGCGTTTACTGGAGGGAAATTTTTCATGTTATTTGTAAACAAACAATTTTAGAGTTCCCTCAAATGCTTCACAAGTAAGGATTTACGTCATTTCCCCTCGCACCATCCATCCCCTCCTGAAAAACTTTGAACCTTTTTTAAAAATCTTAAAACGCGCCAATCGGGCTGTAACTGCCGTTGTTATCCTTCACTTCCCAGAAAAACAATAGTCTCCTCACTTCATCAACACTTTTCTTTATTAAGGTGAACCGGTTTTCGATGTCTAATCTTTACATCATCTTCAGACCTACCAAAATAAGGCACAAGAACAATAGATTACAATTGAAAAATATAAGCCAAAACAGAACCGTTACAAAATGAATAAATAAATAAATAAACAGATAAATAAATAAATAAATAAAAAAGTTATAAAGTCCCCGAATTAAAAAACATGTCAAAGACTCACCCGGCTATAAAAATAGATGTTAAAACATCTTTGTCACCAAAGCAATCATTTTCTAACGCAGTCTAACGCTTACTAAAAGTAATTTCTCTCGAATTTTTCCTCCTCACCTCCGTGCCCAACAAGTCCGAGATTAGCGGGAGGAAGGATGAGCCCGCTCCCTCCTGGCGGTCATTCAGGCAAAAATTTGTTGTCCGCAACTCAATATCAATTTCAAATGCCTCTAGGCTGTCCAGCACACGCCCCTTCCCTTGTGTGTGGAGAATCTGAGCTCTGTGTTCCATTCGCTCCTGAGTACATTCAGAAATATGCCTGTAGAAACGTGAGTCCGTCCTCGACAGGTGCTCCTTCCATCGAACCGAAAACTTTCGGCCTGTTTTTCCAACGTACGTCGCTCGCTCACAGCCCAAGCACGTTAACCGATAGACGCCGCTACGACTCACGCATGGCACCGGATCCTTTATTCTGGAGAGGTTCGAGTGAAGAGACCCATCGCTTTTGTAGCTTATTTTTAGGACCCCGCTTAACAAATTAGTAATGCCGCCCATGTACGGAAGCGAAACCCAGCCAACGTTCCCGTCTCCCCTAGAAACGTCCAAAGGATGCCCAATGCTTTGTGGGAAAAAAAGTTGGGCTGTCCCTCGTTTCTCCCATTTTCTCACCAGGGAGTGAACCAAACTCTCATCAAACCCATTTCGAACCGCTATTTTCTTGATGGTTTCCATTTCTGTTGAACGTTCTTGTGGGTTCAATGGAACGCTCAGCATCCTGGGCACCATTGATCAGATTCCTGCTGTCCTCTGGCTAAAGTGGTGGAACGAATCTGCCGGTAGGGTGATGTCGCTTGCTGAAGGCTTACGGTATATCCCATATTCAATAGACCCTCCAGCTCTCCTCAGTGTCAGGTCTAGAAAGCTCAATTGACCTTCCATTTCCTTCTCCAACGTAAATTCAATGTTTGAACAGCGCGAGTTAAGGAACTCCAAGAAAGACTGACATCCCCTTCAAAGACACAAAGGACTTCGTCAAAATACCGAGCCCAGAAACGAACACCTGGTCTCGGCTGCTGACCCATAACATAGGTACGCTCAAAATGGTCCATGTGAATTTCGGCACTCAAGGAAGAAAGCGGCGATCCCATGGCGAGGCCCTCGTCCTGCGTGTAGTATTTCGAATTGAATTTCAAATAATTCTGACTCAAACACTGTTGAAAGAGTTGCATAGTCTCCTCGCCCTTGAGCTTCTCTTTGCATTTCCTATCCACTATTCATTGGGCGATCCGAAGAACCTCCTTCGGAGGTACGTTAGGGAATAAATTATTTACGTCGAAACTAACCAATCGACATTTGTTATTGAGCTCGACGTTATCTAGTTTCGACACCAACTCCAAACTATTCCTTAACCCGTACTCAGCGCTGAACCCCGTAAGACGCTTGAGTCCGAATTTACTTTTTTGGAAAGGAGCTCCATAGGAGACCCATTAAAGGATGCTATGGGACGAATTTTTAGGTCCCCTTCCTAGTGAATCTTTGGCAACCCATACAATAACGGCGCCTGAACGTTGCAAGGGATGTATTTATTCCATTGCTTCTCGGTAGGAGTTAGGAAGGGGACCTAGGCTCCGAGGCTTAGGCAGGTTATGGGTTACTCTTGTCTTGAGCTGTGTAAAGTGAACTTATTTTTGTCTCATTCCCGTCAAACTAAAACCACTTTTGCAGTAATTCATTTCTGATTTTATTCTTCAGCCAACGTCTCACGAAACGTACCGATGAATACTCGTTGTTCCGGCGGCACCTTAACACATTTAACATTTATCACACTCCTTCACATAGTTCACATGTACTTTCTCTTCCCTTTTTCCTCAATTTAAGACGTTTTCAATCAAGTGCTGGCAAGGTTGAGGAAAAGAGATAAATTTAGTAGCTGGGTCTACCAAGGTCGACTCGGAATTGAATAACTTGTACAGTCATCGAAGCAGCAATAGAGTCGCATTTTTCTGACTTTAGATGAGAAGCACGCGAAGGAAGTATAATTGTAGACTCGAAATAAACGAAAAACTCAAAAAAAACATGTAGTATTTGAAACCAAAATACTGTTAAAGAGGCTCTAGGCAACTGGAAATAAACCCATAACCTGCAGTTCTAAACCTTCGCTTTTTCCACGGAAATGGTCTACAGGGGCAAGGTGATTAGAATAAGAGGTGGGCTTACTTATGACGTGCCTGGGGTATTCCAACTACATATTTGTAAAAATGAAGCAGAACACCATCTCCATTTTTCTTTTTTTCTTTATGTGTCCCAGCAATTAATTAATTGCAAATTAGACGACTTTTCAAGGGATTACTCCCCACTCCCTCGAATTCACTGCAGGGTGACTAGGGTGGTGTGGTGAGGGGGGAGTAATCCCTTGAAAAGTCCTAAGACAAGGGTCGTCTAATTTACCATCTCCATTCTTCATCTGTTATTTTTTTTAAAACTGCAGTCAGAATACCCCAGATATAACCTTATTCTAATCACCTTGGAATAGGGGGGCAGACGGGCAGTAATGTTTATCACATTATGAGCTCAATTTTTTCGACTTTCAGGATGCACTCCAGGGATCATTCTGTTTATTTCAGCCTCCATACACCCTTCAATGCATGACTGGTGTCGGTTCGGAAGCCTGCACGATATAAAGGTGTGAATAGGCCTTTATGCGTTTTCATTTTATGAATAATTGCCAGAATTGATGTGTTTTCCAAACAGATGTGGCACCTGAGTAACAAAAACTGGCCCACGATTGTGGCAACGGTTTGACTTGCAATTTTTAATTTTAAAGAGGCTTAAATGACCTGAACCCACCAATTATAGTCAGTTGGTTTAGGGAAAAATGTCCAGGATTATCCGACTTGTTTGCTTTGATAAATAAATAGTTACCGTCACTTTAATGACGTAAACTTTGTTTCACTCTTCAGTAGAATGGATGAAGCCTGAAGGACAAATGAAGTACCACCTATTGTTAAACTCCCTTGCCGAGATGTAAAGTTGAACAGCTTTCCGCCACCAGCGTGTATATCCCTCTCTGTTAGTTTCATTGAGAACATCAGCTAAATGAACTACATCTTAATTAATAGAACACCCCAATTTTACTGAAAACCCCTTTCCAAACTCTAGCCCAAGCCACTCGCTGTTTTCTAGTTTTACTCGGGGTTCTCGCTTTTAAGCCGCTAATCGTTGTTTTGCCGACTTATCCCTTTCCTAAAAGGGAATTAGCGCGCGCTATAGAAAGACTTGCGCATTGTTTGCAAAGTTAATATTTATTCCCCTTATAACAAACATGGTGATAAGGTGGATTAAGCCAAATACGATGTGAAACTTTTGAGAGAAAGGGAAACAGCACGGAGAAAGAGACAAGTGAGATACGGATGGAGGATCTCTCGCTTTTGTGTCTAATACATGTAGACTGTATAGACGGACACCCAGTTTTGAAGCACTTCAGTAGCATTGAGTTTTAGAAGTACCTACGACGAGAAGAGAATTTGTTGGAAATCCTCCTGAGTACGGTATTTAGAAAGAGATAATTTTGTGTAAGTTTTTATTAGCACATACAATAGTAAGAATTATTAGTACCAACGTAGTAAGTGAGAAGTTATAGGTTTATTTTTGGACCTCAGAAAAGCATTTGATACTATCAGTCACAACCTACCCCTACGCAGCGCGTGGGCGTACGTATAAATCCTTCCGGATGGGGGGGGGGGGCGATTCCGGCAGTCCGCAGCCTACTAAAGACCGGCGGGGGACGGGTGTTGTAATTAATACCCTTCATATCGCTGGAATTTCGCAAAAACTTGCTGCTAAAAACGGCCTCCCGGAGGGGGCGACCCACCTATCACCCCCATCCCTTCTGGGTACGCCACTACTCGTACGTAAATTGGAATCCTTTGGTTTCCGAGGTGTGGCCTAAAATTTATTGCAATTTATATTTCCATCAAGTTTTTAACGGTCGTGACATGCGCTTCCGAAGAATTCGAAGGTGTGAGCACCATTAAATACAACTCAAATAATCCATTTTTGAGTTTTCCAACAACAATATGTAGGATTTCTTGGCCTCTTTGGTTTTCATAAGCGCATTTAGAACCATTGGCTTTGAAAGTTACTCCTTTCTTCAGCGTTTGACACGCCGAGGGTGGGTTTTTAGCGATGTTACGAACTATACGTTATTTAGTTCTACTGGGATCCTTTCGTGACCTATTGGAGCTTCCATACGAATCATGCCTTCACCTAGTGTATTAATTGTAAAGTTGTTACCCACGGTCACTTCCACAGGTTCAGGAAACGGTCGATAAGACTCAAACCAGTCCTTGCAACGAGTCATGTATTGTGAAGCACCACTATCAGCTATCCAATTCTGATCGTTCGTATTGGTTTCAGCCGAGAAACGCAACAGACTTACGACGTTTGCCTTATGTTAGGATTCGGACGGGCATTTTGCGACAAAGTGGCCCACTTCGTCGCAAATGATACATTCGATTTGATTCGGCTTTACAATTTTTTTTTTGTTCTTCTTGCTCCCTCCTAGCGAGCGAGGTTTAGAAATGACTTGTAGAGCCGAACCGCTGGTCCCTTGCTGCAACGTCAGTCTAATTTCTACGAGTCGAAATCGTAGACGAATATTTCACTGTGTGTATTCTAAAACACGTCGCTGGAGTCATGACTTTTCTATTTTACGGTGGTGAGCTCATGATCCTGGTTGTTCACTTGGTAGACTTCTGGGGTTCGCAACGACGTCCTGATTAACGTAATTATTCAGCAATTTTTATCGAAATTGGTCTTTCAAATCACGTGAAGTCACTTGCGCTTGTGTAACCACGATGCACAGAGAATGTGGAAAAGGGATTTAATGTATCTTGATCAAGCCTTGAGCACTATAATTCATTTTATACAGGCTATAAATTGGCGTGGATAACTCTCTAATATGTTAAATATATCACCTTCAAGTTTTTTCCGTCCCCATTCACTCGCAAATTCTTACTGTCCCGCATTTCATCCTATACCTTTTTCACCCGCTTTTACTTGTCAAGCCGTAAGGTGAAGTATCAATTACAGAACCAAGATTTATGACTATCTGATTAAGGTGGAGACGCAAGGAAGGACTAAATGTGACAGCCCACCCCTTGAATAATTCAGGGACCCCTTTCCCCCTCGTTTTACGCATACTGCTGGGGAGAAATCCCCAAGACCCCTCTCCTTCTCCTGATGGGTTGCTGCCTGCCTTCATTCCTCCATCTCATCCTTCGTCCCTTTTCTTCTTGCCACGTCCTATCATACGCTTTTGGTTAAGGAGATAAAGCCCGGGTGTCAAGCTCTATGTTATCTTGGAAGTCAAGTTGGGAAGTCAAGTGGAAGTCGAAATGAGTGCATGAGAGGAAGGGTGAGCGAGCGTCTTGAATTTGTGTGACCGAGGTGTCGCCATCGTGGAAAATACCATTCTCTTCCCTCGCCCACCCGGGTGTTGGGGGGGGGGTTCCCCTACCGAACCGTGGGGGGGGGGGGTCCCCTACCGAAACATCTCCAGCTTTATGCTTCAGCGTTACAGTATTCGCTCCGTTGCATATTGCACACTTCTCTTAATCCTCCGTATTTATTGCCTTAACCCTCTTTTTAGCTAGCAAGCCAACTTTTTTTTTCCTTGAAAAAAGTATGAAATGCTACGTTGTCACGCTACCCCCTTAGGTACTAATTCAAGCATGCACTTCCCATGTTTTGAAATAATTTATTTCAGTTTTTTTCTAGTTTCCCCTACAATGTTAAATCATATTATCGTTTTTATTCAAACATTTTATACTTGGATGCGGCTTAAAAATGTCTTCTTCTTTACCAAGAAATGTAGCATGCACAGAAATTTACCAAGATGAGGCATCACAGAGCTACTATTTTTATAGTATTCCCATATTGGTTACTTTACTAACATTTCGTATTCCAGACGAAATAAGCTATTCCTCTCCAGCTCATGTTACCGCAGGAATCGCGGAAACAGATATCAGTTTGTTCATTAAATACAACGCGTACATTAATTGTATATAGTTTTTAAACTCCGCAGGAGGAATTGAAGCTGAGATAGGAAGAAATATTACTTGAAATTTCAAAAAATCGTCCTTGCGAAGAATAACCAACCTATCGCACCATGTGTCACATGAAAGAGCCACGAACAGTGGGGGTGAGACCCTGGAAAGAATTCCCTTTTCATTTGCTACGTGCTCACTCAAGCGAGATATTATTCCATTTATCGGCTGGTAGCAAGAGTAGTAAGAAAGAGGAAAAGACGAGTTGAATTGGCTTCATGTATGCAGGGATCCCAGACTCGGGCACTCTCATAGCGAGTTCCTTTCTCTTTCTCCTTCTTGCCCGCGACTTTTTTTCCGCACCCTCAGTGTTACTATACTTAGCCACTTTCTACATAAGAATATCCATTGAATCGCAAACTAAAAGAAATTCTCTTCTTTGCTCAAAGTTTTTTACTTCTTTTTTTTCGTATGAAAAATATAATATCCCCTCCTTTTTTCTCCAGATTCCACTCACAGGCGGATTGAATTATTCAATTCTGTGCCTTTAGAATATGAGTTTGTGAAGTTGAAGAGCTTTGGAAGTAGGCAGGCTTGCACTCAGAATATTAAATTTACAAAATTGGTTTTTCATTTAATTGGTAAACACATAAATAATTTGCAATTGTGTTGAAGAAGGAGATCGAGGATTGGGCATTAATTTTATTGATCATCTCATTCGAAATAAAACCTTTATTCTTATATTTTTTAATTCGAGAAAAGATCATGATTTATAATCAAGAGATTGGAAATTGGTGAAATAGTATATCGTATACCTAGGAGCGAAAGTGTCTTTTCAAGCCTTGAGGAGTAGCTCTCCTCTCGTCTCGAAAAGACACTTTAGCTTCATGGTGTACTAGACATACTATTTGCTGGTGACAGTCGATCTCGGCCAGTATTCTCAGTCAGCTTGATTTTATATTGGGACGATGGCCTTCAACAGACAACACAAACCACTGTTTGCCGAGCTTTCGGAATAATTTATTTCCTTCCACAGGGCTCACAGTGTATATTACGAATACTCCATTATTGTGATGTGCACGGCAATATAATGTAAAGGACCAATCTTGTTAACCATAAACAAATGCCCAACGATTAAAAAATGTGAAAAAAAAAAAAACGTAGTAAATCGTTTTCTTGGATTCGTGGAATCGTTTTCTTACATTCTGACGGGGAGTTTTTCGTTTTAGTGCATTTCATTCTGAAAATGCACTATTGGTCTGATCGTGATGGTGGCAAACATGGGTCATGTCATGTTTTTTTCATGTTTCAGAACCTCTAGAACACGAATTCAGTGGTCTCCGGAATTCATATATATATTTATATATATGTTCATATATACATATAGATATCTTTATGGCCGTTTTCTTGTTAGCACGATAACTCTCGTAGAATTTAATTTAGCGGAACGCGCTTTGGCACAAAAATCAGTAGTCATAAGACCCCGGTCGGTATTGCATTTGGGCCAAATCGGTCAAGGTGGAGGGGGGGGGGGGAAATAGGGCTTGAAATGGTCAAAAAAATCACTACAAATCACCAGTTGATTCTGGAAGCGTCATATTTGGTGGGTATTCTCCATATTAGACTAGCCTTTGATTCCCGTTTTAATTTCTTTAAAAAGTCAAGGTGGAGGGGGTGGTGCCACCGGGGGGGATACAGCTCGTCAAATTTAGGCAAATTTGTCAACAGACCGAAATGCTGTATGGTTTCGTTTTCGTTAGCTGTGACATTGTAGAAACCTTTAATGATCATGATAGTACTAATTATTTTGCTAGACTAGACTGAATCTTCAAAAATGAGGCCAAACGACTTGGTATCCCCAATGTTTTGATAGTGATTGGGTTTGATAGTGGTTCTCAACCAATGGGTAGCGGGCTTTTCCTGCGGCTGAGTCTCCATCCGTTATCCTCTCAGAGCCATAGTTTTGTCCTAAAGGGCCGTGCCCTCCCCACTATTTTATGTTTTGCTACCGTTACTTTCTTCATTCACCTTAGGCTGCATAGTTTAAGCTTAATAATATGTCATTCACCCATTTAAAATTTCAGATAGTGCGTGAAATAGTGCTCTCAGGCAAAAAGTCAAATCAAGACGGGAAAGTCAATCCTAAAATCCCCAGGTGCCCTGCTTTCGAACATCTAATTTGGTCCGAGGGACTAATGTGTCGTATAATCGTGAGATACATAATTTGTGGCGTATATCTTAATAAAACGGTGTAGGATTCGGGCTTTCACAGTAACGTGTGTAGTCACTAAAAGCCCAAATGCCCCCCCCCCCCTACACCTAAATAGTATGTTATGCACATAGGTCGCGAAGAAATTAATGATTGCCGAATTTAGAGGGTCGCGAGCCTCAAAAGGTTGAAAACCGCTGCTATGCAAATACTCCCGTGGTGGGGTCCATAATCTCCTTATTTTCTATATAATTTCGAGATTTTTCATATCTCCTGTCGCTGGATCTATTTTAGGTTCAAAAATGGTTGGGAAACGAGAAGAGCCCATTGAAATTGAGATGGGTCGAATCATTTCGAAAAACACGTCTAATGATCCTGCTCCCTCCCATTGGTGCTACAGAAGTCGTCCTGGTCTAATTTTGTGAAAACGACCATTAAACGAATCCTACATGGTCACGAATAACGAAAACCGATAACATGTATTACAGTCTTCAACAAGTAATGGCCGTACTAATTGTAATTAGGAAGTACTTCTATCAACAATGCATTATTGATCAATGTAGTTACGGAGCTTCTTGGGCGACAGTTTATCGTTGTGCCTTCTCTTTGTTGGTACGTTTAGCCTAAAACCCGGTGCACACGATGCAATTTTCTCAACAATATTTCTTTCAAGCAAGTTCGTTTGTGAATTGCGCATGCCCTCTTGCAAGGTGGTGACGTCAATCCAAGGAGCTGGGCAAGTTTTTCGTTATAGAACCTGTCCTATTTGGTTTCCAAGATTGCTTAAGAAGACCAATCAGGGGGCTCTAGTAAAGTCACGTGGTTTGGTGAAAGGGGAATGTAACCTGGTAATTTGTCCGATAAAGGTTTTTCCAAGTTCAAACAGAGCTTTTCGTGTGTTTTTAATCAGTGTGCGTTTTACATAGCGTTTTTGATTGTTGTTCGTAATGGATTTGTTCGTAATTCACAACAAATTCAAGTTTGACTCTTGGGAAAGATAATCCAATGGGGTGGTAACGTCGCCAATTCCTTCAGCTGATCAAGAGGCACCCCCTCCAAACCACTTAACAAGCAAGAAATATTGCTGTGTGTGAACACTACTTGCTCACCACCTCGCAACGAATCTGGTGGGAGAATTTTTCATCCAAGATATATTGCGGAGAACCTTGTATCGTGTGCACCGGGCTTAAATCTGAATGCCGTGTACCATTTTGACCACTGAAATGATTCTAAATTTACAGATGATGAAGACATGGAAACATCAACATCATTTGTCACTTTTGAAAAGTTATCCTACATCCCGCTTTGGACTAGTTTTGTCAGAAATTTTGTCTGCTTTGAAATGTTACTTCGCAGTCACAGCCGAAAAATGGCTACTTAAGCAAAAAAAGTGCCTAATCCCGAAAAAAATCCAAAAATGTCGCCGTCTTTCCCGAATTCAAGGATGATCCCGAGGTTTTTCGAGGTCAACAATTAGAACACATCATACCTACACCATCCCCAACAACACGAAACAAAAAAATCATCTACCCTAATTATTGCAACCTTCAACAACTTATTTTACCGGGCTATAGAACTGGAAGGTGGAATAAAAATAAAACGTTTGCCCATCTGTACTTGAATAAATAAAAGTGCATCTAGACAAACGACAACGCCTTAGTCGGCCTTAGTGAATGGGAACGACGTCGGTCGGTGTGGAGGAGTGAGGAGAGGTGCGTTGCGTGGCAACGAGAAAAACCCCTGCAAGAATAGGAAACAAAATGCAATAGCTATCCGAAGCGCATATTGGTTACACATTTTGGCAAAAATGTTCATGCCTAGGCATGAAAATCGTATTTTTTTTTACAGTTGCGAGTCATGAATGCACGCGTTTTCACATCGAGTAGGATAAAAAATTACTTTTCGCGTACAACGTTAGAGAACCTTTAGAACCCAGGTACGGAAACACGCGATAACCGCCATATTTGGTCCCTCCGCCTTTTTATCGCTTGTGAAGTCACTCCATTTAATAATAATAATAATGAAAAATAAGAATGAAGCTGTTTAAAAAAAAAAAGAAATCAGATGGTATGTTTTGAGAACTGAAGAGAGACAATCAAGAGACGTGTGGAAGAGAAAATACTTATCAAGACCCGAGTGATACCTACCGGAGGGACCAAATATGGCGGTTATCGCGTGTTTCCGTACTCGGGTTATATAGTAGCCTTAACAACGTACGCCTCGTTCACTAAAAAAAAAAAAAAATGTTGCAGGTATAATCACACTTATTGAATTTAATCTTATCTAGATGTTGTTAGATTGATATAATGAATAAATCTGTCGCCGGCATTTTAATTAGTAAATTAATTAAACTGATATTATCCGGACGACGATGGAAGGGCATAGCCCATCCGTGGCGCAAATGGCAGCGTGCTGGACTGGTAATCCAGAGGTTGCGGGTTCAAATCCCGCCGGAGAGCCATTTTTTCTCGAAACTCGAATCGTGTTGGGCTATGCCCTTCCATCGTCGTCCGGATAATATCAGTTTAATTAATTTACTAATTAAAATGCCGGCGACAGATTTATTCATTATATCAATCTAACAACATCTAGATAAGATTAAATTCGGCGTGGTTTACCGATCAGGAGAAGCGCCTAGAGTTTCGAGAAACAATGGACCTAGGTGGGGTTCGGCTTAGCTTATCCCTCGGAGTACGACTCCCATAGGCGCCTCCGCGGCGCAAATGGCAGCGTGCTGGACTGGTAATCCAGAGGTTGCGGGTTCAAATCTCGTTGTATAATATATGATTAGAGCCCAGGGGGTCAACCATGAGCTAGCGTAAAAATACCGTCAAAACGCGGTATCTACGGCGTTATAACATTATTTTCGAAAGAGCGTCCTTAGTTACCGCTTGCGTTAATTTTTTAACGCTAGCTCATGGTTGACCCCCAGACTCTGAAAGCCATGAAATTTGCGGCCGTAAAACAATTTTAGCTCCTAGACAAGAAAAGAGACACTTTTGGGACTCATTCGCGTCCGTAAACTTCGGTTTGAGTATCATGTCGAATTTTTGAAAAATGACTGAAACATTACAAACAACTTCCACAAAATATAATTTTCTCAAAAATTGTTTGGATGGCCTCGTCAGCCATACTGATCTTCCACAATAAAATAGAAGGAGACAATTTGTGAAAGTCCGGCGACCCACGTGTTATGGAACGTAATTCGAAATAATTATATAGAATCTGATCGCAAACGGATAATTTCAAAGGGGGGGGGGAGGCATCAACAGGGGGCCTATTCTCTAACAAGAAGTAATATTTTTTTCGCCAGCCATGTGTCTATTTGATTAATTTGTTTGAAGAAAATGAATGAAATAAACATATGACTTCGAAAAAGCTATTGCTTCGGAGTTAGAGAATAGGCCCCCAGATATTTGTTTTGTTTTTTTAAATTGGCTGCTCCGATCAAAAAATGTATATATGGCTAAAAGGAGCTTATGAAAATCAAGTCCAAGTGATGTTCGAGCAATATCTTTCAAAGATATCTTTCAACATTAATTTTTTCCCAACTCTCACAATCAGTCTCATGAGAGCTTCTTTGCCATTGACAACGAGTGAAAAAGATTTACGTTCGCAGTTTTTACAAAATTCAAAGCTGTAAACCAGTTTTCTTTCTGAATTGAAATAGCAAACCAACTTGGAATTGACATTAGCAATTTGTTACCTTCTGTGTATTCCCTCCCCCCCCCCCCATAACCAATCATGAAAGAATTTACATTCTTAGTTATTATAAAAGGGACTCGTTTAGCAATTTCAACAAGGACTCGTAATAACCTCTTTGAGAATGAAGAAAACTGGCTCAATTTGAATTCCTTGTTAGAAAAAAAGGGGGTCCCCCCCCCCCGTGTTTGGCTGAATTTCAGTGGCTTTCCATTTGAGGGTCTTCGCAGGATATTTCAGAGGATAAACTGCCTCTAGTTCACAAGGTGCCTACTTCATTTAACAGAAAAAAAAAAACAACAACAACCCTTATAGCGATTTCCATTCAACACCCTACACAAGTGTAGTACTGCGTTCTCTCCATTAACATATATGTTTCCATTCTGAGTGGACGGGTGGAAAAACTTACAACACACGAGTGTACTGTATTGAATGGAAAACGCCATTACTCTTTCATTAGTGAGCTTTCAATTAATAACTTGCTCGGCCTTTCTTTTTTCCAAAGTATAGGTTAAAACATTCGGAATCCCGTTAAAATCGTTTTGAAACGTACGCATTGCGATTATTATCGGACGGGAAAATTTTGGGCCTGGAATGCGTTCTAGCTCTTTTTTTTTTGCGTTCAAGTCCATCTCCTCCAGGATTTTAGTCTGATTCTCTTGTGAGATGGCTCAAAATGAATGTAATCTCTTGTGAAGTTTAAATTTGGCGTATAGAGCAGATTTTCAGGACAGACCAACATGAAACATGAAACGAGGCAATCATTTCCACCTTTTTTCTCAAGGCTCAATTGTCAGTATGATTTGATTCTGAGAGGTCGAGTGGAAATGAGCGGCCCAGACGCCAGAAGTCCTGGTCTGAAATCACTCTGATTTGTGACAAATCAGACAAATTCCTTCCTCACCGATTCCTTTGAAAGTATGCGAACAGTAGAGAGTCAGATTTTTAAGGTCAAATGCTGAAATTGAAGGAGTTTGCAGTATAACTATTTGACGTAAATAAGCGGAGCTAGACCTTAATATGAATTATTATTATCAGTGGGCCCATAACCGGCCATGCCGAGTCCGAGGGCGCTAAACGCCATACCCAAGAGTGTTGGGGTCGGACTCGGGAGACTTATTGTGGGTCCACAAACCTACCAACACTCTTAACAAGCTCCAGAACCTTGACCCTGTTAAATCTGGAAAATGTAAGTTCGGGTACCCTATCCGTTCCAAACCCTTTGAATCTAACCGCCGCGAATTTGTCACGTACTCGCACGAAGTGTGCCGTTGTCTCCTCCTCTACTTCACATTCACTACACACCTCCTCCTCCTTTCCTCTCAAGGCTCAATTGTCAATATGATTTGATTCTGAGAGGACGAATGGAAATGAACGGCCCAGATGCCAGAAGTCTTGGTCTGAAATTACTCTGATTTGTGATTTGACAAATTGTTTCCCCGACTCCTCAGAAAGTTTGCGAACAGTAGAAAGTCAGATTTTTCAAGTCAAGTGCTGAAATTAGAGGAGTATGTTATAACTATTTGACGGAAATGAGCGGAGCTATGTGAAAATGCACGTCTCTCTCCACGTTATCAAAGATTCAGTGAAATAAGACCTCGGGAGTAATGCAAATTGATTCAAGAAACTCCCTGGCTTCGCAATTATTTTATTGAAAGGAACGTTGATGCGGAGCGAAGGTTACCGAAGCAGAGAAGTAGCCTTTATGATGCTTCTTCCCCTTTAAAGAATTTGAGGAAAGCTTATTGCATTCTCTTGTGAAGAAGGAGGAAGCGGATAATTAAGAATTTAAGAAGAGACGTCCCCTAATCACCTATGGCCCTACCTCGTAATTTGTAGTTGAAAGCCGATCAAAAAAGAACGTCCCCTTTACTACGAAGTGTTTCTTTGAATTAATAGGCTCTGTAGTTGATATAAAAGGAGTTAAGCTGACCTGACGAGAAAATAATTAACAGAGATGCCTTTGAATGAAAGAGTTTTTTAGAAGTACTTCACTCTTCGTCACCTGTCAATCATCTTCTCCTTTGTATGAAAGTGTAGAACAAGTAGTAGGTACCTACCTATAACATCAATACGATGTTTTTATCAATCTGTTCTGAGAAACTCAATGAGTTTGAAGTTATCTGCAGTCCACACGATGGACTCTCGAACGGGTTGCATCATCGCGATAGATCGATTTGTTCACTCTCAAGAAAAACATTTGACAACAAAAACCTTTTGCTACTATTTTTGCTAATAAAATTGATTCCGAGCTCTGTAAAACCTAATGCAACCTAAGTCGGTGGGCACACAATGTGGTTTGTTTACTAAAAAGAGAGAGAAGTTTCGCTAAAAATAGAGAGGAACACATATGAGTCGAGGACCACCAAAAACGAACGATATAATCATAAAAGAACTGCCCCCTATATTCTGTAACTCTTAACGCGTGCGTTAGCGAAATAAACAAGATGAATAATTGAAAGTAATCAGCTGAGAAATTTCTCTAACGCACGCGTTAGAATATTTGGGCCTTATTCTCTAACGAAAGGGAAACTTTGCTTTGGCAGAAACATTGGAATCTCATTCATGCAATTAAGACAACTGAACGGATACGATTTTTGAAAAAATCAGTGATGAAAAAAGTTAGTGAATAAGACCCCTGGATAAGGTAACTATTCAACCGAGTGAGCCCATCCGGCATTTTGGGCTAGATAAGTCGATATTTAGTGGAGTGTCCCACGTGGCTTTATTACATTCATGATAATTTTATCTAGCCCAATATGGCCGTGGGCTCACCAGGTAGTATAGGTTCTCTACCCTGGATTGTTCATCACTGCTGATAATGTGCGGCCACCAGAAAGTGGATGAGAGGGGTGGGATTTCAAAATAATAAAATAATGACCGTGATGTTGCCATAAATACACAAGGAGAGGGACGGGATTATTTATCAGGGGGCGGCACACCCCCTCCACGCCCCTCCAGTCCGTTGTGAGCAATCCATGTTTACATGTCGTTGCTAAAAACATATCGCACCCTGAGAATAGCAGTGTGACAAATGAAAAATCGTCTTTGTTGGGAATCGAAATTTGAAGTTTTGAATGTAAGACTGTGCTAGCAGATCCATTATAGTATATTTAAAAATACATAGTTCGAGGTTCCTGGTGATTTGGTGGTGGCCCATCCATCTATCCCAGCCAAAGGAGCACTCGAAAAAATTGTTTCAATAATGTTTATCATAAATTTAAAAAAAATTGGGAGTTGTAAAGTTACTATTCCAGAAAATGTTATTAATTTCTGACTAGTCCTCACAGATTGTTGAGGAACAACTCGAAAGTTTTAATTTACTGGGAGAGTAGTGCAGCAACTCAAAAAGTAACGGTACTCGCGGCTTAATTTCTCCGCGATGGGCTCTCGGTCTCGATCAAAGCCGGTACAATGAAGAAGTAGCACTGCTACTCCGATTGATTAACCGCTTCTGCGTGAGAAGTAGTAGTGTAACTACCGCTCCCAATCGTTACCTGGCCGTCCTAGAAATAGCACACTACTATTTTAGTGTAGGGCTTGCCCAGACCTACCTACCTAGAGGTATAACTCGAAATCCGAAATTTTTGACTTGTAACACTGCTATTCTCAGGGTGCGATATGTGTGACAACCTCTTTTTAGTGTAACTTCCCTCTCTTTTTATTAAACAAACCACATCGTATGCCCACCGACTTAGGTTGCATTCGGGTTTACTGAGCTCGGGATCAATAGTATTTATGCTTCTATAAGCGTGACTATTATCTATATAATAGTCTCAGAAATATCGATGGTTAGTAGCTGAATATCGATATAATTAAAATTTCGACTATCGGCATCCTTAAAAAAAATTATGATAGACTATTCTAGCGCAGCAGTATGGCATAATATTAGCATACATTACTGCGTAAAGAATGGCTTGTTCTTTGGACATCATTCTACAACGATCCGACCGTCTCCATCAATTATTAAGAATGGACATGTCTTTCACATTCACGTTGTTTTAAATTTAAACTTTTCTCAGGATTTAAGTGAGACGAACACGTTAAAAAAAATAAAAAAACGTCTGCTAATGATTATAGCACAGTGCTTTCTCGCTTTTCACCCCCTCCCCCTTGTACGATTTTGACGAAATTGATAGGGGACCCTCTGCTAGCCAACACATATATTCCCTGAAAATGTCATCAAATTCTGATAAAAACTATGGAAGATATGCTTGTTACAAGGATTTGCGGACAGACAGACAGACAGACACGAAACCGAAATTGTTCAGGAAGGTATAAAACGTGAAATGCAAGTGGAAATTTCGATTTTAAAGAAGAAGAAAAAAATATTTCCTAAAAGTGAAAACAATGCTTCCGTAGCTCGGAAGCAAAATCAATATTTTTCTCTACTTCATAACCGTAATGCGGTAAGGATGGACATGCATGACTCGGTACACCCCTCGACCCCACGCGCTATAGTTTCTAGAGCTAATTTCCCCGGAGTCCTGTACCCATTCACTCATTTCCTCTTTTTCTCCGCCTATATTATACCCTCAAGCTTCCCCTTTTTTTCTACCTTTTCATTTATTCGTACTGTCTCCTGTCAGTGATGATTCGCAGAAGTGTAGCCCCAAATTCTAAAGCTTTCGCAGGATATACGTATAATAAGCTCCTGTTCTGAAAGTTCAGAACGTCTTGCGAGAGACTTCCTGCGTGTACTCACTAGATCCTTGAGTTGTGAGCCTCCTGCAATAAGCAATGAGCACTGAGCAATGAGCGATGCGACGCGAGAAATATTATTCAAAGTAAATAAAATAACTTGAAAGATCTCAAAAACAATCGGCGACCAGAGAAGTTTATATATGTATAAGGGGCTTGTTCATTATCGAGCTTCTCTGACACTCGTATATAGGTGTTTTCAAAGTTGCTTACTAGAGAAGTTTGAAATGAGGGGTGAATTGTTGCAATGGGGTTATAAGAGGGGGAGGGGGCAGAAACGAGTTGAGCGAGTTTCTCCCCGACGTGTCTTCTTGTCTAATAGAAGTGCTAGCAACCCCATCGTTCTATTTACATTGTGTGCCACGTGGAAACTGCGTATACCTTCTTCATACATGAACGCTATTACCCGGTTCCAGGACCAAAGACCAAGGAGCAAAGCGGTGTTCCGCGGATTGTACGTGGGAGCCGAGTGATACCGCGTATGCGTAAAACGAGCCTAGAAATCGAGTAGGAAAACCTCTTTGGTTAGTCTTATCTAACAACGAAATTGCCAAACTAAGAAGTCTAAGGAGGTTGATTTTATACTAATCTAAACCTGATGAGTGGTGACTGATGAGTAGGAATGCCTAGTTCAAGTCCTAACGCAGCAGTTCATCCACGATCTCACGCATAGTGAGCCTCGTTGTGAAAATTGATCGTACAAAGGGTACCGGCGATAAGGTTAAATGTTCAAGTCTAGTGTACACCCTAACGCTGTTCATCCACCACCTCAGCTCACATGGTGAGCCTCGTTGTGAATTGAATCCTTACTTCAAGCATTGAGGGCAGCCTGCTCGGAGAAACACAATACCCTAAGGAAAGGACGTTTACAATGGCTTATTCGGCTTCTTTTAACACAGCAAGTTACATTTTTTTGCATTCGAACTTGATTGCTGAAGTCAGAGGGTTGCAAACTTCAACTACCAGAACACCGTTCGAAAGTACACAGAACTGGGTAGTTTTCCACAACTTTGCCCATCAATGCGTGCACTAGCAGCTGATTGATACCGATGTGAAATGTATTGGTAATTTCAAAAAAATACTTTTTTCACTTTTCACATGGCTGAAATAGCCACGCGCGAGCGACATTTTTTGATTTTCATGGTGGTTTCAGGAACAGGATTTTGTCCTCTTTCCGAATCAATCGTCATTTTTTGTCTAACCTCCGTCGGTGAGCCGTGAACACGACAATTATTGTAAAAAGTAATGAAACTGGGAAAAAACAGGAAAATGCTCATAATATCTCGTAACCAAAGCATTTTCGGCTATGTGTCTACATGACGTTTTTTGTGCGTCCAGGTACGTACTATCACCTGTGAAAGTTTGTCACATTCCTCCTGAATCACCCTGTATAATAGTCTCAGAAATATCGGTGATGGTTAGTAGCTGAATATCGATATAATTAAAATTTCGACTATCGGCATCCTTAAAAAAAATTATGATTGACTATTCTAGCGCAGCAGTATGGCATAATATTAGCATACATTACTGCGTAAAGAATGGCTTGTTCTTTGGACATCATTCTACAACGATCCGACCGTCTCCATCAATTATTAAGAATGGACATGTCTTTCACATTCACGTTGTTTTAAATTTAAACTTTTCTCAGGATTTAAGTGAGACGAACACGTTAAAAAAAAAAGTCAATATTTTTCTCTACTTCATAACCGTTATGCGGTAAGGATGGACATGCATGACTCGGTACACCCCTCGACCCCACGCGCTATAGTTTCTAGAGCTAATTTCCCCGGAGTCCTGTACCCATTCACTCATTTCCTCTTTTTCTCCGCCTACATTATACCCTCAAGTTTCCCCTTTTTTTCTACCTTTTCATTTATTCGTACTGTCTCCTGTCAGTGATGATTCGCAGAAGTGTAGTCCCAAATTCTAAAGCTTTGCAGGATATACGTATAATAAGCTCCTGTTCTGAAAGTTCAGAACGTCTTGCGAGAGACTTCCTGCGTGTACTCACTAGATCCTTGAGTTGTGAGCCTCCTGCAATAAGCAATGAGCACTGAGCAATGAGCGATGCGACGCGAGAAATATTATTCAAAGTAAATAAAATAACTTGAAAGATCTCAAAAACAATCGGCGACCAGAGAAGTTTCTATATGTATAAGGGGCTTGTTCATTATCGAGCTTCTCTGACACTCGTATATAGGTGTTTTCAAAGTTGCTTACTAGAGAAGTTTGAAATGAGGGGTGAATTGTTGCAATGGGGTTATAAGAGGGGGAGGGGGCAGAAACGAGTTGAGCGAGTTTCTCCCCGACGTGTCTTCTTGTCTAATAGAAGTGCTAGCAACCCCATCGTTCTATTTACATTGTGTGCCACGTGGAAACTGCGTATACCTTCTTCATACATGAACGCTATTACCCGGTTCCAGGACCAAAGACCAAGGAGCAAAGCGGTGTTCCGCGGATTGTACGTGGGAGCCGAGTGATACCGCGTATGCGTAAAACGAGCCTAGAAATCGAGTAGGAAAACCTCTTTGGTTAGTCTTATCTAACAACGAAATTGCCAAACTAAGAAGTCTAAGGAGGTTGATTTTATAATATGTGAACAATAGAAGATATAATGTGTTAAAGCATAATTACGAGAATGGATCAAAATGAGCAGTGCTTACACTGCTTATATGGACGCTTCTCCCCTGTTAATTCAGATATCTCGGTGCTTTCAGTACTGAGTACCAAATATTATAATGTTCTATAGCGTAAATAAAAATGAGCTCGACTTTTAAATGAATGGAGTCAATGGGGAACTGCACTGGTGTTTCTTGAAGAGAGCTCTTCCACAATGCTATTGCTCACATTAAACATTGAAATCAATCAAGGATTTTTTTAGAGCGAATTTTTAAAAATGTTGAGTGGAGGTTTGATAACGTCAAACCCTATTTAATGAAATGGATGATGTGAGGAAGAGGGGGATACGACACATTTTCGGGGGGACAATTTTTCTTGTTATTTGTAAACAAAAAATGTTAGAGTGCCCTAATCACATGCTTCAAAATTATAGGGATTGAAGTAATTTCCCCTCGAAACATTCTATCTCTCTTGAAGAATTTTAAAATTTATTTAAAAATCCAAATAAACCAAATGCACCAATCGGGTTGCAACTGCCATTGATATCCTTCTGTCCATGTGCCAATTCACCGGTATACTTTTCTTCCAAAATCGGACATTCATCCAAGTTCCCCATTGCTAAACGGGAGAGAACGAGTTTTTACTTTCTCACCCAAATGGCAACTAAATAATCATGAGGGTGTATATGGGGTATATGTATATGTATATGGGGTGTATAGGGGGGAGGGTGTATAATGATGGGAAAGGAAAGACGAGGAATCGAGGAAATCTGAGCATCTATAAAATGTGGCACGGCGAACGGCTGAGAAAGTAAACATGGCGTGAATGGAAAAAGGTCTGTTTCTTCATAGAAGAAGGGTGATGGTTGAAGTATTAGGCAATGTGATAGGAGGGGAGAAGCTAAATAATATAGTCTCTGAGGGCATAAGTAAATTCAAAAGGTAATCGTAATCTGCACCTGATTGAAAACTCCATCAAGCTATTGTTCCATTGTCAACGGTTTAGATCCTCTTGCAATGAAAAGTTTGGACAATAGCCATCTAATTAAAAGTGCCTCTCGTTCCCCTACATAGAAAATTTTGTTGAGCTGAGAAGCCGAGTTCCTCGTTTATCAGCGTGAAAACATCGATTTGTGAACTGATGTTAGGAGGGGGTTGAAGATGAAAATAAAAGCTGTAGTTCATACTATATTGTACGACTATAGGCGTGAAAGGCACACTTTTCACGGCCGAGGAAAAAAGTGGCAGTCAAGGCTGGCCATTTTTCGAGGCTCAGAATACGCCTTTCTGCCGAGGTGCACGCATGTTTTTTTTATTCAACGCAAGAAGGGGGAAATAGTATATTACACAACGAGCGAGGCAATTCTACTCCCTTACGAGTTGTGTACACTATTTTTCGCGTGGCTAGTATATTCATGTTTTAAAGGCAAATGTTTGCCACGAATTAGCAACACCAATCTTGAAATCAAAGATTAAAACTGGAAGGATTTTGAACTTTCCAGCTTGAAAGTTACGTCACTACACTGTAAAAAGAGAGTTCCGGACATCGGGGCTAACTTTTTTTATGTAGGTGTAGGTTACACAAGGGTTACTTTATCACGATTCACATGGGATTGCACGGGTTTTACATCCAGATAACAGTCCAGCAAAAAAACCCTCTAGCCTCAAAAGAACTAAAGTCTGTCCATTTAGTTATGGACTCTCGAATGCGTTGCTTCATTTCGATAGTTCGATTTGTTTACTCCCACCAAGAATATTTAAAGAACTCATCGACAAAACTTTTACTACGGGCACTATGGTTACATATAGACGCTACACAGTGATCATTTCATGGAGGTAGGAACAAGTGGAGGGAGTGAAACGCATTTTTCGTGAAGCCGGTCGCAATTACTACACACCATCTGATATCAGGCCTCACCCAACAAAAACATTGACAAGTTGATACTTGATCAGCGAAAAAGTGATAAATTCCCCCTTCCGTCCTCTCTAGGTGAATGATAATATGTAGTGGGTGTGTAATGGCGGAAAAACCGGCTTCACATGTTTCTACATTAAAAAAGGCTTTCTCTCTCTCCACTTGTTCCTACCTCCATGGATCATTTGTATTCCAAAATTATTCTCGGTGCGTTATTTTTAGGAGAAGGGGCAGGAGAGGCTAATTTCACTAAATTCAAGGGCGGGCGAGAGTCCATCCCTAAGTGGACAGACTATATAATAGTGGTAAATGTTTTCTCCGTTGTTATGAAGCATTTTTTATAAATACTGAACGTCATTTTGTGGCTAGTTTAATACTTTAGCATTTTTCTGCATGGGAGTGGGGCAAAATACTTTTTAAAGTGTTTTTTCGTGATCATTTCATCCTAATAACTCATTTTCCACGCATTTTATTGCTTCCGAGCTACGGAAACATTGTTTTCACTTTTAGAAAAATTTTTTTTTTCTTCTTTAAAAATCGAAATTTCCACTTGCATTTCACGTTTTATACCTTCCTGAACAATTTCGGTTTCGTGTCTGTCTGTCTTTCTGTCCGCAAATCCTTGTAACAAGCATATCTTCCATAGTTTTTATCCGAATTTGATGAAATTTTCAGGGAATATATGTGTTGGCTAGCAGAGGGTCCCCTATCAATTTCGTCAAAATCGTACAAGGGGGAGGGGATGAAAATAGGGGTTGAATTCTCAAACAAATCACCGGTTAAATTTACAATATTTCCTACCTCATTTTACCCATTGTTGAAAGGTGCGTATGCTTTGTTTTTTTAAATGATTTGAGAAAACAGTAAAATATGTTAACAAAAAAAGCGAGGAAGCACTGTGCTATAATCATTAGCAGACGTTTTTTTTACCAGAAAATGGTGGCTTGAATTTTGGCAAATTAACCACGCGCATCGGTTCTTTGTTCCAACGGATGGGCGGGGGAAATAGCCCCTCCCGCCACATCCTTTCCCATACTTCTCCATAGTTTTGGAGCGATTTAACTATCTCCAGGGGGTAATTCTGCCACCCCTCGCTCCATTAGACAGATCACATTAACAATAAATTCAAAAACCTAAGAACTTACTGCTTCTTCCAACGATTTTTCCTCTATTTATATTTCGCGGAAAGTCACTTTTAACAAGTGGGAGTAAGGGGAAACAAGTAAACCTTATTCAAGGACCCGTAATCGTGACGTGACACCTCAGAGTTTGGTCCGATAGCTTATAGAACGCGTAAGTCAGACTGTTGTGAGACTCCTATGGGTCTTACTGCTGTAAAACAATAGTCAACAACTACTGTTATCAAAAAAGACTCCAATGATACCCCTGAGATGGAATGAAAAATACTCATCAGTTTCGCTCAATGATGCGTGAAAAAAGTTGTATTAGGACAAAAAACAGAAATCCTCGACTGAACGAGTGAGATCGTACGAGTCAGTGAGTGAAACGCACAAGAGCGGGAATAACGAATGGTACAATTTCAGCCTATAAATCTTTTTCGCCTTTCTTTTTAGAAATAAATGCCGTTTCTCCCTTTAAGACTTTGGCGTTGTGCCCAAGTTAAGTTGGTTAGCTATCTTACAAGGAGAGTTCATGGCTCAGTGACCGGGCAATGTACCTCCGCTGCGGAATTTTCTCCTTTGGATTTGGATAATAAGAAAGAGGGAGAAACAGAGGAAAAAGAAAGCCCCAGGAGAAATGAAAACAGCAGTTGTATTGGTTTGGCTGGAGAATTGCGGAAAAGAGGATGAAGAATGAGTGACGCTGCAGATTGAAGAGAGTCGAATTTCAGAAACGGAGGAAGTTTGTAAAGCAATACAATGCATGGGGGGTTTCCAATCCAATTCGGGTTTGGAGTTTTTAATGAATCAGTCAACATAATAAAATTGGCTTATTTGTGGATTTGCATAAAACTTCAAGTTTTTAGTAAAATCATTTAAAAATTATTTTTAAAGTGAATAAACTATGATACCTAATCGTTAGTTATCAAAAGTCAAGAACTTCATCTGAGGAGTGTAGACTCACAGCGTTTTTCCCCTCATCTGTCACGTTGTTAAAATCGCCTCAGTGTAATCAGTGCCAGAACAAGCTTTCTCCAATCAAGCTAATGGTAGCTAGTGATTGAGACTCATCTCGTATGTTGCTAATCACTCCTTCTCTGAAATCCGATTCCGTTTTCGCATTGAATTAGCAAGGAGAAGGCAGTACGTGATGGACAAACTCAAATAGTTCAGGAACTTGGAAAAGAAGGAAAAAAAAAAAAAAAAAAGAAAAGATAGCACGAACATCCTCTCTTGCTCATTGAAAAGTAGCAAAGGCATAGCAGCCACTGTACGGAAAATCGGGATAAAATTCCTCAAGAATGTTCGTTCGTAGATTGAACTAGATGTAAGCGAAGAGCTCACTCTTTTACATTACTTTACTCAGGAAGCAATGTGTTATACATCGCTTTAAAGACTTGACATTGGCTTGCAATAAAATCGAGGGTAGCGGAAAAAATAAAAGCATTGGCTGCGTTGGAGAGAGTGAAAAGCGGCCAGTGTCTCCATGGCATGCGAGGAACGCAGCAAGACCTAGTCTAATTTGAGCTGGATTTGTCAGTTGTGTTTCATGAAAATCAGGGATGTGGGAGATGGCTTTTTGTTTTTTCCCCCTCAGAGGGACACATTTATGTTACTTTAGCTCCCAGCTTTTATTCATTAAGCAAACGA
The DNA here is from genome assembly GCA_038030265.1 of Corythucha ciliata. NCBI lineage: Eukaryota > Metazoa > Arthropoda > Insecta > Hemiptera > Tingidae > Corythucha > Corythucha ciliata. The sequence continues at coordinate 37,950,235 of CM075943.1, forward strand.
ATCTCACCCTGCTTTCACGTGTTAGCAAATAAATATCAAGTGTGAACATTCGTAACGAGTATTTTAATTAATTCATCGCACTAACTGGGTATGTAGTAATCACATTAGCACATTTTTAATCTCTAACATTGTAAATAGCAATGAATCAATCGCATCTAAGCAGATAAATCATGAGTTCAATTCATTCTACTGTTTAAATATTGTTGTGGTTGGTAAATCTCAGACTGGCAGAAACATTTCCATTAGCCATAAACCCTAGCTCCCTCTCCACCCCTATTTTCATTCTTGCTGCTTTTACAGTTCATGTATAAGATGACTATCTAAAGCCTGGAGGGAATATTATCCTTGTTAAATATTTACAATGCTGGTTACCCTATCAGAACATTTTCATCAAGCAGGGTGGGTTAACGGAAAATGTGACTCGGCGTTGGTTTTTTTACTCTCTCATTCCTTCCCTCTGTCACTCTAGCTCTCTCTTTTTTTCTTAAATATTATAGTAGGGTAAATTTTTACAATTTTGTTCAATGTTCAATTTTGTTGTAGCAGGCTTAAAAATATCTATATAAACAGTTTTTCTGAGTTACTGGCAAAAAACTAGTTTTGCAGGCAAAAAAAACTAGTTTGAACTGAATTCACCCACTAGCCAATTTTTGTTTCAACAAGCATGTTTCACAAATGATTTCAAAAATCGCCCTAGTAAACAGACTTCGCGATTCACGAATGCTTCGTTTTCATGTTAAACGGGAAAAACTGCATATTTAGGAGCCGCATGCCACAGGGCGATGCAATTTACCTACCACTCCTTCCATCCACAAACATTCATTTAGTAAGCAGAGGGCCGCGCCGTTTTGACCCCTAAAGTTCTCTTCGGCATTGTAAAACTAATTTTGATGTGCCGGGCCATCAATTGAACGGAAAGCAACACGGGGATCAAAAGTTACGCAAAAAATCTACACGGTTTTCCACTTCGTGACTAACAAGTGTGATATTTGAAATAAGGAAGTTTCCCATTTTCCAAAAATATTTTTTTTTAGGTAAGGACCATCAATAAATAAATAAAAATTTAAAACCCTTCAGAAATATTTTTTATTTCTTAACAAAAGTTGGCATACTTGAAATCCTGCCAAAACAAACATTTTCTGCAACGTAATATCCCTTGTATTATCTGTCCTTTTCATGCCTTTAAATATCTCATCTGTTTATCCTCAATTATTTTATTATTGGAGAGCTCTAGTAGAAAGTGAGGCAAAGAAACACAACAAACCGCTCTCCGACAGCAACGTTACAGGCGATTTTTTTTCGGAAGGCGCATATGACACCAACATGCTAGCTGGCGTGTTTGAAATGACCTAAAACTTCAAAAATCGCGTATTTTTAACTGTTGGGTTATTTTACGAACGGATCACGATATATGCTCTATTTTAGCATAAATAAACTTTAAAAAATAGATTTATGAACAAGTTCTGACCCATGAAACTTCCTCATTGGGGACCAAAAAATACCTACAAACAAAAACACATCTTTGGCACCGAACTATTGAAGTCGGAAAAATATTTGACAACTAAATAACTAACGCAGTATGAGGAAAGCACTAGTGAGGCAACGTAAAAAGGAAAGTGATTTTGTTCTACGTTTTTTATTTTCTTCAATTCTATCATGGCCAGTATACGTCAGGAATCCCCTCACCCTTCTTTTTACTACCTATCCAGCACAATTCATCAGAAAATGCGAGGAATAAATGGCCAGCTTTTAACACTTTGCCACCCTAATTTATAGTAGTTTCAAGTCCTGTTACAAGGGGTGAAGTTCTTGTGCGAGGCTACCATGCTCATGCCTTTACAGCTATACCCTCAACCTATAAACCCATTTACCCTCAAGCTACTTCCTCAAACAGACCCCCTTTCCCCTTTGAATTAAGGTCCGCTACTCCCTTCTCTCTTCTTCACCTTGTTCTGTGTATAAATCTAGAACTTGGACTAATATTACCGCAGAGCTCAAGCGGTAAATACAGTAAACTTCTGAAACGATAAAACATTGAAGTAAACGTTAAAAGTGCAAACCGCTGTGGCCATCGATGCTCGAATCTTGGAAAATCGCCATGAAAATAAAACTCCAGAACGAGCTCCGGAAAATGCCGCATTTCTGTACTGATTGCGAGTTATGGTTTTCTTTTTGGACGAGCCACTATCAAGAACGGGCACCTTATGCGTGGCAACCTTGTTCACTCAATTTTAACAGTGAATTAACAATCCCCCCCCCCCTTCTATCCGAAGCTCAAATCTTTTTATAAATCTTACAATGGCTGTCAAAGTTGCCTCCTGCAACCGTGAATTGGCGTTTTCTCAATAATAATAATAATAATAATAATAATAATAATAATAATAATAATAATTGCCTTTATTTCCAATATTTCACAATAAATCTCCTTATTAGTGTTTTTTTTTTTTTTTTTTTTTTTTTTTTTTTTTTTTTTTTTTTTTTTTTTTTGTAGACCTACCTCATGGCCATTGGCCGTCCGAGGGAGTGTGAAAGTATAGCTCAATAGTGTTTAGTAAATCTAACAATGTAAACTTGAGCGCGACTAGATAATTTAAACTAATGTAATAAATAAATAAATAATAAATAAATAAAGATATAAAATTAGTTGAATTCTAAATAGGTGCGTATATTGGAGTAATAAATAATTGAAATAAATATACAAATAATGAAAGGACAAAACAGAACAATTTATAATAACAATGAGGCTATAGCGGGTAACATATTTATTCAGCAAGTATACCTACTAGGAAAAATTAAATTCTTGCACTAGATCGTACCTGTATTTCCATGCCGCCTTACAGAAACTAATCAAGGACCTCCAGCACTTTCCGTTCAAAATCTCTAAAAACTCGTTTTCTGTCATTAACGGCTAATTGAAATATTTATTTCTAAATTCCTTCAAAATAGGGCAGACGGCGACAAAATGGAACACAGTTTCATCCGTGTTCAAATTACACAAAGAGCATAACTTAATTTCATTTGTGAACGAATACCCATTGAGATAGAGCAGCTCTCCTCTCACTTTTATTATCCATGCAATTGATGCAGTATCTAGACCAGAAGAGTTCAACAAATTTTGTGGGTCTAGCATTTTATAGAGCACATGGCGCTTGCTACTCATAGCCTTAATTTTTAAGCTTTCAACAAAATCCGTCTCTACTCTTTTAAGAAAATGGTTTACCTCCAACGTGCTGCTTACAATATCATCCAAAGATATCCCGTACACTTCACTCAGTTGTTGCCATTTTTCGTAAAAAAAACAGTTTCTTTTCTACACTAGCCTTCAAAAGGACGCTCGGATACCTATTCGGAGAGAGCTGGGCGCATCTCCTTATGTACTTGAAGTGTAGTTTAAGGTTAAACACAAAAGTTGGGACCAAGTTAGTTTCCAGAAACACAACGAAATCGGGTGAGTTTGGAGGGAGTCGGAAAATCTTTTTTATGAAATACTTGAGCAGCGACTCAACATCATCCCGCCTTTCACATCCCCAAATCTGAGCCCCGTAGCACAGAATTGACCTGCAGACCCCATTGAAAATTGCCAGCTTGGTCGAAAATGTTACGTCTTTGTTCATGAGCACAGGGTTGAAAGAATGTAACGCGCACTTGGCCTTCGATAACCTCTCTTTGAAGTGTTTATCCAAAGATAGGGTCGGAGTAAGAGTAACTCCCAAGTACCTATATGAGCTCACAACTTCTACCTCCTCCCCATTATACCACCATTTGTCTCTTTTTGCAAGTTTACCTCCATTCCTAAAAACCATGATCTTTGACTTACTCAAATTAACACTCAGATTCCACATAGCGCAATACTCTGCCAGCGACTTCATCATTTGCTGCAGTGCCACTCGATCAGTAGCCAAAAAAATAAGGTCGTCCGCGTACGCTAACATTTTAAAAATGTATTGCCAATCTGTACACCCCCTTCGACGTTGTCAACCAGATCGTTAATGAACAACGCAAACATCAGTGGGCTCAGTGAACATCCCTGCTTCAACCCCATTGTAGTCTCAAAGAATTCTGTCAGCCCATTCTGACACCACACTGCAGCCTCAGATCCACCATACAGACTCCTAAGCACCCCAATCACCATACTCGACACTCCCATTGAGGCTAACTTAAAAAACAACGCGTGGCGATCAATACTGTCAAAAGCCGCGGAGAAATCAACAAAGAAAGCAAAAACCTTGCCACTCTTCCTACTTAGCTTCATTTTTACTACGCTCATTAAATTCATTATATTATCGACAGTGGAGTATTCCCTTCTGAAGCCTGCCTGGTATTCGCCTAGAATACACCTGTCTCTCACCCAATCTGTCAATCGGTTCGTGAGGAGCCCACTGAACAATTTTGCCACCGTATTTCCAAACGAGATTCCTCGATAATTCTCTACTTCACTTACAGCCCCTTTCTTGTATATCGGAAAAATTATAGAGCGCTTGAATGAGTCTGGCAGCTGCCCTTTCTCAAAAATGCTGTTGTATACCTCAATAAGTTTCACCAGGTACTCAGGGGGGGAGTTCTTGAAATACTCGTATGGTATTCGGTTTTTCTCAATTTTAGCCGCGAATCATCCGTTTTTTCACTTTTAGTCATTAATTAGCGATTTTCCTCGATTCTAGCCGAATTTTTCCCCCAGAAACCACTAATTAGCAGCGCTTTTTCTCAATAGTCACGATCCTGGTAGAAATTTGAGCCAGAAATTCTGTTATGCGACAGATTCTGCCTATAATTTCGGCTTTTGGAACAGAATCCGGGCATAATCTCTATGACCAGTTGTGTCCTAAATATTCTGGTGGGAAACAATCTGAGGGCCTATTCTGAGTTGTCGGAAAGAAATGCCGCAAGTGCGGTTGCTATGACGGGATAATGTTATTTCTTATTCAGCGTTCTTGGATCCCGCTTGCGGCATTTTATCCCGACAACTCAGAATAGGCCCCCTGAAATCCATTGCAGAGAGGGTATGAGAAAAAAAAAAAGTTAAATTTCTGGCACCAATATCCTGCCAGACGTTCTGTTGCGGATGCAATGTAGCATCTTTTGGGAAGAAACATGCCGGAAAAAAGCGGCTTGACGAATTTTAGCTTTCACAGCGGGTTCATCGATTGCAGTGTTGGACTATTTTCATTGTGTTCTGAACTGTTGTTTCAGTTTCTCGGGTAAAAATGGTGTTTCGTGGTTACAATCGTTGTAGAAACACAATGACAGGACTCCACGGGCATTTCTCGCTGTAAACAATCAACACGCTTAAATCACCCGGATCGCGAAAATCGCTGAAGTCACAGCGATTCCGGCTCACGTAGGACGGGGCCTAAGAGCAGCATATTAGCATTTTTTCTCAATTCTAGATTCTAGCCGCGATTATGTTTTTTTCTTCTCAATTTTAGTGACATTATTGGTGTCCTTCCCCATGGGCGCTAATTTATCAGAGCTTTTCCTCTTTTTTAGCTAAGAATTTACGTTTTTCTCGACTTGAGAGTCAAATTAGTAGTTTTTCCACTTATCCATGAATTAGCGCTTTTTCTACATTTTAGCCGTGGACTTGCGGCATACTCCCCAAGAGGAGCTCATCAGCGTTTTTTGATAAATTTCGTCGCTCTTATAGGCTGGTGGTACATCTGAATTAATCGAGGAAAAATCTAAAAACATGTAAGATACTACACAATAAATAGTGTTCCTGCATTTTATTTTGTTCAGTACCATTATTTATTTGATGGATTTTTTGTTATCGGGATGGAATACATTTTGACGGATTTGGCAGCGCTGGCAAACATTTTAATGGTTCATTTACTCAGGATTTATTCAGTCGAAAAGTTACTTCTCGGGTAGAAGTATACCAGTACATATTGGTTAATCATGAAACGCAACAATGTATGAAGCAAAGTGATATGATTGGAAACAAATTAAACGCCGAATAGCGGCTTATGGACAAAGTTTAATGATAAGGCTCACCTAAACCCAACGGAACACGTAATGCGTAAAGTAAATAATTTATGAATGATAACTAAACTAAATTAATTATAAACTATAATTATAACTTGTAATAGACCAGTTAAGGCATGCTTAGTTGCCGATGTAAGATTTGTGTTAGTGGTCAAGTTCAGCTTTCATTGTTTATAATTATACGTTGGGAGTCTATTTGAATTCCTACATAAAGATCCTGATGAAGTACAAAAAGTTTAGGTTTTGTTAACTCCCTTTTTCAAAGAAGTGTCCAACCTTATACGATAAACGTTGGGGACAATCGTAACCAAGTATTGCAATGTTATTGGTGAGATCCTGTAATCGTACTTCTATAACCCACGCTCGAAAAACCTGGAGTGGATGTTGAAGAATGGGGTGACGCTCGAGTATGAGGTGGCTAAGGGGGGCGGCCAAGTGGAAACTGTTCGGAGGCGGAAAGCACAGTCTTCATCAGAATCTTGCGGGAATCCGGTCTCAACTGTTGAAGGTCCTTGACTCGAGACGAGACAATTGTTTTATTTACGTAGCGAAAAAATTAAATAAAAACTAATAAATAAAACTATAAAAACGAACCATTGCAACAATTTTACGATGACTTAAATATTCAATTTGGCCACAGGAAAATAAAAATCCTTCTTCTTTCTCGAATGAGTCTGCATTTTGAAATATGAACGTCTTCCGAGCTTCACTCAACGCTATTTTTCTACTTTCACTAGCCAGTACAGCACCAGGTAATTTCACCGATTTCGTACTATTCAAATGTAGTTTTGTCTAATTTTCAGTGTGCATAACACATACGCCATACGCGAGAGCGCTATACGCAAAAGAGTAGTTTAGTGCCATTTAACCCAAAGTTAAAATTCTTCCTCAGCCAGTCTGTAAAAATTCCCACGGAGGAAAAAATAGGGGTCAGGGGGGTGAAAAAGTCACGTTTCATAGCAGAATAAGTTCACAAAATTAATCTTGTATACCGGCGAGGGGGTTAGTAAGAAATGAAATGTAAAACAGCGTAAAAACGAGAAAGCCATCACCAAAAAATGTTGAGTACTTCTTTTTCCCTGCAGAATTTTAGCGTTTTGCATTCTGTCATCAGTTTTTCAGTTGTCTTTTACTGCGAATATTTTCATATTAAATAAGTTAGTACTTTTGAGAAAATAAATAGCCAGGTATTTAAAAACATGTAAAAGCAGTGTTTGTAACTAGGTTGCTTTTTGTGTACAAAGCCCTAAGAAGGCCGTTGCCCATTTGCTTCCACGAGGTCTCAGGATGAACTTTTATACTTGTTTCTGTTTCATCTAATAAGATGAAGAAAAATAATTATTTTCAAGCCATGAATTCGACATTTTTTAAATTCACCCTTGAGTTTACGACGGGCTTGAGTGCGTAATTCATTCACGAAGTTTAGATCGACTCACGAATCTTCCTCAAACGACGCTTGAAACCAAGAAACCTCACGTACGCAGCAGCAATGTTTTAACAACCGGGTTGAGAGGACGAGGCACTTCTTCAGAAAAATAATTAATTGGTGGAGGGGGGTGCAGGATCGAAAATGGTTCTTTATTGCTTCTAAACTTTAGGATTTTCATGAGGGATAAAATAGATGAACACTTTTACGGTAGAAAAGCGTGTCAGTATATCCAAACTTAAATAGAAGGGTGAGCTCAGAACTCCAACGAGAAAGGAAAACATCCCCGGCCTGAAAAATATTCACAAACTCTATTTTCCGAGGCTGTCTCTCTATCCAGAAAGTGAATTGCAACCGCTGGACATCAGATGACGTTTAAAACGTGTCATTCTCATCAATTAAACGTGTCAAATATCAGTATTATTAAATATCGTTATGTTATGCTTACCACGTGTCTCTTATACTTATTGAATCATAATATTAAGTGGTTCAATAAGAAGATGATGTTCCACTCACTGTTTATTCGACCCCCGAGCGCTTTCGATCCTTAGATCATCGTCAGGGTTTGGGCTAAACAAGTATAGGGAAAGGGATAATTAATGAATAAATGCGTTATGTATATCAAAACCAAAATACAATCAATTTTGACTAAATCCCTATACTACATTCCTAAAGCGAGCGTCAGTGGAAAATTCCTCATCTGATTACTTTCAATAATTCATCTTCTTGATTTTGGTAACACACGCGTTAAGGGCGTTTTTACACTAAAGTTACCGATATCCGATTCACGTGTCGGATACCGTGGTACCTCAAGTGTGAAAGAGCCATAAGAATTACAGAATGATTCCTATGCTCTTAACAAAATGAGGAACGCGGGAATGCTGCGCCAAAATCCTTTCGCATTAGCTCAAAAGCTTTCCCTTGACCCAGAGAAAATCAAACTAAGACTAAAGGCCTGTTTACAATGGACGAATTTCCACTATTTGGAAAAACATGTAATTTCACTTTACAATTATCCGGAAGGGTGTTCTAAGTAAGCAAAAAAAAGAATTAGCTCGAAAAGTTGAATTATAGTTTATTTTATATTAATTTTTTAGTGTTTTCTGGTTCATCGCCGCGTTACGTGGTGACATCACACGACATAGACTCTCCATTACGTTCATAGTTTTAAATCATAAAATAGTTGTTTTTTTATATTTGGAATATATACTATAAATTGGGGATCTGGAAAGCCTGTTTCAATACAAATTATAGAAGTTTTTTCTCGACGGATTTCTGTTTTTGGGGGTGCTGAATCCGAATCTGGTTTTTTAAAACAAAATTTCCTGTTGCATTTTGAGACATCGGCGAAAAACGGTGAAATTTTGATACTTTTTCCCATTTTTCAATTAAAACTTCTTAAATTTAATTAATTAATTCTTAAGTTTACAAGCTCTATGTTTATGTTCTGTGGAGTCTATGCAGCCAAACAAATTTATTCCCCCGAAAAATGTTTGCATAGAGCTTGTGAACGGGTCTTTAAGAGGGTTACTGACGTGAAAACTTCTTTTTTCTTCATTTTAGCCAGTAATGTGGCGAATCAGCGATTTTTTCTCAATTTTGCTCTTGAAGTTTCATCGAGATACCGCGAATGAATTCTTTTGCACAGTTTTAGCGCTTTTGCCCTAGGTACTTTGTACTGCGCGTACTTGCCTCATTCACTAACAGCATGTGCGCCTTCTTATCTTTATTCGCTTAAGGACCTAACAAACTGGGTACCAGCGTATTTTATCTATTTTAACCGTGAAGTTACCTCTAGAAGACGCGGATTCTCTCAATTTGAGCCTTTCACGCCTTCAGATAGCGCTGATGTGGGCTAAATTGAATATTCAGCTACAATCTTTGCTGATTTTCTTGCCGACCTAAATCCGGCTATGCCGGCTAAAATAAAAATAAATGGATACTTGGGTGGATAATTTGTGGTCCAGTCAATTGGGACTCTGGAAAGCCTATTTCAGGACAAACGTACAGAAGGTTTTTTCTGAACGGATTTATATATTTTTGGGGGTGCCGAATCCGAATCTGAACTTTGCCAACAAACAATCCCGACTTTGTTGACTTTTTGCACTCAATCGCTTACATCTCTGAACTATGGGCTTTTCGATGATGACGCTCCTTAGCATTCTTCAAGTAGATTACATTTGTGACAATTTAAGCCTAATTACAGGTGTTCCTACTTCCCCTCCCCTTCCTACCACATATGTATTGTAGCCTTCATGCAGCAAAACAAATGTCAATATTCTGTATGCAGCAATTTAGCGCAACATCAAATATCCGGTAGCAGCAAAGTGGATGTCATGTTTATGGGGGAAGCAAAACAAACGTCAATATTCTGGAGGCGGCAAAACAAACGTAAAATTTCATGGGGGAGAAAAAACAAATGTCAATCTTTTGGGCCATCAAATTGAATATCAATACTCTGAAGACATGAAAAGTAATGCCAATGTTCTGTAAGCAGCAATGTAGCGCAACGCCAAGTACCTGGGAGCAGCACAGTAAATGTCATGTTTCGGGAGAAGCAAAACAAACGTCAGTATTCTGGAGGGATCAAATTTGAATGTTAACATTCTGGGTGCAGCAAATTTGAATGTCAATATTCTGGGAACATCAAATTTAAATGTCAATATTCTGAGGGGAACAAAATTAATGCCAATATTCTGGGGGCAGCAATGTAGCGCAATGTCAAGTTTCTGGGAGCAGAAAAGTGAATGTCGTATTTCTGTGAGGACAGCAAAATAAGTGCCAATATTCTGTAAGCAGCAATATAGTGCAAAGTAAAGTATCAAGGAGCATCAAAATGAACGTCAATATTCTGGGGGCTGCAATAAAAATGTCAACATTCTGTAATACTGCAAAACAGATATCGATATTCTGGGGGCAGCCAATTTCAATGTCCATGTTCTGGGAGCGGCAAAGTAAGTGTCAATATTATAGGGACAGAAATTCGAATGTTCATAATATTGGGGGGAGCCAAACGAAGCGCAACATTACTATACTGAGGCCAGCAAATTTAAATGTTAATATTCCGGGGGCATCAAATTTGAATGTCAATATTCTGGGGGCAGCAAATTTGAATGTCAATATTCTGGGGGCAGCCAATTTGAATGTCAATATTCAGGGGGCAGTAAATTTGAATGTCAATATTCTTCCAACTTCTATATAAAGTCCGGCATCTATATTAAGTCCGGCACCTACATTTATCAGTTTTTCCAACTTCGGGCTCCAGCCAATTTTCTGTCAGCGGCAGAAAATGGTCAATTCTGAATGGGTAATATTTCAGGAACTATTAGTCGTGCGGAGCTATAATTGGGCTTAAATTGTCACAAATGTAGTCTATTTTAAAAAATGCAAAGGGGCATAATCAATTGAGTAGAAAAAGCTAGAAAATTTACAATTTTTTTTTTCGATTTTTTGATGGCTAAGTTCAGATTTGGATTCAGCACCCCAAGAAACAAATAGATCCGTTGACGAAATTACTTCTATACGTTTGTCCCGTCCAAATCCCCAATTGACTGGACTAGTACAGCGCTTCGCAGAAAATGTTAATTTTCCCTAAGGTGGCGAACATACTACAGAGCAATACGAAATAGTTCCGACATCACCGACGAAAATTAACAGCGTCTAGGGCAGACAGAAACAACTGGAAATGTGTCAGAGTGATGTAGAAACGATATCGTATCGCCACAATGTGAACGCTGCATAAAGAGCATCACAGTAAATTGGTTATCGTCTCCATCACATAAGATACCCTCTTTTTAACGTGGAAAACGTTTTAATCGAGGTGTATAGTGAGTGTGAGTGATTCGATAAAGTGCAATAAATGACCTCAGAGCGCTTGCGCGCTGCCTTCTGGGCGAGGTGTGGTGGTAGAGGAGGAGGCCCTGTCCTTTTCATCTGTGTTGTGGACTGCAGAAGAAACGTAAGTAAATGCGCAAAACTTTATCCACTTCTAACGTCTACGAGATCCGCGGACTTGCTAAAAATTTTCGGTATAAATCAGACAAGACGATTTTTTGGTTTCATGTTGTCTGGGGTGGTATACAAATTCTTGACCTCAAAAAACTTCGAAATTATAGAAAAATGGTGACATTTTTGAACTTTTCATGTTTCTTGGCACTTTTTCGCGAAACCAGCCCGTATTAAGATATCTGTGAGCGTTGTTGACGGCACTTTTGTTGCTTAACTGGCTGACATCCGAACACCCCTACTATGAACTCTATAACTTGTCAATTGTATGGAAAAATGGTCATTTTCTGAAGGGTTGTATTTCAAAAACGGATGGTCCAAAATAATCCATTTTGATCACGACTTGTAGTAAATTCTGTAGTTTTGATGTGTAAATAGCTTGTTTTCACATCAGTAACCCTCTTAATAAGTTATAATTGAAAAATGGGAAAAAGTACCTATCAAAATTTCACCGTTTCCGTTTTTCGCCGATGTCTCAAAACGCAACGAAATTTTGTTAAGCTCATATTAGGATTCAGCACCCCAAAAAACATGAAAATCAAAAGTAATTCAAAGATCAAAGATAAGTTTTTTTTTTTTTTTTTTTCTTATTTTGGTTGTGAACTAGATAGTGGCAGTCGTCCCCACCACTCAAAACGGTCGTTATTGGAACGCGTGCCAAAGTGATCAATTCATGTGGACGACTATAAGAGTGCGGATACAGCCATCATGAAATTGATATTTGGGGATTGAAACGTGCAAAACCCAGGCAATTTCAAGGCCGACCATTCTGTTCTGAGAGAATCCCGCCACAATCGTGGCCCACCAATATGTGGAACAAACGGTAATCAAAGAAAGTGTTTGCTTTTACCCACCTTTTGTTGCTGTGCCAGGTGAGTTGCTGTGGCCAAGGGACGTTTTCCTGTTTACCAGTATATGACGCCCACCAATCTGTCGGATGCGCTTCGACTGATTCGTGGATAAGGAAAACCATCGACCAGTTCGCTAGTCCACCAATATGTTGTTATAACTACTCTTCCTACTAACTGTCTATTGTATAGTTTAAGCTTAGGGAGGGGGGCTTTATTTTGAGAACCATTATTCCCAGTATTGTAATGCTACTACGAGTGCGTTGAAACTATATTCAATAAAACATGCATTATTTGGATTTTGATTCACATTGGCTTGGAATCAAGAAGCCAATCGCGAATACTGGTGAGATATTCTACCCTACTCGTGGGAATTGAATGGGTAGTGTGAAACACTGATCTATCTATTCTAGAAGCCTTCGAAAGGTAAAAGGTATGGGTATGGGATTAATAAATTTCAAGAGGACAGCCCACAGTTTTGCCGTGAAAGAAAGCACATTCGCTTCTTTCCCGACTCTGCTATTTTTTTCACTACTTTGAAGCGCCTGATTTAAACAATTTAAAATAATAAAATTAAAATCACACATGTTATTTAATTCGGCTATATGCACTAAATTATTTATGAGATAATTCGCATCACATGATAGAGCGAACCCCAGAATCACTCACTTCATGTTCATGTTTTTAATAGATGATTCCTCGAATAAGAGAATTGAGAGAAATTCACAAATAAAGTGATTTTCGAGAGTGAAATGTACACACAAGCAGGTTGAAATATACAATGAGCATTTAATCAACTCGCCGTCAGAAAGGAACCGGCTATTCATAATGACTATAGAACCTCAGCCACCCTTTCATCCTGTGGCTTGGGTGAATGTCACACGACTAATAGCCCTTCCTCATTTCTCATATTTTGGAGGGTAAAATGTGTTCACAATTTTTTACACCTATCCCAATTCCATCGGTGGGGGGTAACAAGGAACAGTTCGTGGTTTTAAGCTATTTTCCTACTCAATCTGTTGGGGATTGGTCCTGTGTAATGAGTAGCCGAAATTATTTCACTTTCTTTCACAACAATGAAAACCCAACTTTTATTCGTAAATTACATATACACCAGCGCTCATGTGGAGACTAGGTGAAACGATCATTTGGGATACCCTTCAATTTTCAATTGGGTTTACTTCAATAATTTTCTTTCTGATTATGATTCTCACTGCTACAATAAACAAAACAAAGCAAGTGACACCGGTCAGATGTTACCCCAGATCGTTAGTTCATCTTATCTCGGCAAGAGCGCTGCTGTATTTATGAAAGATGCCAATACATTAATAAATAAAATGCATAATGTATGGCACGTGGTTAGGGTGCTATCCATTGATAGTTCTACTCGAAGTTATTGAGGGCGGTTATCTGAATGATGTTTCCTTTTCAGGCGTCGGAGAGGTCTTGGTGACAGGAGGTTTTATTGCGACGCTGGGGACTGCTATGTTTGGATAGTCGGATATAGAATCATAGAGGCGGTGGTATGCTTTCGTAGTGACATCGCTGTCTAGGGGGACATCCAAATCTCGGTGGAGAACTGAGTTCCTCACATACCAAGATGCACACGTGATAAGTCTCAGCACTCTGTTAGTCTGTTCTGTTGCACTTGGGTTCTCTTTACTTGAGTAGCGCTTGCAGATCCCCAAAACCCTGAGGCATACTGTACGAGTGATAGATCTAATAAACACTTGCCTAGTGTTAAGGGGGAGTTGTACATGTGTTTCCTCGACCCCCCTCCAATCATACTTCGCTTACTCGGCGTTACGTAAATTATCGCTGTAGTTCTGCACCAATTCTGGATTTTAAGGCCTCATTTTAATCTCCAGATAATTCCGCACACACGTTAAGTCTTGCTTTCCCAAATAAGACGTCGGAAGAGCTCGAATTTTCAGGGTAAAAGTTTAAGTGGGCTTTGTAGTTGTTTCAGGGGTGAAATATGAAAAATGAAGATTTAACGGGCGTGCGGAATTATCTGGGGATTAAAATGAGACCTTAAAATCCAGGATTGGTGCAGAACTACGGCGATAATTCTATCGTGTCAGTTACTAAGAGTATAAGTCAAAAATCAGCCATTTTCCGTTCTTGCACTCAGCTTGACAGCCTGCCTCTACTCTTCTGTTCTCAAGAGTATAAGTCACGAAAAAAACCGAATTCCTATTCCTAAGGGGACTTGTACCTAACAGTATTGTTTGGGTTTTATTTAAATTGAAAAGTTTGGAACGCTCTCTTGAAAACTTCAATTTTTGACTTATACTCTTAGTAACTGACACGTTAGAATTTACGTAACGCCGAGTAGGCGAGGTATGATTGGAGGGGGGTCGGGGAAACACGAGTGCAACTCCCCCTTATAGGTGAGTGTAGGAGCCAAGAAGAGGAATTGAATAAGTTTGAGTGGTAAAAATCCAACGTGCTTTACGTCCAACTACCCTACGGTGTCGTGGACGAGGGCGAAAGCACACACTTCACTATTTTTCACGTGAGCTAACATTTTTTTTCCTTAAAATAATCCAGCCTGTTGTGGGAATCGAACCCACTCAGCAGACGATACCTGGTCATGAGAGTCGACGCCCTAACGAACTCGGCCACGTCCAAGTAGAGGTTTGAGTTGGCATATGCGTGATCGGATGTGTTTGACAAGTTCACCTATGTGTAGAGTAGGCCATCTTTCTATCGAGGTAAACTCCTTGGTACCGTGTGCAATCCGATTCTGGGACAGGAGAGGAATCAAGGCAGATTGGTAGATTGTCGGGTTTTCTGCGGTAAGTGAATACGGTTTTTGACAATTTGCTCACGTTGATCACAGTCCGCCACTTATAGTTCCATTCTTCGACGGCTGTAATATTTATGAGCTTGTAAGTTTTCGACAGTGTTTTTCTCATTTTCTCAAGGGCTGCCTGAAATAGTATATTACGATCCAAGGGCGGTATATGATGCTCATTACAATCGAAGGCGACAGGAAGTGCCCGAGGTGAAGCCGAGGGCAGTTGACGCCCGAGATCGTAATAAGGAATACCGCCCGAGTGTTGTACGCTATTTTTTGTACAGCGGAAGTTCATAATTATGATAATAATCATCATAAAAACCAATCTTTAAAGCCCCGTTCAGAAGCTTTGTGCTACGCATCTGTGGAGTCTATGCAACCAATCAAATTAATTCCTTAGAAAAATGAAGCATTTTGATAGGTTGCACATACTCCACAGACGCATAGCGTATGGTTTGTTTAATAAACTGAAGTGAACCCACGCTCTAGCCAGCGAGGCCTAAAAGAAGACGCAGCGGGCTGATATTCTTCTTTACGCCCGGCGGACGGATTGAACCTCATGTCGCCTGTCTCCCAGCGCGCGAATTTCGAGTCTTCACGCCCGGCTGTACAAAAAGAATACTTAGGCCCGCTTTATCAATCGTTGATTAAAGAGCTGACTAAAAACTTCATCTGTTTCATGATCAAATATTTCGTCATGGTTCGCAGATGATTTGTCTAAATCAGTTCTTTAAATTTCTCAGGGTGGGTTTATCAATCACTGGATATGTACCGTGGAATAGCTATCGCTCGAATAACTTTACATTACTGTTTACAAGAAGGCCCATAGCAACCATACTTATCCCAGCTTTGTCTGTAGAATAAGTGCATTGAAAAACGCACCCTCAATCGACAATTGATAAAGCGGGCCTTAGGCCCATATTCATAGTCGTCACTCAAGCTGAGTATTTGCTTAAACGGCTTCATATCGGTCGTTATGATTAGTGAGTCGTCTGTTTTGAATCGAAATAAGCAAATACTCGGCTTGAGTGACGTCTATGGCCCGTGTGCCAAGTCGTTCCTTGAATTTTCCTTAACCTCAAAGCTTTCTCGCAAACTGGAAAAATTATAAAATAACATGTGACTCTACAGTTTGTGAGGTGGGTTAGAGTCGAAGCAATTTCGAGGAACGACTTAGCATACGGGCCTATGAATACGGCCCTTACTACTCTTGAAAAAAGGAGCTTATAAAAAGGGATGTAACAACATTGTTGTGGACCCACCGTCAATTAGGAACAATATATTATAATGCCTCCGAAAATGTTCCACTTGTGATTCAAAGCCTTGAGGAACTTTCCAGGGGTTCAAATTCTCAAACAGTGATAACGGATTTTGTGAAAAGAAAATAGACGCGAGGACCGAATAAAAATACTGATTCAACTACATAATATAAATTCAGACGAACTTTGTTACGTGACTTGAGTGGCCCCGCCGTATTATTTCACTATACTCTAAATCAATCAACGCCCCACATATTTCTATCCCTTAACAACTTCCGCAAACTCTTATCAACTCTGCTCCAAGTTTGAGAATGAGTGAAATATTCCTTTTCTTTTCCAAGTTTTTGAATTCAGTCTGTTTTACCGTATATGTAATGTAATGAATTCGAAGTTCTTTGTTCTGGCTTGTGTTAGGGAGAAGAGAAAGGTAGAAAATTTTTGAGATTTATGAGCAAAAGTTACTTTTGTATTGTATTAGTAGAATGAAATATTTTAGGGTTTTTTGTTTTGCTTTTTGTTTTAGGGATTTTAAGTGCCCTGTGGGTGGGTTTTGCGTGTTCGATAAAACACGTAATTAAGAAAT
This sequence comes from Corythucha ciliata, assembly GCA_038030265.1. Lineage (NCBI taxonomy): Eukaryota > Metazoa > Arthropoda > Insecta > Hemiptera > Tingidae > Corythucha > Corythucha ciliata. The sequence continues at coordinate 37,967,141 of CM075943.1, forward strand.
AAATAAGAAAGCAAACATTATTTTTGCAAGATGTTTTCTGAAAAAAAAAACTTAACCTTCTAATAACTACAGCGAGCAGTTGATAGACCACATGCAGGGATGGATAACTTTTTGAACAGTGTGTCATTTCGAGTCGACTCATCCACGCTCGAAGATTAACCTCTCTTACACCAACTAAGTTGAACTCACGCTTTAGAAGGCGTCGAGCTTTAAAACACAAATGCACACAACAAAGACAAACATAACGAGACATTTTGAGGGTATCACGAAGTCACGAATACGCCAACTGCGATATTCATCAAGGGACCGTTTACTTGGTTAATTATTTCGAATGCCGTTCTTCCTAAGCCCTTCATTAATCCGCTTCCTGTTGTTGAAGATTGTTAACTCTCCTTCTCTGTATATATCCACAATAGTATCATACAGGAAGCAAAGGGACGGCACTAACGTTTCATATCCACGTTTCCCTCCTCCATTAACTCCATCAGAAGGCAGAAGGTTAACCTTTTCTGTAATAAGATTAATACCACTAAGACGCGTTGAATAAGGGTATAGCACCCAAGCCATTATAACACAAGATTTACTGTAGTATTTGGATAATGATGAGCTCGACTCTTCTCTCATGAAGGCTCATTCAGGTCTGGGTAACGATACGTGATTATTAGCCCATTTTCCGAAAGGAATTCTCTCTGTCAATCTGTTCCAACCCCTCTCCCCAGAAGGCAGGGGGCCTATTCTCTAACTCCGAAGCAATAGCTTTTTCGCAGTCATATGTTTATTTCATTAATTTTCTTCAAACAAACAAATGAATGAAATTGACACATAGCTGGCGAAAAAAATATTGCTTGTTGGTAGAGAATAGGCCCCCAGAGGTGAAACTGGGGGCCTATTCTCTAACTCCGAAGCAATAGCTTTTTCGCAGTCATATGTTCATGTCATATGGCCCCGTTGTAAAACTCAAAAAATTGCTCAGCACTTGTTCAGCACTTGATGAGGTTTTGTTTTCAACACATGTAAAATAAGAGGGAAGGATTAATCACAATTAATCGTGTTATAGCTTTACTACGGACCCATTGAATACCTGTGTGAGAGTTCCTTCCAATGCTCGGAGGAAAATCGAAACTTTCAGATCGGACGATTTATGACGATAATTATAGATAAAACGACAATTCAAACAAATCGCTCACTCGGATAAGAATACTGGTACAACTCAAAAATTTTTTTCTGACCTAAACAATTGGGATTAAATAAAATTAAATTAATCCAAACTGGAATGGTCAGAAAAATTTTTTTGAGTTGTACCCGTATTCTTCCGAGTGAGCGAAATTTTTCTTTCCCGTGGTTTTTGAGATACCAAAACACGCATTTTAGGACATAAAGGCGGCTCCACACATGCGGTATTTGCCAAATAACGAGCAAAATATTTTTCAATTTTCAGTTGGTCGGTTTCTGGGCAATGCTAGAAATTGATTAAAATTTTGCTCGTTATTTGGCAAACACCGCATGTGTGGAGCCGGATTAAAGAATAACAAAGTTTGTACCTCGAAATAAGGCAAGTCGACAAAAAAGACCAAAAAAGGAACGACGAGCCAGTATAGCTAAAAGAATTCCGAATTTGGGCTGAGGCAAGACTTGCTGAAACTTACTCACATCTCGTTCATTTATCGATGATATGATTTCTCGTTCATGACAGATATGATTCCATAATGTCCATAATTGAATAAAGCTGCGCGCTTTGCTTCTCACAGATTTGGTGCTCCATATGAGATCAAACGCTAAAGCCGCGTTCACATGCGGGCTTTTCTAGCTTTGGGCTGTGTCGGATTGAGCCCTTCATATTGGGGCGGTGGACGAAGCCGCGAACTTCTTGAGCCGGCTAGCAGGTGAAGGCTGTTGTTTGCTGCTTCGATCCAGATTTGCTTATTTAAAACGTGTTTTTCGAACGAATTTCATCATGAAAATCCCACACTAAGGCCCGTATGCTAAGTCGTTCCTCGACTCCAACCTTCTTCGCAAACTGTAGAATCACATGTTACTTTATAATTTTTCCAGTTTGTGAGGGAGCTTTGAGGTGGAGGAAAATTCGGGGAAAGACTTGGCATACAGGCCCAAGACACTGCCACCGTTAAACAATATATAGGGTGTTTCGCAACCAGTCGTGAATACTGAAAGAGGTGATACAACAGGAGATTTAGAGTCGATATTGTTCTTTTCGACTTTTTCGAAAACCCATTCGTTCCCGAGATATCGATTAAAATCGATATTTTTGGACATTCGTTACTTTTCCTCATTAAGAGGGCGTAGCGCCGATACAAAAGCAAAAAAACAAAAACTAATCAGCTCGTTGGAAAGAGCGCAAAATTTCCTTCAAATTTGTGTGCTAAAATAGAAAAAATACCCCCTCCAACGATAATAAAATTAGCCCAGAACTTAACGAAAATCCTTTTCTATTTTTTTCCGTTACTATTCAAAGCGTGTTAACTTTCGAATGGGTTTTCGGAAAAGTCTAAAAGAACAATATCGACTCTAAATCACCTGTTGTATCACCTCTTTCAGTATTCACGACTGGTTGCGAAACACGCTGTATATATAATAAATAATATTTCATTGATAACAGAAATAACCTCCACAGCTCAGTCAAAGCCAATGATATATAAAAGAACTGGATTGCTTATCACTAGAGAACCTATAATCAGACAGGTAAAATCACAGACGCCATGCTCGCTCTTATCAATTATCTGTCTTGTAAAATCCACCTTTTGTTGATATTTTGTGGATGTCAACAAACCACCCCCAACCATTCTTATTAAACTGATAAGAACTAACATGGCGCCGTATGCGTCTACTCGTCTTTAAAGGTTCCTTACTCATCACTACTGATAAAGATTAGCTATCAAATAGGCTCCCATAGTGGATGAGAGGGGTGGAGTTTCAAAGTAAATACCGGAAGAGAGTTGTGTTGCCATAACTACACAAGGAGAGGGACAGGGTGATTGTTTATCAGGGGACGGCCTGCCCCCACCTCGCCCCTCCAGTCCACTGTGAGCAATCCAGGTTTATATATCGTAGGTCAAAGCCCAATACTTCGGGCTTTGGGCGGTGAAAGATAAATATGAACCATCTTTGGCTTTGAGCTATTCTCTTCGAGCGGTGACAGCGCGCTGTGGACTCGGAGCGCTCTGATTAGTTGAAGCCCACAGCTCAGCTTGAACAAAGCTTTCATGTGAAAGCGGCTTTACGATTGTTGTAGGTTATTGGTAAAACATTAATTAATAAGGTTATGTTTGTTGGGTTTCCTACTCTTTTTAATCGCTCTTAATGACCCAATAGCAACACAATGCATATTTCGTCTGGATGCTTTTGAAATGCGGAACTTGTGTCCTCATTTCTTCCCATACGATCAGAAAAAACTCCATGACGTAAAATACAAACAGAAATAGATGATCTTGTTTCTCTTGCTTCGTGCTCAGTAGGCGGGGACGTGAACATAAATGAAAGAGGCGGTTTTCCTTCACGCATTTCCCAATAGAACCTTTTGAAATATATACGCTTACAAGTGGCTTCCCTGTAAAGTCTGATCTATGTGCGATGCACGAATAGGACGCCTGGTATTGCTTTGATGCGGAGTTACGTGCTTGAGGTGCACTTTGAGGGGTTGGTATAGGGAGAGGTCACTATAAATTTTCTTGGAGAGACACGTGCCGGTTCTGGTCGTCCTTGATATTTTTAACAACGAAACTCTGGACCAAAGGGCAAAATAAGAATAGCTTTGCAACATTATGACACCACACTATTCTAGCTCTAGAACCCGCAGCTTTATTTCATTGTTAGCGCTGGTATATTGACTTTTCTTCTTACCGTTTATTAAAAATTTAAAAGAAAGGAGGATAGAGAAGCAAAGCAGTAGAGAAAGAATGGGAGGTTTGACTGAGAATTCACTTGAGCATTACCATATACCAACTGGGAAACCTTCAAGGGGAGGGTTATTTCAGAATTCATGACTTTCCACCGCCTTCCAGTATCTCTAATACTTAAATGGGGAGATTTTCCTAAACCTTTTCCAGTCTCCCTCTTCGATGACCAGCCATAGGATTCCATTTCTTTCTATTATAACCCATTTTATTCACCTCTCGTCCCTGCTCTGCCAACTCCTATTATTATCTTTTTCTCTTACACAGATCGGCTCCGTGTCATTCATACCACATAAATGAGGAAATCGGATCGTTATTTTCCATATCTTTCCTTCTTTTTTCTTCAAAACACCTGAGTAAACGTAACCGAGCGATAGCTTTTGACAATTTCAATTAATTAAATGATTTTTTGAGTAGACGCATCCATTTTATTGTATTTTTGCTGACTCCTTTAGGGGTAGCACCCCATCATTATCAAGGCACCCAGGCAGAAACAAATCTCTCGGTCACATGTCATCACAAAATTCCCCAAAATCTTGAGTACGTGACGTACATGGAAACTTGTTTCTCATACTCCAGTTTCTAAACTGAAACTGAAACTCAGTTTCTGTTGTAATTCCACACGCTGAAGATGGCGAGCAGCCGGAACAGGTTCGCTGTCGATGCACTCTAACGACAGACAACGCAGGCTCCTACGGCTACAACAGTATGCATGAGTTATAAATAAACCTTACAAAATAGATGTTTGAATAAGTTCTGACCCGTGAAACTTCCTCATTGAAAGCTGGGCCAGCGGAATTAAGTCTTGGAAGTCGGAATAGGGAATGGGTGATGTAAGCTATTAAATGACGACAATATGCGTTTCTGAAGAATTTTGTTTTCGCAATCTCAATAACTATTACTCCCAACTTGATAGTATACAAGAAGTGGTGTGTTACCTACTAAAAAATAAGTTGGTGAAACCAATTTGGCTGCAACTTTGAACAGCCAAATTGCAAGCGAACAATCAATGACCGATATGACCGATATGCCTCTCCATGCGGCGAACGTAATCGTTCCAGGTTTCATTTCTTGTCCTGACCACAGTTTGCAAGCATCCATCAATTTCTTTCTCCGGCAGTTCTAACTAATTTTTTTTTTTTAGCGAATTGTAGGAGAAAGAGTTTTGTTTTTAGCATCACATTTATAAAAAGAGCCAATTAGTTTAAGAGGGGGTTACGCACACTTGACGCATTGTTGAAACTCCCGTCATCTTCTCTACATTGTGGCTCCTCATATTTCTTTCCTATCGCCTTTTTCACCCACTCGTGAAATTCTCAGTCTCGGAGCAATTAGCGAAGAAAACAAGGGCATGTACTACACATACGAAAATTATTTAAAAGTTGTTTTGTTTTGTTAAAAAAACAACCACTGGAGACGCACTGAACCTTCAATGCTAATCTGTGCGTTTATTCGTGAAAGCAACGGCTATACAATCAAAATTATTGGGGGAGTCTATTAAATGCGTTTCAATGAGAGAGAGAGAGTGTGTGTGTGAGAGAGAAAAAGAGCTTCTATGTGAGGATACACAATTTTTCGTGTGTAACCGAACCATTTCTCACTGAGCGGAACACATTTCTTTGGCTTTATAGGGCGACGTTTGGCAGGCGAAGATTAAGTGGATACGAGAGTGAATTCTTATTTCACGAAATTAAATGTTCTGTTGAAGAAAACAAACTCTCAACGTGACATTTCATGACTACCTATTTAATTTAACAGGGGCTTTAAAGATTCGGTCATTATTTCTGGAAGAAATGACTTTAACCGTTTTCCAAGGAAATTCATTACTGAATGAAAACTAAGTTGCACACTCGGATCGGTGCAGGCTTTGGACGAGCTTGCTCTGAATGCCTATGCCATCACCTTCCACCTTGACTCTGAAGTTGAATAATCTCTCCATGTCTTTAGACAGAGTCTCTGGCCCGTATTCGTAGACATTTCTTAAACTTAAATTTCCCTAAGTGGGCGTCCCATGGAGGTAGGAACAAGTGGAGGGAGTGAAACGCATTTTTCGTCAAGCCGGTCGCCATTACTACACACCATCTGTTATCAGGCCTCACCCAACAAAAACATTGACAATTTGATACTTGATCAGCAAGGTGGCTAAACTTTACTATAGGTGCCGCAGATTTCCCCCTGCCTTTCGGACGGGAGGGGTGGAGACTGAAGTCACCAGCAGTCCTTTGCTCCCGATTGTTCACCCTAGAGCAGCAGAGCAGGTTAATTTTGAAATTGAAGTTTATAAATTCTCAAAAATCTCAACCCAATAACAATTAATAATGTACTGGGTCCAGTGCGAAGGCGGTTGGGACTGCTCGTGACGTAGGTGAAGGACAATAATGGCCGAAGATCTGCGGCACCTATAGAAAGTTTAGTCACCTTGCTTGATCAGTGAAAAAGTGATAAATTCCCCCTCCCGTCCTCTCTAGGTGAATGATAACAGTGGGTGTGTAATGGAGGAAAAACCGGCTTCACATGTTTCTACATTAAAAAATCCTTTCTCTCCCTCCACTTGTTCCTACGTCCTACCTCCATGGGGCGTCCAAACAGAAGATTTTTTTCCAACAACAACTGATTTGATTTTTACTTAGGATAATTATAACCTGCCGGTTCTACTTCGTTTAGGGCCGTTCCATAAAATAAATTCAAGTCGTCTCCGAACATCTGGAATATTATTATTTATTTGAGGATACGCAGTCCCCATTGATGCTCACGGCTGTGAGTAAAAACGTGCTGCTGAGAACGGTATTCCTCAGGAGTACGTTGCTCCGCTGCTTAGAACGGACTCCTGAGGGGATACCGTTCTCCCAGCGAGTGTGGTTCCCTCAATACAAACGAACGCGGATCCTTAGATTCATCAAAAATTAAAAAATTAAATTGGGAAATGTTCCACGAAACCCCGATTTTACAGGTGTTTCCAAAACTACTAGTGTTAATTTAGTAGTGATTTTTTTGATTTAGTAGTCGTGATTATGATTTATCACAACTTACTGGGCAACCGTGAAATTGAAAGTTTCCTGGCTAAATATTTACTACATTGAAAGTTTCACGTCCTAATTTCAATTAAGTAGACTTGCAGTTGGGTGTTGACGACGACAAATATTTTTGGTTTAATTCCTTGGTCAGTTGCAAGTTTGAGGCCCTATTGTTTTTAGTAGTCACGGACCCTGAGCACGCCGACCGCGTCATAACGTTGAATTTGAAATTAACGTGAATTTATTTGCAATTGAAATTGCACGAGTTTGCTAGAATTATTTATTCGGCAAAATTACAAGTTTTCGCGAAAATGACAGCTTCGGGTCTTCAGGCCTTAATTTTGCCGAAATTGAAAGTTCAATGTCTTAAAACTAAAGCAAAGTTATAGTTTCGAGACCTTTTTTTTTTTGCAGCGGAAACCAAGCTAAGCATGCCCATACTCAAGACAGACGAAATGGGAAGTTTCGGTGTTCCTTTCAGCAAAATTGCTAGTTGCGTGTATAGGTTTTGGGGAAATACAGATTTGGTGTTAAATATCCATGAAATTGCAAGTTGGATTTTTTTTTTTTTTATATGGGCTCGGACCCTCGGCTAGCTGGCCACGACGAATAATCGTGACGTACGCCGCCGTACTTCCAACAAAACTGCAATATTTTGGAGGCAAATATATGTGAAAATGGATGTTTCCGGGCACACTTTGCGTTAAGTTGAAAGTTCCAGGACTTAATTTCAGCGAAATTTTCAGTTTCAGGGCTAAAGAGACGAATATTTGTGAGTTTCCTAATTTGGGTGCTAATTTGAGCGAAATTACAAGTTTCCTGGACGAATGCCCTCAAAATTGGTAGTTTCCGGTCTTCGGGTGTTAGTTTAAGCAAAACCGCAAGTCAAGAGCCTTTGCAAGTCTGGGGAATTTTTCGTGGTGGTGGATCCAACTGACTAGTCGGTCTTGACTCTTGAAGGAGCCCAGAGCGTGACGAATACTCAGGAGGCGGAAGTTACATGGCCGAACATCCTCGGCAATGCGACTTTCGGCTTCATTCATTCATTTGTGCGAAAATGTTTGTTTCGAGTCTTAATTTCGGAGATATTGCAAATTTTAGGGTCTTTTTTGGCCGAGCGCCCTTGATGAAAACTGTGATACCCCCCCCCCTGCCAGCTCCTATCATTATCGAACGCATTCTTTCGACGAATACGCTTTCAGAGAATGAGAAAAGCTGCCCACCCTTTTTTCTACTAGAGCTGGCTACGCCCATGATCTTAGGCCAAATATTGTGTGGCGAAATTTCAATTTTGCGGCTATTATTACAAGTTTCGAGGCTGAATAGTGGCAAAAATGCAAGTGTCAGTGCATTAATGATCGCATTTACAAGATTCGGGGATAAATTGTTGTGAAGTTGCGGATTAGACGAGCGGCACAATCAATTGTTGGTGAGCGTGCAGCTGCTGTAACAAGCCTTTTTTGGGCGATATTGGGGAATGGGCTTATTACTGGAGGGAATTAAGAAACGGATTAAAAAGATTAAAACTGATTTATTCACACAGTATAAAGCCTATTACTATACTCGGGGAGGACACACCACGCGGACCTAGGGATCTGACGGGATTACGGCGAAGACTCGGACTGATCGGCGAGATCAGAGCGCCCCTTCCTTATGTCTGTTTTTGGGCACCTATTGGTGGGAAACCCGCTTTTCTCACGCTGAGTTTTGCTGACGCTCCAATATTCGTCCTTTCTCGGCGTCTCGGTGATTTCCGTTTTGGTGCAGCGGGGCTGGGGAGGGGTGAGGAATAATTTGTAGTATTGGTGGATTTAAATAGGGATAATTTTTAGAAGGAATAATAATTAAGGATAAGGACTTAAATGGTTTTTGTAAACTAGGAAAAGGATGAAGTTGCCCCTGCACTTGTATGTACTTCGTTACACTGCTAACAAATTAAAGTTCCAAGAAAACATAGCCCCAAACAGTGAAATTTTCGGGTTTAATTGCGCGAAATAGCAATTTTCAACGGTTTGTCATTACGTCAATTGGTTTGGGGTGATACTTGGTTTCTAACAATCGAAAAGGAAGGTTTCAGGGCTGAGAAAACGTCAGGGTATCACTTCATCAGAACAGCCCTAAGCTTCCATGGTTATTTACCCCCCTCCCCCCACCAGTTGATTGGTTCTGTGGTTACATCGGGAGCACTCCTTGGCTGAGTTGTGAGTTTCTAGAGGCAATATTCTCCTTTAGCTGCCAGGAAGCGCCTATAGGCATTAAAATGGTCGATAATGAAGTCAATTGTTCAGTTTTCGGGTTAAAGTACCAATGGGGCCGAAAGCTAAGATTCTGAGGCTAAATTTGCAGATTAATAGCCGATAAGTCTATTTTAGAGGCAAAATCACCGTTTCTGATCAAATCAATGAAGTGAAAAAATTCAGTTCCCAGTCAGATTTCTGGCTTCGCGGTGAATTGCGGCAGTTTTGGCGGAATTGATAATTCTCTGGCTGGATTTTCAGGTAAAGAGCAAGAGAGAGGGTAAGGTTGAGAACAGAAGGTTGAGAATGCAGGGTAGCTCTCCTTGACTCCTCCATTTCCAGCCTTATCTTACCCCGGAGTCTAAAAAAAAAAGCTCCCTATAAGTCTAGTCAGTTTATGGTGCTATATTTAATCCAATTTGACGCCCCTGTTTGGGCAAGTAAACCTTATTGTCTGAAGATGGTCCATGAAATAAGACTAAAACCGGTTACGACGAACGAATAAAGCATTTTAAAAAAGCGTAGAGATTACCTACATCCTCAAATCCAAAACGTAATTTTATTATTTGTTGGAAATCTTGAGAAAACTGCGGTAGGAAGCAACGTCATAATTTGGGAGACCATTATTTTCGTTAATAACGCATCGTAACTTATGAGAGCCAAGAGTCCTCTCAAAAAATATTGACGCAGCTTCAAATAATAATTAGTTACGGTATGTAGTACATACCACGTTTATACTGATCGGAACGTCGATAAAAGTTGCGAAGGCACTATTTTTATCTTCGGATACAACACTATACGGGTAATAAAAATATCTCACGCATCTCATACTCTCCTGTTTTATTGAAACGACTAGGGAAGCCCCAAGAATTGAAGGTAACATTAGCTTACACGTGTTATGCTCAGGTGTGTTTCGGGAATTCCATCATGAAAAATACAAGTAAGTGGAAGGGTCCTCCCTTAAGGTGAAATCGAATTGAAAATAGCAACTGAGAAGCGATGTAAACGTGAATGGTTGAAAAATACTAAAAGGACGTTCGAATGGCCCGTGAAGTTGATGTTTGGTAAGAATATGATGTTTGTTCTGGAACTTTCGGAGTGACTTTTACTAATGAGTTTGACAGTTACACTGATTTTTGGATAGGTTCGTTACGGGATCGAGAAAAATAGCGGCCACGCGGGGTAAAATCTATACGATGAAAGATTCATCTGTTTGAGTTTTTGATTTACCTACAGCCCAAGTTTTGAGACGCGATTCTCCTTCAAATAATGTTTATTTTGGGGGGAAAAAGATAAAATTAATGTAGGGATAGCGTACCTACTGCTCAAAAAAGGGTGGACTCCACAATTTAGGCCTGTTTCTTTGCGTAAAATCACATGGTTTGTCTGATAGGCAATAATGAATTATTTCAGTTGATTCTGTTGGTACTCTGGTGTAACATTCGTTTAGCCAAATAACAGCCCTTTTATTTCAATGAGGAATTTCTTGATTTACCAGTCATCAGATTTAAATTCATGAGACTGTTCATGTTCGTGTCGCTCATTTTATGCCAAATCGTTTTGGAAAGTGGTAATTCTAAGGTCTTGTAAGGTTGATAGTCTTCGATTTGTTCACTCCCACCAAAAATATTTAAAGAACTCAACAACAAACTTTTACTACAGGCACTATGGTTACGTATAGACACTATACAGTGATCATTTGTTCCAAAATTATTCCCGGTGCATTATTTTTAAAAGAAGGGGCAAAGGGGAAACTTTGAACGAGAGTCCATCCCTAAGTGGACTGACCCCTTGACCATTTTTATGCAGGATGTTCCGAATCAAGCACGGACTTTGTGGATGAAAGTAGACCTTATTTGCAATCGAAAATGCCAAATACATCATAGCCCGAAACTCAATTGTTTCTGAGATATGATTTTCCAAACGTTTTAAAATGCATATATATCTCTTTTCTTAGTCTAGTGCGACTTGTCGCTTCCAAACGAACACCTGGGAGGTGGGGCACTTCTTTTCATTGATGAGTCAAAGGCAAATGGCTTATATGGGGGCGGCAAACCAAGAATCGTACTTTTTTACATTTTTTGGAAAATCAATTAATTATGAAAATAAATTATTGTTTGATGCTTTGGGACGTTTTTTCATGGGTGATTGGTGGGTTTTATTTTGAAAAATAAAACGTTGACAGATCATAAAGAAAACTAAGGTACATTTCTGTTATTTAGGCCCTTATAACTTAAAATAATGATTATTCTCTTCAAAATCGCTTGTTTTGACCTGAAAAATTTGAACAAGTTTTGTGATTTGTTTTTAGACAAACGGGGACTGACTTAAAAAAAAAAAAATCCCCGATTTGCACGACTTAGAGCCGCATTTGAGGCCACATAAAATAGTTCATATCCACCGCAAATTGCTAATCCTGACAGAAAATAGTGTGCTATTCCCGAATCCATCATCAAAAAGTTGCAAATGTGCAAATTGAAAGCGATTTTCTCGCAGTTAGTTGAAAAAATTGATGTAAGTAAGCCATGAAAAAGCGTTTGAAAAATCATATCTCGAAGGGTTTTGATTTTCGGACCATGGTATAGGTAGTGTTTTTGGTCGCAAATGATGTCTATTTTCACCAAATTTTTTTGTCACACTTATCCCCTTCCACCCTGTATAATTACTATTTTTAATTTCAATTTTAGAGAAATGTGCTGCAGTAACTTAAAAAAATATGTATTAGACCACGTTCATAAGTTCTGCATGTGCCAAGCGCCTGTGGAGTCTATGCAACCAAACCAATTTATTCCCTAGAAAAATAAAGCATTTTCATAGGTTTCACAGGCTCCACACTTCCACAGGCTGAAACTTCCACAGTCGCACGTCAATGGGTTGACAGACAGTTTTTAACGGGGCCTTATTACAACCAGGAAACTTGAGCTTACTATACAAAAAATGTCATGTTCTGACAATAATAAGTAGGTAACTAGTTATTAAAATTCGTTCAAGATTCCTGAAATAAATAAACATTTAATTTGTTGCAAAGGTAGCCCCCCCCCCTTTATCGTTAACCACGGGTGTTCCGGTTTGATGGGTCTACTAACTCGTTACCCTAATCATCCTTACAACACGCAGTGCTACTTCTGTACTTCAACCTGGTGTGCTTTGCAGCATTGATCCTGCGTCTTTCACAGCACTTAGTTTTAATGTTATGATCGTATTGACGAAATGTTCGTTGAAACTGTAACGAAGGGACAAAAACACGATGAGAACAAGTAACGTCAGGAAGAAGAACGCCCAATTTTACTAAATTAAAATTCATTAAGTAATAAACATATTTTGGGTAGTTTCATCTCCTTTCGCAGCACACAGTGAAGTATTATCTTCGAAATGGAAATTGCGTCAGATAAATACGTAATTTGAAATGAATACCAGCGAGCACAGATGCATACCCGAATTTCAGTTCCATTATTCACATTATTACCAAAATAAAGTAAATTTTAATGAAGAAAAAAGAAAGGATGCTTTTAATTTCGCAGACTTTTTACAGATTGATGCTAAGCGGTGCAAAAGTCAAGTATAATCAGGATTTGCCCGAGGGCTGAGAATTAGGGCCAACTTGAAAAAAAAAAAAAAAAAAAAAAAAAGTCTACAGGGAGCAGGAAAGAAAAAGCGTTGAGCTTGGGATCCCTCTAGGGTGAAGAACTCCCAGTGTCAACGGGGGCGGAGAAAGAGGCAATAAAATGAGAGAGAGCAGAAGGGGACCTTTCTTATTCTGTTTTCTCTGCTCACCACTGCCGGCACAATCCCCTAACCTTCTTCCAGAATCCTCACTATCTTCCATTGGGCGCTGACAGTTGTCTTAATGAATGCCCATTTCCAGCTACCTAATAAAAACAATAAAGTAACACAAGCTTATTCTTTCACTCCTTTCTTATTCTCCATCGTCCTCATCCTCCACCGTCATGACTTCCCTTTTCATTTCCCCGTACCAAAAGTCTGCGTAGCCTCGAGAAACAAAATCAATTTCAGCGCCTTATGAGAATGAAGTGAGAATTGATAAGGATACCTTACTTTCAACATTTACTAGAACTTTATTGGAGTCGAAATTGAGTAAAAACAGAAAGGTAGCCGCATTATCACGATTGAAGTTTTGTTGAATATTTCTCAAAATAAAAACCGTCCGTGTTGGGGTCGAAAATACACGATTTAGGTGAAGCTGAAACAAGTGTTTCCATTCCGAAACAGCTTTTAATAACAAAAAACAAACAAGCTTGGGTGAGTTGTATGTAACAATAACAAAGGATGGAGTACGTGATACTTATAGGTATATGAATTCATATGCATGATTGCTGAATTCACGTTTTTACCTGTAACTCACACAGTTTACCGTCAAATTCTGACAAATAAATTTTGTGCTTCGACTCTAGCTTCATCGACTAACACTCATTTATTTTTCCTTCTTCAAGCCTCTCTTACTTTTTGTTTTCTCCTGGAACTAAGAAAAGTTTTAAGCTTATTTTCTTGAAAGGTAATCTGTGCGTGTATTTGTCTGGGTGTTGGCCCGTGAAATTTCAGTTAAAACTTTTTTCTTTTTCATTTAACAAACCATGGTGGAGTAAATGAAAAAAAAAAAAAGTAAATGCAAAGAAATGGAAATGGCATGCAACTGTAACAAGGTGGATTGTGAAATGAGCCGTATATATCCAGCGGGATGGGTGATCCGATGAGGAAACTCGCGGAACTATTGTAAAAGCAAAGAGTGCGCATTTTATTTCAAATACTTTGAGGATTTCACTCCCCAATAAATTGTGAGAACTTCAATGTTCGTGCTTCGAAATTGGAATTGAATGCGGATTTCAATCAACAATCCTGTTGATGACGTCCAATTGCGACGAATTGACCGAGAATTCACGGATTCTGGTCAGTGATCAACATCAATTGCTAGTGGTACGACCACTAGCTTGGTGTACCAAGTGGAAAACACCTTAAGCGACTCGTGTAGGTTAGATACGAATTCGCCCACTCTTCCCGGCATTTTCCTCAAATCTCATGAGGAGAAAGAGACAATTGACCCTGCCGGTTTTTTTCATTCAAGCCACATATTTCCAAAGTCAAAGTACCGGGGAGGGGGCGGGATTCCTATAAATAAGAGAAAATACATAAATAATACGTTTAAATATTCAATTCAGGCCGGAGAATATCAGCGTGGTTGGGTATCCTACGAGGCCTTTTAATCTGGCAAAACGAATGAGCTAAGATTTCCATCGATTTCACCTTGGAGTCGATTTCCACTTCTTGAGGAAAAATAAAAGAAAAAAGTTGTATAACACGAATTTACCGGTATAATTGCGTCTCTCGTTACGACTTGTGATTATAGATTTGCTTCTCCAGCTCGTACGTGTTTTCTTGGGTTCAGAACTTCCTTTCATTCAAAATCGAATGTTCCCTAATATTTCTTAATACAAATGCTCTTTTTCGTATATGAAACTGCGCGCGTTGCGAGTTGAAATGATGTAATTTTTTTCTTTGGATTTTCACGTCACTGATTGTTCGTCGAGTTGCACAAGAGCGACTACTTGGTTGAAGGAGGAGGTGACAGGTGGTACCTGAAAAACAAGGGGCAAGAGGTATTATAGACGCGATTGGTAAAAAATATCAGCGTAAACAAGGAATGTTTTTATCGATATCAGTGTGAATAGGGCATGTTTATGTCGAGCCAGTTCGTTTTTTGCCAAGCGAGTCGTCAGTCCTAAAATGTTTACCGTCACAGCGACTATAACGAAAGTGTGATGTGTATTATACTACATTACTACGATGTGTACTCGTATTTATAGTACCCGCGGGCATGATAACTGCTGGAGGCACTTCAAGTGAATTCATGAAAAATTATGCAAATTTACAATGAATGATGAAAAATTACAAAAAAGAGCCCGAGTTAGAATGAACAAGGGGTATTTGGGGAATTTGTTAGGCAAAAACGAAATCAAACTCGTCAAAACAAGTGATGGAACACTTGTTCATGGCTTGGATGAAACGTGCACGGTAGTGAGACAAATCTTTTGCAACGCAGTCGGACCCGCAAGACCTGAGAGGTCGTGCGGGCCTTGTGTATAGTCAACCAACGGATTCAAGCCGACAAAAATAAATAATATCCAGCGTTGCCAACTGACATTTTGGTTTTCCCGACAAGTCAAGCTCAAAATTTCGTCAGATATCCGTCAAACTGCATACCGTCCCGTTATGAAAACATCCGTCAAATAATAAGTGGTGCTATTATAATCAGCCTGCGCCTTATAATCAGTAGTACCATATAGAGTGTAGTGCCAGTATAATAACCTTATAATCAGGCCTCATAATGAGTAGTGTGCCTAGGTATTGGCGAGGAGGGAGGTAGACAGACCCGGCCCCTCTTCTGCTGTGGCTCCTGAAAATCTTTAAGGTGAAAAAAAAATGGATTCATAGGTTTTATGTTCATGAATATTATAGGAACTTAGGAATTTAGGAGACGAGAAAAGCACTAATTCATCACTGGAGAAAAAACGCTAATTCGCGGCTATACTCGAGAAAAATCTCTCTTTTTTTTCTCCTTTTGTTTCCAGCTAAAATGAAGAAAAACACTTTTTTGCAGCTGAAATTGCGAAAATGCGTTAATAAGGCCCTTTTTACACAAGTAAGTTTTTTTGTTCAAACATTTGTTCAATCTGATCAGAAACAGACAATTTCATGCGAAGAACATCTCCGTCAAACTTTCGTGTAAAAGGGGCTTAAGACCCCGTTCACAAGCTCTGTGGTATGCGTCTGTGGAGCCTATGAAAATGCTTCATTTTTCGAGGGAATACATTTGTTTGGTTGCTTAGACTCCACACAACGTTTATCCACTTTTGGTGGATTTCACCACCGCGGCTTACGGTAAGGCACTTTAAAACACGAGTATAGACGATTTCCACTCATGCGCTCTCCAGTCCTACTTCAACAGTTTTGCAACCCGCTTAGGCCAGGTTATGGGCTACTCTTGTCTTGTGCTGTGTAAAGTGAATTTATTTTTCTCTCATTCCCGTCAAACTAAAACCACATTTGCAGTTATTCAATTCTGATTTTATTCTTCAGCCTCCGTCTCACGAAACGTATCGATGAAAACTCGTCATTCCGGGGGCACCTTAACATGAAGTCCCATCATAGTTGCGCATTTATCACACTCCTTCACATGTACTTTCACTTCCCTTTTTCCTCAATTTGGGACGTATTCACTCAAGTGCCGGTAAGGTTTAGGGAAAGGGATAAATTTAGTAGCTGGGTCAAAACCAGGTCGACCCGGAATGGAAGAATTCTTACAGTCACTGAAGCAGCAATAGTATCGCATTTTTCTGACTTTAGATGAGAAGCACGCGAAGGAAGTGTAATTGCAGGCTCGAAATAAACGAAAAACTCAAAAATCATGTAGTATTTGAAACAGAAATACACTCGTAGTAATGCTAGTAATGTAAAAAAAAAAAAAATACTGTTAAAGAGGCTCTAGGCAACTAGAAATAAACCCATAACCTGCAGTTCTAAACCTTCGCTTTTTCCACGGAAATCGTCTATTGCAACACGGAAATCGGCGCCATAATTGGTCCCTCATATGATTATTATAATCACCTGATCTCATTGACAAGTAGACGAAGTAGATTTTTATTTATGTACAACCCGGAGATAAAGCAGTCCTTATCAATTTCAAAATTTTATGGTAAGCCTGCCTATTACTCCCTAGGGAAAGTCACCAGCTTTATTCCCTCATCTTTCGGGAGTAATGGTCATTGTTACCAACTATGAAAAACAAGAAATACTGATTTTGTAGAATGATTTACTTGAATGACGTTGGCTACTCTGCATTCCGCTCCCCTGGTCTTGTTGTGAACGCCAGCACGCCATAAATTCGGGCGGCGACCTCCTCGCTCTGAAGAGTCACGGAGATTGGAAGTCTACCGTCCAGCGTTGCCGAAGGGTACGTTGAAAACTCCATGAAAAGTAAAGAGTAAACCGCAAGAAGAATTCCAGGGTTCGACGACTTACCGGGGACCGGGGCCCAGCACAAAGTACAAATAGATAGCTGAAAACCCGAAGAAGAACACTTACTGTATGTCACCCCGAAAGAAGTAAATTACAATTTCAAATTGCAACAATTGCCGAATCAATATACAAATTGACCAAAAAGAATTACTTACACCCGTTTACACGGTTTAATCTTGTTGCTCAATATGATGGAATTAATTTCATTGAATGGCTCAGGCAATTTGATAGAGCAAGATTATGATATGCACAAATGTTTACATGTTTCAATTTCATTGAATCCATGAAATTGAGCAACAAGATTAAACCATGTAAACGCGCCTTTATCTACATTGTTCATTTAAATAATTCAACGTACAAATATATTTTATGTTGTCTTGCGAACCGCGAACGATTCAACCACGACAATCACACCGCCCTTCTATCAATTCAAACCTCCTTCACATGAGCAGTTGAGCGATGTATTCCTACGAGCAGCAAGATAACGCTAACTGTTCTGATGCGTACCCGCTTTCCTAATTATTATCTCGGAATTTCCATTGATTCAGCTTTTCCGGTTGTACATAAAGTTATGTATATAACTCTGGAGTAAATCCGTTTATTTTCCTCGAGACATTACAGCCCTCGCTTCGCTCGGGCTGGTAAACTTGTCTCTCGGAAAATAAACCACGTCTTTACTCCCTCGATATACAATATACTATTATTTCGATCCATAGAAGTAAATAACTGGAGAAAGCCTGAAAGGGCTGCGAGGTGGGTAGAAGGGTTGTCACAAATATGGCCGCCAAAGTGCAAAGTATATAGACTACAGAGGTATGCTCCTAACTTTTTAGACAATCATAATCATTCGGGCAATGACGTCACGGGGTTAGATGCATTTAAATCAGACGGTAGGCATTTCAATAAAATATCCCCGTCAGTATTCGTTACCAGTAAGAAATCCAAGTTTTACATTTATAAGTGACTGGAATCACTGGTAAAACTTGGAGGAAAAGGTCCCGACATGTGAGCGGAACGACTTTACACGGAATGACTTTACGTCAAAAATTGTTGGAAACAAGTTTACAAAAAAAAAAAAAAAAAAAAATTCGCTCCGGCAGCTGGCGGACGGAAAGAGTGAATTTCATTCCGTGTACGGATACCCTAAGCCGTCCCAGAAGTGATAATTTTGATACCATAATTTGTTTCATTAAGCCGAACTTCTTCCTCTATTTTCACCACCCTCTCTTTAAAAATGTCGAAAAGTTTCGGTACTTCTACAAGGGCTTTGTAATATTAAATTTTTGTGCCGTATTTTATAATACCTAAACGTGTGAATTTAAGCGATTTTTGAAATTTCATCCCCCATCAAAGTTTTCGATAAATCTTAATGAAACCCAGGGCTTTCGTTATATTAAAGTGGTAAGTCGAATTTTAGAGCGCTAAGATGAACTAGTGAAGTTCAACGCTATTTTTACACCTCCACACCGGAAATACCACCCCCACCACCTTGACTTTTACGAAAAATTAAAATGGGAATCAAAGGCTACTCTAACATGGAGTATACGTACCGAACATAATGCTTCGAGAATCAACGCCAAAGCGCGTTCCGCTAAATTGATTTCTTCGAGAGTTATCGTGCTAACAAGACCACACGCTTACTTCCACTCAGGGGGCAACACACCCTCCCCTTCGAATTTTTCAAAACATTAAAATGGGAATCAAAGGCTACTCTAACATGGAGTATACGTACCGAATATGATGCTTCTAGAATCAACTGGTGATTTATAGTGATTTTTTGATCATTTAAACCCCCCACTTCCCCCCCACCACCACGACCGATTTGGCCCAAATGCAATACCGACCGGGGTCTTATGACTACTGATTTTTGTGCCAAAGCGCGTTCCGCTAAATTGATTTCTTCGAGAGTTGTCATGCTAACAAGAAAACGGCCATAATATTATATATATATATGAATTCCGGAGACCACTGAATTCGTGTTCTAGAGGTCCTGAAACATGAAAAAAACGTGCCATGACCCATGTTTGCCACCATCACGACGAGACCAATAATGCATTTTGACATAAATGAAATGCACTAAAAGTAGCGGCTGGAACGAGCTTTCACGCGCCCCATCAATCAAATATGAAGATGACTTTCGGTCATAAAATGACCGAGTATTATAATTGTAAAGTATGCTTCCTTACAGTTAAACAATGAAATATTAATTCAACACTTTGAACTACTTATCCCACCGATACGAGAGGTGATGTAAATCCAAAGAAATTCCTAACGATAGTCTGGTTAAAGGTAAAACAGCCACAATATTATTTAAAATAGGCTATAACAAAGCTATACAAATATAGTAGGCTGGGTGAATGTGATGATGAACAAGGCAAAAACAAACCAAGCAAGACTAAAAAACACAGTGACAGAAAGGGCCCACGAGTGCGATAAAATCACAATTTTATAAGAACCTCTCACCTCATCACAAGTCTAACCCGGGTGACGTAACGGTTGCCATGGGGTAGCCCCTAGATACGAGCATACCCCTGTAGTCTATGCAGGGTCAAGGTGCCTAAATTTTCTATAGGTGCCGCAATTCACTGTCCTTCACCTACGTCACGAGCAGTCCCAACCGCCATTGCGCTGGACCCAGTACATTATTAACTGTTATTGGGCTGTGATTTTTGAGAATTCATAAACTTCAATTTCAAAATTAACTTGCTCTGCTGCTCTGGGGTGAGCAATCGGGAGCAAAGGACTGCTGGTGACGTCAGTCTCCACCCCTCCCGACCGATGGGCAGCGGGAAATCTGCGGCACCTATAGTAAAGTTTAGTCACCTTGATGCAGGGTGTTTCAGGAGGAATGATAAGGACTTTAACCAGTCGTAGTACTAACGAGGACGAACCAAAATCACCCTATAGGGTCGCAAACGCTTCATTTCCGAGTTTTTTTTTTTTTTTTTTTTTTATTATTATTAAACGGGGAGGGAAGCCCAGAAGAAACTATCTCCTACCAAACTCGACCTATAAGATCTATTGTGGTGTCCCCTCAGGTTGCCCTGCCAAGAAAGACGCTAGTTTTCAAGCGTCCTCCACCACCACTCCTTAACGAAGTTGAGGATATTTCCCGTAGCCATCCTGGAGATGTCCTCCGGTTGAAGCACATCATTTCCAAGATGTTGAAAGCGTAACCGCCCCAGAGCCTGGCACTCACACAGTACGTGCTCTGCTGTTTCCACGGCCAGGTCGCAAAATCTGCAAATGTCCGTGTCAGACTTCTCCATTAGTCTGAGTGTATATCGAAGGGCACAATGTCCCGTTAGCAGTCCCACCAAGATTCTAAGGTCTCCTCGGCTCAGAGAGATCAGGCCCTTCTCCGATCGTCCCTTTGGAGTGACAAAGAGCTTGGCCTGCCTGAGACCTTGTTGTCTAACCCAGTGTTCACGATGCCTCTCGTCCAACCACGCCTGCACCTGCCTCTTCGTGAAGGACTTCGTGACCCCGAGACTTGGCTCCGGGCCCACGTAAGGCATCTCTGATCCTCTCTTCGCGAGTTGATCAGCCATTTCATTCCCCTCAAACCCCTTGTGACCCGGCACCCACATTTTTTTTTTTTTATTATTATTAAACGGGGAGGGAAGCCCAGAAGAAACTATCTCCTACCAAACTCGACCTATAAGATCTATTGTGGTGAAGGCACCCACATCAAAGTAAGGCTGTTTGCCGTTGCCACAGGCCTGAGGGCTTCAAGACATCTAGCTTCGAATTCACGACACTTGAGCCTAGGGCTTTAAGAGCCGCCTGGCTGTCAGACAGGATAAAGATCTTCGCTTTCCGGAGACCCCCTCTCACTAATCTTCCGCGCACAGGCTTCTATAGCATAGATCTCCGCCTGAAAGATGGTGGCGGTCGTCCCAAGGGACTCCCAATGCTGAAGCCTGGGGCCAAAGACCCCAATGCCAGCGCCCCCATCCTTCACAGATCCATCAGTATACCATACTTGCGTGCCGGGCTTAAACCTCGGCAAACCCTTATCCCAAAGGTCGCGGTTGCCTATGTCGACCTTAAAGGGTTTTTCAAAATCCATCCTCACATGCATGAGATCCGTAACGACTTCAGCCGCCTCACTACATGCAACTTCCTCCAGAACACGCAAGTGCCCAACCTGGACACCCCGCTTCACGTACCCCGCCCGCAGCAGTCTCACCGCCGCCATATATGCGGTCGCCTGCACATGAAAGTGCAGGGGAGGCATGTCCAGTAACACCTCCATGGCTGCCGTCGGGCACGAATGCATAGCACCCGTTACTCCAAGACAGGCCTGGCGCTGCAACTTACTCAGCAAGGCCTGGACTGTCCCTTGTCGTCTTCTGCCACCATAGGAGTGAGCCATAGGTGACGATAGGCCTAACAACGGCAGGCAGTTACAGGTATTTTTGTCATTTTTCGGCTAAACGCATTCTTTTCGCCAATAATAATTTCTAGCGTCCTAGCCATTCGTAACAGAACAATACCGATTACATTTCTGAAAAGAGCAGGGTAGTTGAGGCCGATGGTGGCTGCAATTGGAGGGGAAGGGGGAGTCATTTTCAAACTAAATAACATTACAGCGTATCACAAAAGTATTTATGATTGCATGTTCAAAGATTGACGCGGAAACAATGGTTTTTAGTTGTTTTTTTGTGGTATGTGCAAAATGGCTCAATTTGACTATCTGATCATGAATTTCTGAACGTTCGCTGTAGTATCTCAGTCAAAAATTTAAAGAGCCATTTTGTAGCTTACAACACTGGCATGTTCTTCGAATAAATTAACCGTACCTTTACCACCCAAGACTTCGGAAGATTCGTCTTTGAAGGAAATGGTAAAAATCAAATTGCACTTTTCCGCTTTTTCAAGAAATAAAATAAAATACTTAAACATTAGTTCGGTTAGTTAAAACAGAGTTTCTTAATCCCAAAATTTCTGCTCTTTTCAGAAATGTAATCGGTATTGTTCTGTTACGAATGGCTAGGACGCTAGAAATGATTATTGACGAAAAGAACGCGTTTGGCTAAAAAATGACAAAAAGACCTGTAACTCGGAAATGAAGCGTTTGCGACCCTATGTTCATAGGTGATTTTGGTTCGTCCTCCTTAGTACTACGACTGGTTAAAGTCCTGATCATTCCTCCAAAAACACCCTGTATACCGACCGATTGGCAGGGGGAAATCTGCGGCACCTATAGTAAAGTTTAGTCACCTTGGAGCAAAGTCAATGGGAAATTGGTAGAGTGAACAAATCGAACCATTGAAATGAAGCAACATCACGGGAGCAAAACTTATACGTAAGAAAACCGCGGAACGAATTTTAGTTTGGTCGCTATTCACGGGAAATGCTAACTAGGTTTTTTGAATTAAATTTTAAAGATACCCCGCGGCCCTCCTCCAAATAAATGTCAGTTTGGCGAATACATTTGTGAAACTTTGCATATCCACTCCATTCACTCGAAGCTGACGCTGTCACTTTTGAGACGTGTGCGAAGTTGAGCGAATTCGACTATACTTTATTTTATTTTTTTCTATTAATTTTTGCGAATATATCGCTCACTCGGAAGAATACTGGTACAACTCAAAAACGTTTTTCTGTCCATTCCAGTTTGGATTAATTTAATTTTATTTAATCCCAACTGTTTAAGGTCAGAAAAACTTTTTTGAGTTGTAGGTACCAGTATTCTTCTGAGTGAGCGATATTGTTGTTTGGCAAAATGGGCCACGAAAAATGTATCGTATAAAGCCCCCTATTCTGTAACTCATGAAGCGTGCGTTAGCGAAATTTCTCAACTGGGGCCTTATTACGAACGGTCGGGAAAAAATGCCGCTGGTGGTATCTAAGGACGCCTAAGAAGAAATAGCACTATCCCGCCATAGCAACCGCATCTTGCGGCATTTTCACACGGGTTCGTAATACGGCCCCTGGGGGTCAAACATGAGCTAGCGTAAAAAAATTAACGCAAGCGGTAACTAAGGGCCCTCTATCACAAATAATGTTAGAACGCCATAGATACCGCGTTTTGACGGTATTTTTACGCTAGCTCATGGTTGACCCCCTGATTAATTTCAATTATTCACCTTGTTTATTTCGCTAACGCACGTTAAGAGTTACACAGCGGGGGGGCTGATGGCAGATGGCAGGTTCGCTGATTTTATTTTTCTAAAATTTAGACGTCATCTAAGCGACAAGTTTGTGGTTTTACTAACGCGTACATTTATTTGTGTCTCTGAGGAAGTTTTAAAGAAATAAATGGGTATTCAAGCCAAACTTTGGTTTTTCAATTATCTATTTCTGTGAATATTCAAGGCTAGACTGGAAAATGTTCATCTCATACATTTTATTAGTGCATTTCATCATTTTTTAGGCGTTTTTCAGAAAAAAAAAAACGCTGCGAATTATCGAACAATGCCTTATTATTTCGACTGTGGGTTTATTATTCATCGATGTAGTCAAATCCGGCTTGAAATTACATGAAAATCGACACCCCACACCCCTATGATCCGAAATCCTTTGAAAATCCCCATTTTGGACCCGCTTTTGGCCCATAAAACCCCAGGGAGTTATTTGATCAAACTGATCAGATGTTAGGACCAACTAGACCCCAAATGGAGTCTATGTGCGAAAGAACGAGTTTTTTCGAGCAATCCTAGGGCAAGATATGGCCCGGACGGCGGACGGACATTTTTTTTTTATTGCAGATTTGGATTCTACGCACTTTGAAAAGGTAAAAACTACAAATTTTGAGGGGGGTCAAAAAAAATTTTTTGCGATACGATTACAAAGACTTATTATTGAGAAATAATAAGCCAAAATGGATGGTTCAATTTGAACATGAAACATCTAAATACGAAAGTGAAAAATAAAGGGAGACGGAAAAGGGGAATGGTGGAGGGGAAGCGTGTTCAGAAGTTCCCCCCGTACGTCGCACGGTCCATCGAAGGTTCAGTCGCTATTCACTTGGATCGCCACCGTCACTCGAAATTGGCATCACTTTTTCCCTATTCAGATTCTTTTCTATAGAGTAAAGCTTTGGTTTCCTAGAAAAGCGGTGCCGTATTATTACGGTAGACAATTTCCCTTTTCAATCAAACCATAGTTGCCTAGAGAGCGGTAAACAGACAGCGGCACCGCTTCCATCGTGACGGTGGTGATGAACGTTTTTTCCTCGTAGCTCCAACTATTTGATAGTATTTTCTTTTAACAACAGAATATAGAGTCGTTTTCGGACATTATTAATTACAATTTCTTCATCATCCAGCTCCCAGGTAGTTTTCACGCTCATTTTAAACAAAAAACGTTCACCGTCACCGTCAAAAATCGTTGATGAACAGTTTATCACCGTCACGAACGGCCGTCTCATTCGAAGCGGTGCCGCTGTCTGTTGACCGCTCTCTAGGCAACTATACTGGCGTGATTTAAAAGGGGATGTTTTCCACCAAGGTGACTAGACTTTGCTATAGGCGCCGCAGATTTCCCCCTGCCAATCAGTAGAGACGGGTGGGGACTGGAGACTGAGTCACCAGCAGTCCTTTACTCCCGATTGTTCACCCTAGAGCAGCAGAGGAAGTTAATTTTGAAATTGAAGTTTTTGAATGGGGAACTTGTACATTTTTCAAAAGTTGGTGTTTCTTAAAGAGGGCTCTTCCGCAAGCCTATTGCTCACATTAAAGTTTGAAATCAATCAAGGATGCCTTTTTAGCGAATTTTTAACAATTTTGAGTGGGGGTTCGATTACGTCAAAATTTATTTATTGAAATGGATGATGTGGGGAAGAGGGGGTTAGACGCGTTTACTGGAGGGAAATTTTTCATGTTATTTGTTAACAAACAATTTTAGAGTTCCCTCAAATGCTTCAAAAGTAAGGATTTACGTCATTTCCCCTCGCACCATCCATCCCCTCCTGAAGAACTTTGAATCTTTTTTAAAAATCTTAAAACGCACCAATCGGGTTGCAACTTCCGTTGTTATCCTTCAGTGCACGGGTCAAATCACCGGTATGCTTTTCTTCCCAATCTGAGATTCATGCAAGTTCCCCATTCTCAAAAATCACAACCCAATAACAATCAATAATGTACAGCATCCAGCGCAAAGGCGGTTGGGACTGCTCGTGACGTAGGTGAAGGACAGTAATGGCCGAAGATCTATGTCACCTATAGAAAGTTTAGTCACCTTGGTTTTCCACCGCAATATAACGGCACCGCTTTCCTAGGAAACCCAAGCATTACACAATGCCTTTCACACGAAACAATTCCGTCACGGGTGATTAATCATTCGGGAATTCGCTTGAATGCCCGATTTTGGAGAAAAGTATACCGGTGAATTGGCACATGGGCAGAAGGATATCAACGGTAGTTGCATCGCGATTGGTGCACTTGGTGATTTTTAAATAAATGTAAAAGTTTTCCAGGAGGGAAATGTCACGTCAATGGCCACTTGTAATGGATTTGAGGGAACTCGGAAATTTTTTGTCTACAAATAACTAGAAAAATTGTCCCCCTGGAAATGCGTCTTACCCCCTCTTCCCTACCGTCCATTTCATTGAATAACATTTGACGTATTCAAACCCCTCTTCTTAAAAGGTCGCTATAAAGTAATCCTTGGTTGATTTCAAGGTTTTAATGTGAGCTACAGTCTTGTGGAAGAGCCCTCATCAAGAAACACCGGTGCTTGAAAAATGTGAAAGTTCACCATTCACCCATCAAAATTAATTCATTTGCCCTGGACTGTCCTGAAGTTCTGTTCTCATAAAAATGTCAAACTTCCAAAATTTGCTGTACAGATCTCTATTTCTCTCAATATTCATTCCATGTCAACGATTCAACGGCAATAATAAAGATAAATGCAGACTACTCGGACGTGACGTTAGAACACCCATTCCCACGTGTGATACGAAATTCTAGAAAATGCTTTTATTTTTTTGCGTTCACATTCCTCTGACAAGCATCATCCCACGTGTTCCCACGTCACGTCCGGGCAATGTGAACGTAAACAAACAAAATCATTTTCTGGAATTTTGTGTCACACGTGACGTGGGAACACGTGGGATGATGATTGTCAGAGCAATGCTCTAGCAACTTGGCCATGCTTCGAGAATACTCACTGTTTAAAACATCACATGGTGTTTGGATTGGAACAGTAGAGTAGAGCAGTAGGGGGCTATCCAAACATTAACGAAGATTGCACCCAAGGTGCGGCCCAGTCTCTGTTTCGACCTCAGACCTTCAGCCACCAGGGCTACTCAGTCCTGCGGGCCAGTTCTGTAAAGTTAGCAACAGTCAAAACGACAGTTAATAGCGACTGTCGATTGTAGTGCCGTTTCCTACATGTCGAGATCGTTTTGTGTGTTGTTGTTCTTGTGATAAGAACAAACTTTCATAAACAATAATGAATTTATTTGGGTACAATGAACCACATCAATCGGACTTCGTTCGAAGAGGTGTCCCGATCTGTCAGCTATGACTGAAGAAGTCTCAGTGCTACATAAAGACAAAAATACTAGCAATTGGAGAGCCGCAATCTCTGGGAAATCACCCTGCTAATTCGAAAAAAAATCAATCAGACTATGGATAAACATAAAAAAAGCAACTTAATGCGTGTGCTCGCTTGCTATGACCTGTTACCTACTATAACTTGTTACTAAAAAATTAGGTGCGTTCCATTGTTTCGCGAGTGCTACACTTTTGAAGAAAATCATCTGGTTTCATTCAATTTTTGAGAATAAGTCAATGAAGTCACATGGTTTTATACACTAGTGTAGCTAGTGCAAGACAATGGAACGGACCTATTCATAAGCTAATACATACTGAAATTGAAATTCTTTAAATTCGTCAGTTGACGGACTGATCGAATTGCGTAGTTTAAAGAAAAATAAAATTACAGACACACGGGGGAAAGCGACACTGAAAATATAAAGTTTTCAGAGATGTTGTGTTTAACAGGTTAAAGCATGGAAGAGGTGGTATAGATAAAAGAAAAATTGGGGAAACGGTCAAACAAGGGTAACGAGTGATGTCGTCGAAAGTTCATAGGGGTGAGAGTATATTTATACGCTTATATACGTGAAAGGTCATTTGTATAGGTGTTATTTGAAGGGAAACCACGGGTAAACAGAGCTTGATGTTATAGCAACCCCGCATGATACGCAAACTTGGAAACGTGGTTGTGATGGAGAAGGGGATTGGTCAATCGGGAGTTTGATTGAGGTGAGCAGATTGGAAATCCGCAAGAATGGGAGAGAATCATTGATGTTTCCTACAGAAGTACACTTTTTCGCATATTCATGATTTTATACTCTTATTTTTTATGAATGTTGCTTAAATGAAGGAACGCTTGGAATTCGTTATAAACGATTTTTTATTGCAACCATAACTGTTCTTAACTGTTCCTTAGCCCAAGGAGACCTTAAGGAATAGGAACGTTGTACACGAGTGAATCTATTTTGAGCAATAATAATAATTAACCTCTGCGCCAATTAAGAGAAAAGTACTGTTTGAGTCGGTCAATGGTGGTACCATTGAACATTACGAAGTGCTGAAGATACGACGAAGTCCGAGATTTATTATGTTATATACTTATTTAGTTATTTATTGATTTTCTTTGGAAAATTCGGTACTATAATGGAAAGGAACCAAGTATCTTTTGAATTCGATTTTTATAACACCAATTCCTTCACGCTATCAAAACTATTAGAAAAAATGATAGACGGTCTTTATTACCTTTATTAATCCGCCTCAGCGGGAGGTAGCGGGTGCGAAAATATTTTTCATGCCCCCTCCTCTCCTCACCATATCGTCAACGAAAAGGTTTCAGACCATTTTCACAAAGAAGAGAAGGAAGGAAAAAGAGCCGCCTTTTCTCCATCGAAACAACTTTATATTGATTTATTTTCCATTATATCAGTGCACAGTCTTTGCTCTTGAACCGATAGGGACCTCTTCCCTCGCCTCGCCCCATAGTACTTCTTGCCAGTCCTGGTCAAAAGTGTATCTTTATTTATGAAAAGACTCTGAATATAAACTGGTTTATAGCAGCGAGGTGAGGGATGTAAATATTCCGCTGCGATGCTGAAGTACAGATGGGGTGGGACTATTTCTGCTTTCTTCACTGTTTCCTCCCTGATTCATATTCAAAAATTGATTGGCACTTATGAGCAACTAATGAAATGCACTAAAAAATGTGCCTCCTTTTCTGCTTTTTGTTTGTCATACCTGTGGATACTCGACTTTCTTCATTAGGTATTCAATTTTAAGTACCTACTCTGAGTGTTCATAAAATTGACTTTTCTGTTGAGGGGGGGGGGTCAGATTTATTAGCTTTTGATGAATATTTCAGCTATTTTTTTCACGCATGGTAGAAATATAAATGGAGTTTTCGATGCTTTCGAGCGGAAGCGAGTTTGAGACAGACGAGAGCTGTGTTTATGAATAGCTGCTAATTATACTACGTGCGCGTTATAAAGGGATCATGCTAGTTGATAATGAATGTCAATTGGGTTTCGAATTATTGAACTATGAGTATAGGCTTGGTGCCTTAGATGTGCGTTAGAACTAAAACTCCTGGAACTAAAAAAGGAACAACCATAAAAAATCTGATCGTTGGATTGTTGCTATACGTTAGCCTTCCATAATTCGTTCATTACCCCACTCTTGTAATTGATTAAAAAAGTGTGACGTCGACGTCGCCGTAGGCAGTTTGCAAAGAAAACAAACAATTATCTTTAATAGTGAGTTTTAGCCATGGAGGTAGGAACAGGTGGGAAGAGAGAAAGGCTTTTTTAATGTAAAAACATGTGAATCCGGGTTTTCCGCCATTATACACACCATCTGTTATCATTCTCCTAGAGAGGACGGGAGAGTAATTATCACTTTTTCACTGATGAAGTATCAAATTGTCAATGTTTTTGATGGCTGAGACCTGATAACAGATGGTGTGTAGTAATGGCGACCGGCTTCACGAAAAAATTTAATGCGTTTCACTCCCTCCACTTGTTCCTATCGCCATGGTTTTAGCACTCTCCCGTTGTTACGACCAAAATTAAATATTGTAAACAAAACACTTCCACCACTCATAACCGCCAACAAACCTCCGGAGGAGGAAGAAGAAAGTAAACTTCATGGAACTACGTGCCTACACTCCAAGCGGCAGACTAGAGAAGATCCAAGCAATCACGCTAATCACAGCCTCCGAGCGGAAAACAACTGTTATCTTGTATCATTTGTAAATAATCAATTCATGCTCTGTACATATAACAAGTTTCTAATTTACATCAAGTATATCATATACATTTGACAAAACTTTGTAAATCTTCTCATACGATAGAGCGTAAGTAATTGTAATGACAACCCCCCAAACTGCTCAAATTAACCAGACTTTTTCTCCCAAAACGTCTCGCTTCTTTCTTCCATTTGCCCTTGTACTCGGTGTGATCTCCCCGGTACTTCTTTTCTTCCACCTTTCACAGCACCTGATCGGCTAATCCCGCTCGGTGCTTCCAAACCTACCTGTCCGAGAGTGAAGGCTGATCCCTTCATTCTCACACCCGTCCTAGAACCCGGAGTGGAAGCTTGATCTCTTCCCTCCGGTACTCCTCGACCATTCCGACCTACCTCTCCCGGTGGACACGTCTATTTGAGTCGAGGCCTTCTGAGCTGGGAAACGATACCCACAATCCTCGACACCCGTTAAACCCTCCGGAAACTTTATTTTCCAAATTCAACCAATCAGATGTTTCGTAACCAGGCAACGACTGTTGAAGTGTTGCTAAAAGTCTCTAATGTTTACTAGACTCCAGGGGGCCTATTCTCTAACAAAAATCAATATTTTTTTCGCCAGCCATGTGTTTATTTCATTCATTTGTTTGAAGAAAATTAATGAAATAAACATATGACTTCGAAAAAGCTATTGCTTCGGAGTTAGAGAATAAGCCCCCAGTTCTTAATAACGATGAGCTGAGATTTGTTCAGAAATAGAGTGATGTCATCACTTTTTGAGTCAATTTGTAATTTGGCCCCTTGTAATTTGTGAATGCTCTACACAAACCCGAACACCTTGCGCTTTCCTCGATTTAAAAAAAAAAGACTTGAGCTAACAATTGAGGGCCTATTTTCCCATGTTTAAAGTTTTGCCAACATCTGTAATTGATTCACAGTTTATGGCGATCGTTCGCATTATATGTATACGCACGGGCAGAGTAATTAATGTGCGTGACTTTATTTTTTTAAAAATGTGTATATCGCTTCCAAATTAGAAAGGAAAAAATTTCAGCTTATACCGAGCCGAGTTTCACAATCATGTTCAGAGGACTTAAGGCTTAAGGACTGCAAATGACAAGGATGGAAAAAGTGTTTCGTTAAGTCCTCGTCATACAACACTTGAGAGAAAACTCTTTATAAGCGTCTCGAGCGACTCTTAATGCTCCTTATACTTTCAAAGGGCGGATCTTTTATCTGTCTTGACGGAGATCACGAAACATGTTTTTCCCCTCAAATAACTAAATATTTGCCACCAATCGGTTTCGCCTGACATGAGAGGTCCGGCTCAATTCATGCGTTCTCTAGAGTCTAACTAAACAAATTTACTCAAAACAAATAATTTTAGTAGGTTGCATAGACGCATAATCATCATGGCATTGCATAGCGTACACGAAGGAATTAGTGATGCACCGAGACTGATACCGATACCGAGACGAGACCTACTTTTAAGAGGGCGAGACCGAGACCATGACTCCAGGTAT
The DNA here is from genome assembly GCA_038030265.1 of Corythucha ciliata. Classification (NCBI taxonomy): domain Eukaryota; kingdom Metazoa; phylum Arthropoda; class Insecta; order Hemiptera; family Tingidae; genus Corythucha; species Corythucha ciliata. Next base: position 37,998,084 of record CM075943.1, read on the forward strand.
CGTACCGAGACCTAGACGATACCACAATTCTCGAGACGAAACCGAGACTCATTGTCAGTCTCGGTATCGGAAAAATGGCGAAGGGAGAGGTGGAGGAGAGAAGGAAAAAAAAACTACAAAAAAACACAAGAAACAAAAAGAAAGTTGTGGTCATGACATAACCTACCTGTGCCTCAACCCCCTCCACCTAAGGAAGGGGGTGATAACAGCAGAATTACCCGAGCTGGAGCCTTAGTACGAACGGTCGGGATTAAGTAGAGGGATCCATCACACGCCGCTAGAGAATCACACCCGGCGGGAACAAATGGAAGTACGAAGTCACGGGATAATCCCAAGCCTTGCGAGTGGGATGCTTGAAGTGTGTGACGGTATCCAAGGGGGAATCCCGTCAAGAAACGAGAAAGGTTTCTAAAGAAGAGGTTATGTTTCCATCCGAGTGATTTCAGTTTATTTCTTTTGGTGCCTCTTCGAATTATGTTATTTCGTTTTTAAGATGCAAATTACAATTATACATTTTACTCTACGTCATTGAAAACGCTTACAACTCAAAGGTTTGAGTTTATGCTACGCATTTTCACGTATTTGAAGAATATTGTATGCTTGAGCATTTTATTTCGCCTACTTTTTGAATTGTTTATTTCAAAGAAATAATAAAAAGAATGTCCAGAGTTGCTTAACTGCCTTTTTTTTAAAACCCCGATTGTGATTGTGGTTTTTGCGATAACTTCCATCATCTTTGCCATTATTGGATCCAAAACTTTCGAGATATGCGATGTACTAAAATCAAAATAGTGAAAACGTACATCTAGCCTCATCCAAATCATCCCATTTCAAGAGGAAGGGGGTCTTTTTGGCACATAGTTGGCTCGTTTTGACTGAAAATTGATGTTATTATTGCATAACATACAATATTCTTGGATAACTCGAAAACGAAACGTTTTCGTGCCCTTTTTGATTGGAAGGTTTTGATAAGTGTGAAATTTCCCGCTGAATTGTCCTGGAAAAAAACCGAAGGCTTACCAAGATGAAAACTATTTATTTTTCTGTAAGCCATTATTGTCACTGAAGGCACGTTTACGCGGTTCTATCGCATTGCTCAAATCATGGAACACCACTCATCGAATTGCTCATGCATCACGTTTAATCGAACATTTGACGAAGCAAGTCCATGGAAATTATTTTTATACTTACGTTTCAGTTTCATTGAATTCATGAAATTGAGCAACGAGATTGAACCGTGAAAACACGCCTTGAAGTGTATTTATCAGTTAATTCACTTCCCTTTTTTACTCTCTGTCAAAATAAAAATTGCGGCGAACGCGGAAGGAGACAGAATATTGCTTCAAAAACACATCAGTGCACTGAAAAATGGGTCTTATCAGCCAAGATAGGACATCTCGCGCGTTGCGGGTCCCATCCCACGAAGAAAAAGTCGGTGTGACTATAGACCAGCCAAAGACTAAGGAAATCGACGGTAGCGCTACTGGCGCCGATTAGGATGTACTTTAACCCCCCCCCCCCCCCAGTTTTTTTGCACTCGATAGTTTTCAAGTTTCTATCGTTGAAATGAATGTCACATTTTGCCTCAACGTTATCATTCATTGATATTAAAGTAGGTATTCATGAGATGATTATTAATTTAATTACGTTGACAGCCAATATAATGCACTTTATTTCAGAAATAAGTAAAAGACCGTGAAGAAGGACTTTGGGAAGCCAAGCGAGGCGAATCATTTTTTCTGTTTTCGAATATTTTACCCGTCAGAAGGTAGCGAAACAGGCCAAGCCCGCCGACCGAGGCGACCGGTGTTTTCCAATCTTAAGTTTTACGCATCGCGAAGGAAGCCGAACGAACGACCTCGGAGGGCTCGAGTGCGAGCCGGCCACTTTTCACCTCGCCTAAGAGGAAGAATAATCCTCGTCAAAAAAAGCGTCAAATTCGACTCTTTCACTGACAGTGCCATTCATTTAAAAGTTCGCGAGTTTTATATTAATGAAAAGCAATGCTCTTCTATTAAACTTTTCCACAGGGTGTTGTGAACTGCGGTAGAGAATCTCTGTCTGAGAATCTCAGTATCCACGCGTTTGCCCCCCCCCCCTCGATGCCAAGGTGTAGCCATTGATGGTGTGATGGTAACCGTAGTTAAAGCAGCCTGGACCTGTGGGCTTCACGGAAGGTTAGTAGTGGGTCCATTTCGAGCTCATTTCTTTTCAGTCATCTGGGCTGTAAATGAAAGAAAAAGGAGCAACATGAACACAGGGGCCAGTTGCCCTTCCTTATACACTTGAAAGCACAGACTTAGTGGGACAGCTGCCATCGAAAAGTTAAAATCTGGCAGGGGGGGGGGTCTTAATTTTGTTTCGTCAAGATGTCCTGCTGTCCTGGCTCAGAGCAGTAAACCACTTTCTCGGATTTCACTCCCTAAAACACCAATATCGAGGCATTTTTGAGATGAAAACCAAGTTCGCCGGTTTTTGTCGCGATCAAAGAAATTTCACGCGGTGTGCGCCCAAAACCAGAGACTTTTCACTTATTTGTTTTATCTGAAAAAAAAAAAAACGTTTTCCCGGATCTGGCTCACTCCGAAATAAGTTCCTCATATTTCACTCACTAAAAACCAATTTTGCGGACTTTTCTTGCTAAAGACCCATTTTCACATGTTTTGACTAGAAAAAGTCAATTTACCGGATTTCGCTAACTAAAAAACCTATTTCGGGGATTTTTATTGCTGAAAAAAACAATCTCGTGGAGTTGCCTCATTCAAAAACCAATTTCGCGGATTATTCACAATAAGAAGCACATTTCCGCGCGTCCGACTCACTAGAAAGACCACTTTAGTGGATTCCATAAAATAAAATTCGAGGATTTTCGTGGCTGTAAATCCAGTATTGTGGTGTTTGCCTAATTCAAAAACAAATTTCGCGGTTTTGTGCACCAAAACGCCAATTTTTCTGGTTTTGCTTGTTACAGAAAACCGTTTTCTCACCTAAAACCCGCTATTTCGTGGGTATTGGCTTTCTCAAACTGCAATTGCGCGGATTTGCCTCATTAAAATGATTTGATTCATAATTTGGCTCACTAAAAACCTTTTTTTCCCCCAATTTTTGGCTTCGTAAAAATCCCAATTTTGCGAGTCTTTGCTTTAAAAAAAAGATGATTTGCCAGGTTTTGGCTCGCTAGAAATCCGGTTTTGGTGTACCTAATCGTTAGGATGAGGGTTGGTCAGACGTGTTTGCCACCTGCACCAGAGACTTATGGTGAGATCGAAATGCCAGATGCCAGCTCCGGGGGGAACTGGCTTCGTCCATGTCACGGACCAAAGCTAAAGCCCTGTTCACACGATGCAATGTTTGAAGCTACATTGCATGCTGTAAGTTCCTTGGTAGTGACCGGATGTTTTTGAAAATCAAGCATGCAATATAGCTTCACACATTGCATCGTGTGAACAGGGCTGAAAAGTATATTCAATTTATTTATATTAAAGTATTTCAATTGAACGTAGTAGGCTTCAATAACAGATTTGTCGAGCAAGCGGGTTCTCGTTTTCATGGTTGAAGACGCGTTTTGAGAAAGCACGGCCTCCCGGTCCTAAAGCCAAAAATATGAATCATACCAAGGATAACGATGCGTGGGTTGTAGAATAAATGGGAAAATATCATGTTGGCTTACTCACTTCGGCAACTCAGCCGCATAGCTTCGAAAGGAATTACACAAACACTAAAATACATGGTACGTTTGAATATCGACGCATCCGCCAAAGGATCGAACGAAAAGTGAAAAATTTTAGTATTTGAGCACGAAAAATACGGATTATTCCTGACAAAATTTAACAAATCAAAACATCTACCAATTTTAATCAGACAGATCAGTGTACCGCGATCCCTGAGCGATAAGAAGTTTCAAAGGTTTAGGAGGTAAACGGCTGTACAATGGAAGGGGTAGGGGGAAGCTCTCAGTGAGAACTTGGATGGAGATTCGATGTTCTTCAATCTTTGGCTGGGCTATAGAGTAACTAGAAATTTAAGTCGAACAAATATTGCCTTGCCTGTAATTCAGACTGAAACTCGTAAAAGATCAGCGTTATATGTTGCTTATAAATTTTGTTACATTCACTGCAATACACTAGTGTGATGTAATTTTCCACCCGTCTCTCTGATTTTAAACATATTTTTATGGAGAGGACGTGGCACTACACTTGTGTAGTGTGTTGAATGGAAATCGCTATAAGTATGAGGGAAGAGAAAGATGAATTCCCTTGTCCCTTCCATGCAATTCTCAACACGATCGAGGCTATTCGATTGTTTCGTTCCCCAGCGGTCGATATGTCCTACTGACTCTATCGTAGCTGACTGTGTATTGCCTAGATAGTTATACTAAAATGTTTCATACGAAGCCCTCAGGTCTTTTCACTTTTCGAGATCGATACTGAGACTTTCGAGACCGAGACTAACGAGATCGATACCGACTTACTATGGTCGAGACCGATATCGATACCATCTTTTCAGAACCGAGACCGATACCACTCAAGTCTCGTATCGGTCTCGTGAAACACTAGAAGGAATGGGAACTCTGGATAGGTAATCGACGTTCAACTCTTTTAAGCCGCCTTCACATGCAAGCTTTAAAAAGCTGAGCTGTGGGCTTCAACTAATCATAGCGCGGAGCACTCTGATTGGTTGAAGCCCACAGCTCAGCTTTTTGAAGCTTGCATGTAAAGCCGCCTTTAACAATCAGATTTGATCGTGTGTGGGGCCATGTTTGAAGGTTTGAAGGTTTGACATCACGTTTGACGGTTTTCAGTCACTGCCAGAAAATTTGCTCTCAAAACATTTGGTTTGACAAACATGTTTGATCGTGTGTGTGTGTTTCAAACCATCAAACCTTCAAACCACAAAGAAAAACGCTGCGAATTATCGAACAATGCCTTATTATTTCGACTGTTTATGGGTTTATTATTCATCGATGTAGTCAAATCCGGCTTGAAATTACATGAAAATCGACACCCCACACCCCTATGATCCCAAATCCTTTGAAAATCCCCATTTTGGACCCGCTTTTGGCCCATAAAACCCCAGGGAGTTATTTGATCAAACTGATCAGATGTTAGGACCAACTAGACCCCAAATCGAGTCTATGTGCGAAAGAACGAGTTTTTTCGAGCAATCCTAGGGCAAGATATGGGCCATATCCGGGCCGGACGGCGGACGGACATTTTTTTTTTTTTTTTTTTTTGCAGATTTGGATTCTACGCACTTTGAAACGTAAAACTACAAATTTTGAGGGAGGGTCAAAAAATTTTTTTGCGATACGATTACAAAGACTTATTATTGAGAAATAATAAGCCAAAAGGGTATTTGGGTGATTTTTATGAGAATGAAAAAATTGGTTTTTCATAATAATCCTTTGACTAAATATTGGGTGTTTCACGAGGAAAGGACATACTTTCCTGGAAACATGGAGCATACTTGCACACTTTACGTCTATAAGATAGACGATAAGAAAAAATAATATATTTATAAGAAATCTCTGAGCACATCTCAGCTCTTCCAAGAGATTTGCGTGGCCAAAGTACCTCTTTTCATGAGCCATTGTTTGGTCCACGTAGACCTTTTCTTCTTCCTGTGGGCTTTATTTTGCGGCTTCGGTCCTGATAAGGCAATAAAAATAACTCAAATGTTTAATATCCATACTTAAACATATTATGAACGCAAAATGAGCGCTGCTGAGCTTCGTAATCAAACGCTGACGAAAAAACATTTCAAACACGTGAGTGATTAAATTGGATACATAGGGGTCCAAGTGCCAAGGTAAAAATACTAAAGAGGGTTGCTCTTAATTTTCAACCAATTATTATTGTTTGTGCCATGACGACATGGGATGACAAATTTTTAAAAAATTAGCAGGTGGGACTTTTTTCAATAAAACAAAATTATCAACATTTCTGGGGCTGCTTTTTAAATTGGGAGAACTAAGCATTATTGCCTGCAGGACAATGTTCCTGTGAAAGAAGTGATTGCAGGGCCCCTACGTGTAATGGTTGGGGCAAAGAAAACTGCTGCAGGTGCCGGGTAACATCTCAGTTAGGAAACTTTTAGAAATTCTTTTAAGATAGAGCTAAGTTCAGCAATTTTTTCGTTCCACTCATCAACGTAGAGACCTCGCCACCGTTCCAATTAACAATAATAAAAATAAGCGCTCCGAAACACTTGGCTTCGTATTAAGGGTTCTCGGCGGTATTTGTACAACAAACCGCACATCGACCAATAGCTCGTATGGTGAGGGTGTGAATCGCCCTACTCCATCCTGGGTGTGCGGCCAGGGGCCTTAGTATGAACGGCCGGGAAAAAAGCCGCACGCGGGATCCAAGGACGCCAAATAAGAAATAACATTATCCCGCCATAGCAATCACGTCTAGCGGCATTTTCGCACGAGTTTGTACTGAGGCTGATGAGGCAAACAAATTTCTCAATATCGACAGTGATTGAATACGGCTAGGTTCGAGGCCGGGATTCTGGTCGAAGGACACCATTAATACTAAAATATTAAATTACTTATATTTTTATACATGACAGGGAACACTTTTAAACTTCAGCTTTATTGTCTAACCTATCTAAGATATATGCTCGTGAGCGTGATTGTCGCGGGCAGCAGGGAAGCCCTTCCTTGCTCACTCATGAAGCTTACTGGTCGTTTCTCACTGATACACATAATAAACTAGCCCGTCACTGCGCCGAGTGCTGTCTGTATTGAATACACGGGGCTTCACGTGGTACGTATCAATTAACTGGGCCTTAAAACGGTATACATAAGGTCTAAGGAACGACTCCGCCAAATTATATCGCTTTTAAAAAAATTTGCTTGATCTACAAAGAAATTCCAAGGGAGAAACCATGGGAGGGGAAGCTTCATATTTGAAGTTTGGTCCCTCATTAATTTTTTTACTCCCGTGACGTCAATTTTGACAAAAATTTCCTTAGTTACGAGCATACCTCTGTAAGTCTATTTACCTTGTCCAAGTGCAGCTTCGACGTCACTCAACGCACCTATATGACGTAATTTTAATTAATAGAACAATTATTGTATATTCCCGTTGATGTTGAGCCACTGATTCAGTCACAAAATTGACATTTAGTTGATCCGTGTTTGATAATGGTGTGGTATTCTAAGGGAATACAGTTATAGGAAATAGCTTAAATATACGTAAATTCATTTGTCTTTGGACTTCTTGGAGTTTCTTGCATAGTTTACGACCTGGCAACGTAATCTGGAAAACAGTATCATCCTCATAATACTATCATTTACACAGCCCAACTGGTGGCTATAAATATATCCAGCAAACCTCGAATTAGTGTTCACTGACCAAAACGTACGCGAAATAAAAAAGATTAAAGCTGTACCTAACTTCTGCTAACTACCAATTTCATTTGCCCTGTGAGAATAAAAGTTAATTTAGAGATTTTTTAGCCTTCTGTACTTTTCTCTCCGGTGATTAGTTTTATTGTGTTTTTTTTCCTCCTCGTTCCATCTAAGGCTTCATAAATATTTATGAGATTTCACGTCATTCGAGGAAATAATTTTCTCGAATGAGCCTTTAAATTTTGATAAAAAATGGCGTGAAAAGAGGAGAAAAAACAGAAGCGCGTTGCGATAAGTATTCGATGAATTTGAAACGTTCCTAAGCCTGTTCATAGACTTAATCATCGCATAGACCAGAAATGCTTCTTTAAAGAGTCTCCCGAGGCTTTACACGTTAAGTAATTTTCCGATGGAAACTCTGTCGCAAATTGGCAATCTAAAAAAGTAAACATCTGGAAGAGTAAATTGTTTGCGATAACAGAGAGGGGTGGTTGCTGCTTGATGCTAGTGAAGGTTAAAGACGTGGACGCGGGTTGGATGAAACTTTCAATGGGTTTTACAGTGAAGGATTAAGCGTAAAATACAAAATTAATCGACGAATAGAAATAAAACTATGTATATTTACGAGGATTTCGTTTTTTTTGTTTTTCAAAGTTTGACGCCGGAAAATAAAATAAAGTGCTAAACTTGGAAGTAAAACAGCCACGCATCACTGGAAAAGGGGAAGTGGTTTGACAATGAATCTTTCAAGAGCAATAAGACACCCAAGTGAAGTGGTTGGCTTTCCTTTATCCTATAAATAAATGTCTTCGTTCTGCTACACCAATAAGAGTTTGAAAGTCAGGATAACCACCCTTTTTTCACGGGGAACAGCCCGAGAGTGACACAGAGAAGTTAGAGTCTTTTTAGTAGGTCTGGGAACACACAACTTACTCCGCTCTTGTCTCTATTCTCTTTCCGTAGACTCTCTAGAGGATATAAGGAATAGCGGAAAAGAGGTTTGAGAGGCATTGCCTCTTCGCGTCAGTTTAAGAGAATTGTTACCTACGTTAAGTTGCATCACTTTGGGCTTCCCGCGTTCAACTTGGTAATAATGATGTTCGACTCATTGCCGACTCATAATCTACTATAAAAACCATTGCTTTAAAAAGCTCACTATATGCTGCAAGTTTCCTCAACACGTGGTATACCTTGAAAAAGCTTACTACTTTCCTTAATTTCACATTGAGCAGAGAGCTCCAAACCTTGCTTAAAAATTGGATGTTACGACCATAAAAATTGATCAAGGAACAAAACCTCTTGATTAAGACTAATGAAATCGGTCTAATGAGTATTTATGGTACATGAACTAAAGTTAAAATCGATGAGCTTGGGGCGCAACAGAACATGCAAATTGAACACGAAGAACACCGCGCTTAAATGTTGTTCCAGTAGGGATCATTGAATTTCATATGCAGCATGTTAATGAAGTCAAGGTTCATTTTCTCTGTTCGTACGCACCGACAAACTTTTGTAGAAGTTAATTATAATTCCTTATTGAGTTTTTAATGCAGAAAAAGCATCCCTGTAGTGAATGAATTTAAAAAAAAACTCCTCCAATTTTCATCGTCACAGAATTCGGAGAGTGTAACTACTTTTTTATGTCAGCAGAAAACATTTTTACCTGAGTCCGGAGTCTGGAGGCATGCAATACATATATTTAAGACACGGCGTTTTATTTTTCTCTATTCTAGCAATATCATTGTATTCTATAAAACACGTGCCTGTTGAGTTCCTTGACAGTGATTATATCGACGCGACAATTCATCAGGTGGACGCTTTGAATGAGAGATGCACATTAAAGCGAAAGCTCCCAACTCCCCATCCGCAATACAGACAATGGGAGATATGAACGAGGCTCTTGTTCTCCAGTGCCACATCACTGTTCGTATTATCAAGTTTTCTGCTTTAACTGTTCAAGTCCCACTGCATGTGAGTCAAAATGCGTTCAATGCGAGCGATCATTCTAGCGTACACAATATACATGTTGTAACGCCATTTTTCAAATTTTATACTTTTGTTCTTGCACCAAAGAGATTATCCTACCAGGAGAATGACCTCAGCGTCATAATCGAAAAGACAGCTCTTCCCGAGTAGATAAGAAGAGAAAAGTGCGAGAAAAGCAAAGAAATCCCGCGTGCTCTATCGCTCATGCCAGGGTTTCTCTGCGGAGTAGAAAGGGGCGAGGGAAGAAAGACACGCCATCGCCACTTCTCAGCCATATTCTCCGAAATTATTTGTTTACGAAAATTGTTCTTGTGGCCGTGGCTTTGTGTGCATGGAGGACGTAATGAAATAACGTAGACATTTCACCAGTGAATCTCTTAAAACACTTCAAACATTTCGCACTAGTAGTTCAAATTAATTATCACGTCCTCAGATGATAGCTCACCCCCACACCCCTTCGCCATCGGTGAAGTTGCGAAATGTCAACGATCTGATGGGGAGAGAAATCGGGACCGAGCAAACAAAACATGGGGTTGAATAATTCCTGGTCGCCGCGGTGACTTGGTGGTCTAAAGAGCCGTACCAGAGATATGATGTCCGGGTTCGATTCCCGCTCCGTGGCAGTTCCTTTTTCTCACGACACATAAAGCTCCATGTCACTGTTGTTTAAATACAAGTCCGAAATAACTTTAATTTCGATACAAAAAGCTTTAAACTTCACACTAGGCTAGGTAGACTCCATTAGACTGCAATACGTAAGTCTCTAATGAAACAAAGTGGTCAAAACATCGAAATTGAGTTTTGTAAGTGCCAAAACCGTGAAATTATGACTTTGTAAGACCCAAACCAACGGAATCGGTTTTTTGAAGGACCAAATCCCGAAAAAATTGCTTTTCTGATGAAGTCAGTTCCGTGGGAAGTGTGATTTTTCAATGCGCCAACCACGCGAATTAGTTTTTTTTGGGAGGCGATTCTGTGAAATTAGCTTTAAGACAGAGAAAAAACTGCAAAATTAAGTTCCGTAAGAGCCTAATCCACAAAATGTGGGTTTCAAAAGGGGCTTGCCCTTGAACTTCATTCCACTATTTTAGCGTTTTAGAGCGGTTTTAGGGTATGTTGCGAGCATTAGATTTTAATCGAAAACGCACAGATAGAACACGCTCAAGACGCTGAACGCTAAATTCGCGCAATTCCCGCTCATCATAGAACGGTGCCTTATTAGTGAGAAATGATAAGCCTAAATGGATAAAACCCATATATCGCAATATGGCCAAACATCAAGGCATCTCGAATTCTCGACCCGGGGAATCCGAAAATCGAGATGAATTTTCGGTCAGACGAGCCGTTGAAGGGGTTCTCACTACGATGCCACCGTTTTTGGCAGTTTTTTTTTGTTTTTTGTACACGTTTTCATTTTAAGGAGCCAAGCGAATTTTCCGCACAAAGTGTCCATGCAACCAGCAAGTCTGGATTACACAAAAACTCCAAACCTCGGTAAAGCTCCGACTTTAGTATTTTTGGGTTTATCCGCACGGGGAATTCGAAAATTGAGACGATTTTCAGATGAGAAGTGTCAATCAAGAAGTTCTCACCGAGGGCGTAGCCGCAGCTTGAAACAAAAAGTGCCGGTTTTAGAAACTTCCCACCAATCACCCTCATTCCGATATTACCCCCCCCCCCGCCCAGATTTGGATTATTTTATACAGAAACCACAAATTTTGCGGCAGAAAACTGTCGTTTCCAAAAACGCCTCTTTTGAGGATTTCCCTACTTTAAAAATCGTTTCGCGGAATGGGATCTTCCGAAAATCCCAACTTCACCAATTTGACTCGAAGAAAAATTGCATTTCGATGGGTTTGAATATTCTAAAAACCAATTTTGCGAGCTTTTGTCTCTCTTAAAAGCCAAAATTTTGAGTTTGGCTCCTCCTATACCCAACTTTCGTGGATTCGGCCCGTTCTATCCTCAGCCTGCCTCTTCCAGGAAACCAATTTCACGGCTGCGGGCTTTTAGAAAAACAATTTCAGAGTGTCCTGCTCATAAAAAAAAACAATTTCGTGGGATTAACCTTTTGACAAAGCCAAGTTTGAAGCTTGTCTCACCCCAATGTCAGATTCCATGGGTTCGGGCCCTTCAAACCCTTCAATTTAATAAGAAAAAAACCTGGGCTTGGCTTCAAAACGCCAAATTTTGCTCACCTTGGCCGGTGCCCAAAGGATTTAAAGAAAGCAATGCGCGGGATTGGTTCACCTGAAAGGCAAAATGTCAGAGTTTGGCTTCTTGGCTTAAATGTTATTTGCTGACTTTTTTGACCGAATAATCGGATTCGTGGGACCTAATCAGAGTTTGTATCACAACCTCCAGCCCACGACAATATCCATTCCCTGTCTAATACTCCCACATGTTTCTCACGTTGATGGCACCATTTTCAACCAACCGCGCATTTCAGGGGCCCTACGAATTTTCCCGCGGGCAGCCCTGAAGTCCAAGGAAGATTCTCAACGAGCATGGACCTCCCTGCGAGCAGCTCAGGGACCTCGAAAAAAGGCTGGAGGTGGATCCATGGGCGCTGTTTGATGCCGTGGTGACCACACTTTCGGGATCCTCTCCCCTTCTGTTATAATCAGTCCCATCTGGCACTCTGGGTAATGCGTATACTTACGCAGAGTCACTGAATAAAATAAACGTATTGTACAATTTTACCAAAATATGTATACAAAGCAGCCTTGGAAGAAAAAAAGAATAAAGATATGAAAGCACGCCAAAAAGCCCTATTGGAAGGATATAGATCAAGGGTATGGATAAAAAATATCCATCTTCTCCCCTGAGTTGAGGTTGTAAAGGCATGGACGTACGAAATAGTGCCTCTAAGGTTTTCCTTTCTCAAAGATAAAACGTCCACTTTACTTTTAGTGTCCACGGCCTCCTTATTACAGACAACCACTAATGCACGTCATAAGTCTCGTATACCTACATCCTTCCTCCCCTTGAGAGCCGTAAACTATCGTTTCCCGCTTCATTTACTCTTTCTCTTTCACCCCCTCTTTCTCTTCTCACACCCATTTATTTCACGGCCACCTCTTCTAGATTTGACACATCTCTTGGCTTTTTATGTAAAATACATTTCCCTAGGTATATGTATATGATGCGCAGAAAGATTTATTTCATCTTTACACATTTCTTGGAAGTTTTAATAAAAAAGAAATGGCTTAAAGCGTCCCTTTTCCTTTATTTAGTTAGTATCTGGCAATAGAGACATTAAGTCAGAAGGCACAAATCCCATTTTAGGCGAAGTTATACCGTTTTGTGGTTGGTGAGTAGCGAATTGTTCTTCGAGTCAAAAAGAGGTTTAGTATTAAGGAAAGCATGGAAATATACAAGGGTTGTTCTAACGCAATAAGATGAGGACCCCATTCCACTGTAATCCTAATTGGGGCGATTTAATTTATTCGTTTGTACATCCAAGTCGTAAAGGGAAAACACGTTGATTGATCACGCAGGTTCGATTGACTCCATATAAGCCTACAGAGGCCCTATGCAATCAACTGTCGGGAAAATCTCACCAAGGGAGGGGGGGGGCGGTTGCAGGGGATATCCATTAGCGAAGTAACTTTAGGGATATTCGTGAAAAATACTAAGCCTCGTGTAATTGTTAAATGCTAATCGTTGAGCAGCTTAGGGTTGACAACAACAGTTTTCTCAATACGTTGTCTTTCTTCAGGGGGAAGTGGGTAAACATAAATGCAATGGGCAATGTAGACCCAGCAGATTCTGGTCCACGGGAGTGAAACTTATACGTAAGAAAACCGCGGAACGAATTTTAGTTTGGTCGTTATTCACGGGAAGCGCTAAAGGTTTTTTGAATTACATTTTAAAGATACCCCGCGGTCCCCCTCACAATAAATGTCAGTTGGGCGAATAAATTTGTGCAACTTTGCATATCCACTCCATTCACTCGAAGCTGGCGCTGTCACATTTGAGACGTGAGCGAAGTTGAGTGAATTCGCATATATTGGCGATTGTAGCTAAGGGAGACGATGTCTGGCGGCGTTTCCGAGAAACATTGAGTCCGGTACTCCATGTGATTTGTTGTTGTCGTTTGACAACAAACTACAACAAAGGTTTTATACAATGAGGAAGTTCAGGTATCAAAAATGTTGATCAGTGACACTTTTTTACTGTGAACTACGGCTAAATAATCCGACGGTGACGAGGAGGCTTCGATATTGTACCATTGGCATCACCGAATCAAGAAAACAAGACGGTTTTGCGGGTGCGCAGTACACCCGTACAGAAACTTTCACTGTCGGCTATTTGTTGGAGCAGGAAAACTCGAAAACACCGATTCAAAAACGTTTTCGACCATTTTGCTGAACATGTGCCGTTCTCTGAGCACTAAAACGAAACGGTGAACTGGCGAATACCAATGAAGAAATGATAGGGCGCTCGTGGGATGTCTCTCAAGGGTGAATCCAGAGAAAACTGTGTGCTGTGGTTTCTCTTCTCATCGTAACCGAGACACAACATTGTCATTTCATTGTTTCCCAAAAATTGAGGGTTCAACGGTGTCAGCTATCAATTAAGTGTTGGGAGAAAGTCGACCGCCGAAAGGCTTGGGGGCTTGCTTGACGTTCGAGTATAAATGTATCATAGACCATGTTCTACTGTTCTCGTCACTTTAGGCCAACTGACTACTTTTTTCCCATTATGTTACGGACGTTGACCACGAAAAAACACTTTACAAAAACGCAAAACTTGTTATCATTTAACATATGTGGGGAGTACCGGTTTCATTATCACACGACACTAGCGCCGCTAGTGATAGCTACAATCGCCAATTGTTGTTCGGCAAAACGGGCAACGAAAAATGTATCGTTCCTGGATGTTCGTCGATGTATGAAGCTGGTGGCGTAATCGTTTTCTTTTTTTTTCCGAATTCCAAAGGATAACAGGTTCGCTGATTTTATTATTCTAAAATTTAGACGACAAGTTTGTGGTTTTACTAACGCGTACATTTAGGCCCATTTTCACCAACAAAATTGATCTCGTTTAAAGTTGATCGTGATTAGTTTCCAATAGGTACCCATAATAAAATTCATATTATGAATTGTGATGCAATTGTTTACATTGTAATCGTGATTAGTTGTTGATCGAGGTTTAAGAAGTTGGTGAAATCGGGCCTTATTTGTATCTCTGAGGAAGACAAGATTTAAATAAATGAATGGGTATTCAAGCAAAACTTTGGTTTTTCAATTATCTATTTCTGTAAATATTCAAGGCTGCACTGGAAAATGTTCATCCCATACATTTTATTAGCGCATTTCATCATTTTTATGGCGTTTTTCAGAAAAAAAAAAAAAATTAGATGGTTCAATTTGAACTTGAAACATCTGAATACGAAGTAAAAAATAAAGGGAGACGGAAAAGGTGAATGGGAAAGGGGGTTCAGAAGTTCCCTTCCCCCGTACGTCGCATGATCCATCGAAGGTTCCGTCGCTATTCACTTGGATAGCCACCGTCGCTCGAAATCGGCCTCACTTTTTCCCTATTCAGATTCTTCTCTATCTATAGAGTGTGAAAATGCCGCAAAAAGCGGTTGCAATGGCGGGATAATGTTATTTCTTATTCGGTGTCCTTGGATCCCGCGTGCGGCATTTTTTCCCGACCGTTCAGAATAAGGCCCCAGGTCTGACTATCATGTATAAGGAGCATTGTAACGACCCTACGTCCATGATTATTAACCCATGACACATGTTTCCTTCTGCAGTTCTCGCCCAAGGTGACTAAATTTTCTATAGGTGCCGCAGATCACTGTCCTTCACCTACGTCACGAGCAGTCCCAACCGCCATTGCGCTGGACCCAGTACATTATTAATTGTTATTGGGCTGTGATTTTTGAGAATTCATAAGCTTCAATTTCAAAATTAACTTGCTCTGCTGCTCTGGGGTCTGGAGCAAAGGACTGCTGGTGACGTCATTCTCCACCCCTCCCGACCAATGGGCAGGAGGAAATCTGCGGCACCTATAGTAAAGTTTAGTCACCTTGGTTCTCGACATAGAGGTAAATAACTGGAGAAAGCCTGAATGGGCTGGGGGGTGGGTAGAAGGGTTGTCACAAATATGGCCGCCAAAGTACACCTTCAGAACCTTGAATTTACCTCTACATCGTCAGGTTATCAATAAAAATGCTCACCTCCCCCCTGAGATTAATGCAAAATTACAAAAAAAGAGCCCGAGTTAGAATGAACAAGGGGTATTTCGGGCATTTGTTCGGTAAAAACAAAATCAAACTCGTCAACACTCTCGTTCTCAAAGCGTGGACGACTTGATGTTCATACGATTTCATTGTAAATTTCATCGTTCGTGGCACGTAGCCGTGTTTTCAAGTGTATTTTGGCGTTTATTTTGTAAAATAAGTGGCCCTGATCGCGTTCAATCAACATACTAGGAAAAAAGATTACATGGGCGAGACAGTCACGAGTTCAGAAAGAGCCGCTCCGTCTCTTGAGGACTGCGAAACAAGGATATGAACAAAAGTTGCCACACGCATGCAGTTCTCGCTGTGCTCGAACCACGGGTCTTCTCATTCGCAGTGCTGGTACATTATAATGTTTCTGAATTAGTTTGTTTCTTCCTTGCGAGCGATTATTATGTGAAATAAACGTTCGTGATTTTTTAGGCCCTGTTTTTCTCTTTGCTATCAGAGGATCGACCCCTGAAGAAACATACACAAAAATACCCAACACATCAGTAAAAAACAAGTTATCTTGAACTCAGAAACAAGACGTATTCCATAAAAAACATGAGTGACGGATTTCCCGGTGGCTTCTGTCGTGATTCCCGGAAGAGGATTGGACGTTGAAATATCCGGAAAAGAAGTCCAACAACTGGTCGACCGTTTAAAATAAAGATTCTCCGGAGTATGGTTGTGGGTTATTCACTTTATCAATGCCCTGTGAAGCAATCTAAAAATTCACAGTGACAATTTCTAGACATACTAGAGGAAAAAAGAACAAAACTAGAAATTCAAAGTGGACTTGTGTAAATAAAAAAAAACTTGACTTGAGGTTACTTTACAAGTGTGAAGTACTTCACAAGAGGTGGTTCACAAGGTGCACCTCCCACCATAGCTACGGTCAACGGATTCGTTTGTCGTCCCGGACTACTCCGAGCAGCACGAAATTTTGCAACCTCACGGGTTATCATGTGAAATAACGCGAAAAAATAATTAAAGGTTAGTACTTTCAGTGCTTATAGTGCCGCTCCGGACGACAAACGAATAGACCTAATAATTGAATGTTTGTTTACAACAATCTCCCGCGCTAAATGAATTTGATACCATTACACACGTAGTCCTTGAGATAGCCAGGTGGCTTTCTCACTCGTTGTGATCTGCGGAGAGAAATTTCTTCTTTTGCGGTATTGGTGGCGGGATTGTTGAGAAATATCTGTCTCTTCTTGAGTGTTTGTGTTGGATGATAATTGACTGGAGTGGACTTCGTGAGCTTGACCTTCCGCAGATTCTGTTGACCGAGACGGAGGTCCTTGATTAATTTTGCTAGGGATAACCAGACTGACTTTTCCGGTTGATGTTGTTCACATAGGGGAGTTTGATTGTCATTTCTTGTTTCGGCTTGAACTGTTATTTCTTGTTTCGGAACCAAAGAACTCTAGTCTGATCGACATGTCTCTTAACGTCAGGACCGTCGTCGAGTTCAACGTTGTAGTGAAGCTGTTCTAATTTTTGTGAAACCACTCCAAATTTCCACGTTTGTTTGTTTCTTAGGTAGTATCTAACTTGAACTCTATCCCCAGTTTGAAATCGTCTGACTCCGCAACTTGGGGAAGACAGTGTTTTAATGTCAGGAGGAAATATCGCATCCATTTTCAAACGCAATTTCCTTCCAAGATAAATTTCTCCAGGTCTTTGACCGTTTGCTAGCGGTGTCACCCGAAGTTTCAGCAATATCTCTCTGAGACGTGATTGAAAAGATAAACCTGAAGTAGCCATGGTGGCGAATTTTCTTTTAATTGTTTAAATTTGACGCTCTACAAGTCCGTTGGTGGCTGGAGACCGTGTCGAACAGAACTGTTTAAATAAATCACTCGTGAATGTGGATGCAGTATCAGAAACAAGTATCTTGGGGAACCCATGGAAACTGAAAATTCCACGCAGGAATTCGACAGTGGAAGGAGGCGTAGGTGGCTCTCGGGAGAGCCTGATTTCAGGCCATTTCGACTTTCCATCCACGAGTACTAGAAGATAGTATCCATTAACTGGGCCTGCGTAGTCGATGTGCACTGAAAAACTTTTTTTCAGCTTATTTCACTTTTATTTGTTTTGTTTGCCATAGATTAGCACAGAATAAGTAAATAAAAGTGAATTAAGCTGAAGAAACCTTTTTTGGATGGCTCTCATATCTTCTTTTAGGCACTCAATGGGTTTTCTTAAAAAATTGCGAAGGACAAGAGTAAACTGAGCAATAAGTATGAAACTACGTTACTTCATCCAGTTTTAGAGGAATTTGCCAGGCGCTGATTGCGACGTTGCTATTGTAGTCCTACTTTGAATGGTTGTCAAAAATGGGCAATTTTGAAAATATCTTGATATTTTCCCTGATTACTCCAAGAATAATTCACTAACCCCAGACAAAATGTCCTTGATCCCACAGAAAAAAGAGTGCTCTTTTTAGTGATCTCGTTGGATTTTACCTAGGTCGCTTATTTCCCAAGTTACAACTGTTTTTCTTGTTGCAAAATTAAGTTCCTTGAGAGCCTAATCCACAAAATGTGGGTTTCAAAACGGCCAAGCCCTTGAACTTCATTTCCCTATTTTAGCGTTTTAGAGCGGGTTTAGGGTTTGTAGCGGATGTTGGACTTTAATCGAAAACGCACAGATAGAACACGCTCAAGACGCTGCACTAAAATCAGCTTATTATCGAGGAAACTTAATTCCCGAAGTATTGGTGATATAGTCAGGGGTTTGGGCCCTTCAAACCAAATTTAAAGAGAAATAAACGCGGGCCTACTTCGAAAGGCACCAAGTGTCAGATTTTGGCTTCTTGGCTCAAAAAGTCAGTTGCTGACATTTTTTCGTGGCAGAAAATTCTTGTTCTTGGGACCAAATTAGAGTTTGTTTCATGAAAAGTCCGTTCTCAGAGTAATTATGTCCAGTTTTTGGCCTCTTTTTGGTCAATTTCTGGGGCTCTGTTTGATGCTAAGTTCCGATTGGCCGACCATTAGAATCACATAATGATCAACAATTTAGCTATCGATGAGATTTTTGGTCAGAAAATTAAGTTTCGTCTCTAATAAGCTGATTCAAAACGTAGTAGATGTCATCTGATCTGGATAAAAATATACTCTTATAGCGTTTTCCATTTGCATAAAATTCCGCTCTGGAGCCGAGCATTTTTACCCGCCTTCTCAATTATGTCATATGGTAACGGAGAAGACGGGTGGAAATGCTCGGCTCTAGAGCGGAATTTTATGCAAATGTATAACGCCATTAAATAGAAAATATTGTGCTCTTTTCAATGGGCTCATTATTTTCGCCATTGCATCAAGCGTGCAACAAGCTATTTCTATTTTTTAAAAATAAAAAATAAACAAATAAAAATAAATAAATAAGCGGATATCTCGGATATCCGGGTCGCTTTTTGTTCACCCTGTATTAGTAACACTTCTCCTGCCGAGAAACTGGCATGTGATTCCCTCGGAATATGAATGAATCCCTCAGGCCGTATTGAGTGTTTTCTTTTTTTAATGTTGAATAACTTGGTTTTCCTACATAACTTTTATCAGGAAATGACAGGTATGATAGAACTGAACATCTTATACGTTTAACGCTACTTACGTGCCTTTTAGCCGCCTTGGAGAAAGTCAGCGGATGCTTATTAGAATCTACAAGAAAACCTTAACTCTTCTATAAGGAGACTAAAAGATGGACGAATTCGGAGGATGTATTTTTAAACTGTAAAATGTAAATCAAAAAAGTAAATTACCTTCTCACCAATTCATTTTTTTTTTTTTTTTTTTGTTTCAACTCACGTATTTGAAACAGAGAATCGTTCTATTAATAGCTTCTCTATAATTCTTCCAAAAGCCCCAACAAGCGATTTAATTAAGTTCTAATTAAGCCCTTGAGAGTGAGAAAGAGGGGAATAGAGATGGAGGAAGATTGAATAGCCCGGGAAAGGTGGTGAAAAACTTCGATAATGTATTCACTACCGGTCGAGAAGAATGATATCATTCCGTTAATTGAATTTATAAAAGTTATTATCGCGTTAACCCACCCCATTTCCATTTTTTTCTGTTATTTATTGTTTTAAAAATTAATTACACTTATTTTTTCTACGCCATTTGCCTCGATTTGTATTTTTTTTTATATTTCGGGTATAGTGGATATAAGTTTTGGGATGTCCGAGGAAGCTCTACTATGAACCTAAAAGATATAAATTATGAGGCAAACTACAAATTGACTGGAAAATGTGCTCAAATTCACGGCATGTTTACCAGAATATTAAATGTAGGATTCTACAGTGCTATCCAATGGAAAAAAAACTCCTTCTTTTTGTCAGAAAAATAAAAAAAGTCAAAAGAAGTAACTCTAAAACTCTAACAAGCGAAGTTTTGAATCATTACACTTTGAAAAAGCAGGAAATTGTTCACTTTTCATCTTAAGTTATAAACTAGGCAAGCACCGTTCGTTTTTGTCATAAACTCAGCAATAATGCCGACGGGCACCTATCGTTTAGAAATTTTATTGCCACATTTTTATCGGCATCTGTTGGCACTCTTGTTCGAGTGTTATTGAGTCTTCGCCTCGGGTTTTATTACTTTTATTTTGCCCCGGCATGAAAGTCCTGTAATCATATTTATTTATCGGTCTTATATACTTTTTGTTTAGGGCGACAGTCATTTTGATCAATGGCGGCCGTCCAAATTAAATTTTTGTGATAAACTGCATTCTTCCTGATAATGAACCCAAGAGCACGGAACAATAGACAAGGCCGATGCAGTAGTACGGGTTTATCACTATTTATATAATGAATGATAGTCATTAGATCACCCTTTGAGACTCAACGGTTCAATTATTCAATTATTTTCAATTCTTTGACTTCACCGGTAGGAACTAAGCGGTAGTGAAGGTTCAATGGCGGAGAAGCCTGATTTGGCAACCACAACGACTGTTTTTCTCAAGATCCTAGCTTATTTAACTCTGAAGAAACATTAAATACATACAAATAACCTAGATTTCAAAAGTCTGTAGAAGGCCAGAAACTATAGATATCTTGAACGTGGAAAAAAAGCCGTCTTCTGATAAACAGGAGTGAAGGATTTCCCGGGGGATTCTGGTGTGTTATCCTTGAACGAAATATCTAGAGGAGCGATCTAGTTAGTAATCCACGCATGGTCCAGGCGCGGGGTTCAGAGTCAGAGGAAGGCTTCATCCTTCTGTAGCAAAGCCAGCTCCCACGTTTTCTAACAATGATGACTGCTGGGCAGTTTCTTGAACATGCTAAAAACCAAGTGCGGTGAAATAAAGCCATTTTCCTTTTCCTTCTATCGTTGGCTTAATATAACAATTAGAGCGCCTGAACAAGCACTTGTTATCCTATTCGTTATTTCCCACGAATTGTTTGCTGGCATGTGCCTGCGACGCGTGGCACGAGTAAGCCCAAGAGCAAAATTGATTTCAACTGGAAATCCTATGCCATTCCGGCTTAACAATCAAATATAACTTTTTTTTTCAAATACACCGGGATAAAAAACTCGTCGTAAGCGAGAAATGTTAAGGTACACTCCAGAGGCTACTGAGAACGCAAAGGAGGCAGAGAAGAAAAATAAAGATAGAGAATGGGTTGAAGTTTTTCCATCTAAAAGTTTTAATTATGGAAGGTGTGGCTTCCTATTGAAACTCTGTAAGTTGGAGTTAGGCCTTTAAAAAATGTTCTTCCGTTCAAGAAATATTAGCCCCCGGTAGTTCTACTGCCTTCGCTAGTGCATAGCTGATACACATAATTATGATTACATCGTTTAGCTGAATGTGACCACTTAAAAAAAAATAAATGAACGAATTAAGTAAACAAAATTTTTGGGAGCGGGTTCCCACTTTCGTGGCAGTAGTGCCTCATAAGTTGTTTAAAACTAGACTGATATGTTTATGCAAAATTATGAAATTTGTCCGTGAATTACTCAGAAAAAAACAAGACAGTATAAGAAAGTGTTTTTACATAATTGATCTCTTGCTCAATACTGTGCATTTCATTTTGAAAATTCACTATTTTTGATCATGGCTTTAGTTTTGTTGTCTGTATGTATATCCTTGTTCACACTGGTGGAGCAAGTGAACACCCTCACTCAATAGAGTTGAGGTGGAGGGAGCCCTCAAGCAACCACTTATTTGAGAAGCGCATTTCATAGATGGATGGAGTGCCAAGTTCCCTTGAGTGAGTGCTGGGTTCTCTTCACTCATTAAGTCCGTTCCATTGTTTTGCTAGTGCTACACTAGTGTAGAAAACCATGTGATTTCATTGACTTATTCTGAAAAATTGAATGGAACCAGATGATTTTTTTCAAAAATGTGGCACTCGCGAAACAATGGAACGGACCTATTATAAAAATTGAGTGAGCCCTCAACCATCGAACGGGTCAGAACCAACGATATATAAACCTAGATTGCTCACAGCGAACTGGAGGGAGAGGTCGTCCCCTGATAATCAATCACCCTCTCCCTCAGTCAGTTATGGCAAGACGGTTCTTATTTTGAAACTCCGCCCCTCCCATCCACTTGGGAACTTACTGATTGCCACTCTTTATCAGCAGTGATGAGCAATCCAGTTCTTTTATACATCGTTGGCCTTGCCTCTTCTGTGAAAAAAAATCAGGGCCTAAAATTCCAAAAATTGTGCAGGTTTGACACTAATTCGTGGGCTCGGCTACTTGTAAAACAATTTTCGCAGTTTGGCTGCTCAAAAGCAAAACCATGTGGGGTTTGTCTCCTTCAAAACCAAATTTTCTTCGGTTCAACTGTTAGAAGAAAAATTATAAAAAATCGGTCGTTGACACTTCGCGGATTACGTAATTACGTAATTTCGCGGACTCGGGCCCTGAAATCCCAAATTTAGCAAGTTTTGCTCCTTAAAAGAAAAACATTTTTACGGGTTTGACCCTTGGATTACTTTACGAGGTATGTTAGGGTCTTCTCAGACATTCGCCGGCTCGGCTATTGAAAAAACGCCTGTGATTGGCTCTTTCATGAAAGAAATTTCATGGATTTAGCACATGAAAACATAAATTTCATGGCTTTGAAAATTAAAAAAAAAAAAAAATTGATACCGAGTGATAGGCCCTCTCTCGGAAAGCCAAAACGAAATTTTGCCCAAATCCCAGAGTTTGGCTTGGTTTGGTTTCTCCAATACCAAATTTTCTTCTGTTGTCTCAAGTAGGAAGAGAGAAAAAAAATGTCACTTCGTTCACTCTTATAGGGACGCATTATCGCGTATTCGGTGCCTGATACAACGATATATAAAAGAACTGGATTGCTCATCACGGCTGATAAAGACCATCTGATAATAGCCATCAAATAAGCTCCCATAGAGGATGAGAGGGGTGGAGTTTCAAAGTAAGTGCCATATTGCTTTAACTACACAAGGAGAGGGACAGGGTGATTGTTTACCAGGGGACGACCTGCCCCCTCCACGCCCCTCCAGTCATCTGTGAGCAATCCAGGTTTATACAGGGTGTTCGGTAATTGGATGCTCAGAGAAAATATGGTGATAGTACACGTCATTTGCGATCAAGTTCACTATTTGACGTTTTTCGAAATTCAGCTTTGCTTCCGAGATATAACTCATTTTGTGTATTTTCTACTAACCCCTATGTTTTTCCGATAAATGCCCTCCTCACGCTCATCAACAGGTGCTAGACTAAAAGTAAATAGCTCATTGGAAAGAGCACAAAATTTCCTTTGAAATGAGCTATAAAATGGATAAAATGATCCGAGATCGACAGTGGTAGGGCATCCGATTTCCGAAGCAAACTTGTTATTCGTATTTTCACACATTTTTCCTAGGCGATTTTCACCTTTCCGTAAAAAAAAAATCATTTTTTTCCATTCATGGGAAAAACTTCTTCATTTGGTGAGCTTTTAAATGACGTGCAACAATTGCATATTTCTTGGATTTCCCGAGGAGAAATGACGAATAAACTAAAAAAACACAGACACGGAAGTCAAATTCATCGACTGTTTTCATTACTTCTTTTTCTCAGAAACTGCTCGCAGCCTGCTGATTTTCTGCTTCATGGAGGCGGGTTAACTGAAACCAGATCCTTTCATTTTCGAGCAGTTAATGAAAGACAATAAAATTGGAATTAGATGGATCTGATAGCGCCCAGTAGCGACACTGGAAGACCTTCGAATCAGAGAGAATTCGAACGTTGTGCGACGAGCTCAGAAATCGCCCTCGTAATCGAAGGTTTACGTGCCACGAGCGGAGTCAGGCGGTGTGTCCCTAATGCCTATTGTGCAAAAGGGAAGACGGTGGCCACTTTGAGCAATTATTATAAAATGTTATTCCTTCTTTTTTTTCAAGTATTTGTCTTCCAAAATCCATCTAATTTCAATTGTTGTCTTTCATTTAAAGCTGGCTTCTTCATGGCGCGCCAGTGACCATGATCTAGTAGCTGATGTCAGTTGACTGGCCCCATGTAAACATCTGCTGACGCCAGTCCCGTGCCAGTCCAGTAAAAAAAATTCCCACCATTCGACTTACACTGGAAGTAGCCAGTGAGCATTCTAGGGTCTCCCACCCCAAAAAATGAACTGGTGCCATCTGCTGGTACCGTGTGAACGAAATTTTCATCCTCCAGTCCAGCATTCACTTATCATATCAGTCATTTTTACGCTTGTTATCTGATATTCATCGTTTTGAACTCTGCTGACTGGCACCGGTAACTTGAATCGTCTAAACGGACTGGCGCAAATCGGCAGGCTCCAATAACTGGTGCCTTTAGAAGCTTTTAGGCTCCAATAACTAGTGATGGGTCAAGGGAAAAAACCCAGTGGGAATATTCCCGTTTTTGGGGAAAAAACCCGGTTTTTTCCCAAGTAAGTATTTTCCCACCCGAATTGGGTTTTTATTCGTTCAATTTGAATAGAACTTATCACTGCAGAAATTAGAGAATTCAGCCTCGAAGCATGAGTTTTTTTCCTCGCGCAGCCTCTTGTAACTATTCTGTCATTGTAAAGACGAATCGCAACGAATTGCAACGATGAGAGAGAAAAGTCATCACCATCGTCTGACAATGGACGCTCCATTTCATCCACGAGGTCATCATTCGTCCACAGTCGTTTCTTCTTTGTACAGCACATTTTTTGCTACGCTCAAAAACGGCGCTTTTAGTATTTGGTCAACCTATCCATCAAGTTATTTTCAAAATATAGAAGCAAACAAACATGAAAATTCGATTTTTCTAATAACAGTCGATTAGGAAATGTCAGAATTCCATCGGTGCCCTGACCCCCCCCCCCTCACCTCCAATCACTTTCCTGAAACAAGAGGACTAATACAACAGCCCACAATGTTTACTTGAAACATTATTTTGGTGCTAACTCCATTCATAGAAACAATGTCATGTAAAGAACTGGATGGACTCCAAAAAAAAAAAAAATACGTTAGAAGAACCCCTGGAGTCTCAGAGACGTATAACATTTTACAAAAAAGTTTGTGACTCATTTTCCCAATAACAAGTGCCAGTCGACTGGCTCGCTTACTGGCATCGTGTAAACCAGCCGTTACTGTTTAACCCTGACAGGTACCCCTGGAATTTTAACGCTTAACGAACCCTATGCGTCTCTAAGACGTATATTCAAATTGAGCACTTGTATGTTAGTACTCTTCAGTTCCTAATCAATTTTTTTTGTGTGGCTGGGATAAACTAGTCCTTTCTTGCCTTTTTTCCAACTCAGAATTAATTATCTACCCTCAAGAAGTTCAAGATTTGGAATTTTAGGCGGGAAAAAGAGAGAAACCACAATTACATCGTATTTATAAAGGACTTTTATTTCTTTCATCATATTTGGGCAGTGACTACGTAGGTATTCTGTCATTGTAAAGACGAATCGCAACGAATTGCAACGATGAGAGAGAAAAGTCATCACCATCGTCTGACAATGGACGCTCCATTTCATCCACGAGGTCATCATTCGTCCACAGTCGTTTCTTCTTTGTACAGCACATTTTTTGCTACGCTCAAAAACGGCGCTTTTAGTATTTGGTCAACCTATCCATCAAGTTATTTTCAAAATATAGAAGCAAACAAACATGAAAATTCGATTTTTCTAATAACAGTCGATTAGGAAATGTCAGAATTCCATCGGTGCCCTGACCCCCCCCCCTCACCTCCAATCACTTTCCTGAAACAAGAGGACTAATACAACAGCCCACAATGTTTACTTGAAACATTATTTGGTGCTAACTCCATTCATAGAAACAATGTCATGTAAAGAACTGGATGGACTCCAAAAAAAAAAAAATACGTTAGAAGAACCCCTGGAGTCTCAGAGACGTATAACATTTTACAAAAAAGTTTGTGACTCATTTTCGAAGCTTTTTGAAGATTTTATCACTGCCCTTCCTGATAGCAAACTAACCGAGGAAAGCATTCCTTGAGTGTCAACCCTTCCCCACTCTTATGAAAAGAATGACAGCTGTTTTTTTTCGACTCTACGTCTCGCGGACGTAGAAGGTACCTGTCAGGGTTAAGATAATCAAGATTCTAGTTTCAGTTAACCCACCTTCATAAGTAGAAAATCGGCAGGCTCCAATAACTGGTGCCTTTAGAAGCTTTTAGGCTCCAATAACTGGTGCCTTTAGAAGCTTTTAGGCTCCAATAACTGGTGCCTTTAGAAGCTTTTAGGCTCCAATAACTGGTGCCTTTAGAAGCTTTTAGGCTCCAATAACTGGTGCCTTTAGAAGCTTTTAGGCTCCAATAACTGGTGCCTTTAGAAGCTTTTAGGCTATCCATTATATGGTGCCTTTAGAAGCTTTTAGGCGCCAATAACAAGTGCAGTCGACTGGCTCGCTAACTGGCGCGTGTGTAAACCTGCCGTTACTGTTTAACCCTGACAGGTACCCCTGTGGCATTTTAACGCGTAACGAACCCTATGCGTCTCTAAGACGTATATTCAAAATTGAGCACTTGTATGTTAGTACTCTTCAGTTCCTAATCGCTCCTATTGTCTGGCTGGATATAAACTAGTCCTTTTCTTGCCTTTTTTCACTCAGAATTAATTATTTACCCTCAAGAAGTTCAAGATTTGGAATTTTTAGGCGGGGAAAAAGAGAGAAACCACAATTACATCGTATTTATAAAGGACTTTTATTTCTTTCATCATATTTGGGCAGTGACTACGTAGGTATTCTGTCATTGTAAAGACGAATCGCAACGAATTGCAACGATGAGAGAGAAAAGTCATCACCATCGTCTGACAATGGACGCTCCATTTCATCCACGAGGTCATCATTCGTCCACAGTCGTTTCTTCTTTGTAGAGCACATTTTTTGCTACGCTCAAAAACGGCGCTTTTAGTATTTGGTCAACCTATCCATCAAGTTATTTTCAAAATATAGAAGCAAACAAACATGAAAATTCGAATTTTTCTAATAACAGTCGATTAGGAAATGTCAGAATTCCATCGGTGCCTGACCCCCCCCCCTCACCTCAATCACTTTCCTGAAACAAGAGGTCTAATACAACAGCCCACAATGTTTACTTGAATACATTATTTTGGTGCTAACTCCATTCATAGAAACAATGTCATGTAAGAACTGGATGGACTCCAAAAAAAAAAAATACGTTAGAAGAACCCCTGGAGTCTCAGAGACGTATAACATAAACAAGTGCCAGTCGACTGGCTCGCTTACTGGCATCGTGTAAACCAGCCGTTACTGTTTTACCCAGACAAGGTACCCCTGGGAACTTTTACGCTAAACGAACCCTATGGCTCTCCTAAGGAGCTATATTCAAATTGAGCACTTGTATGTTAATCCTCTTCAGTTCCTAATCATTTTTTTTTGTGTGGCTGGATAAACTAGTCCTTTCTTGCCTTTTCCACTCAGAATTAATTATTTTACCCTCAAGAAGTTCAAGATTTGGAATTTTAGGCGGGAAAAAGAGAGAAACCATAATTACATCGTATTTATAAAGGACTTTTATTTCTTTCATCATATTTGGGCAATGACTAGGTAGGTATTCTGTCATTGTAAAGACGAATCGCAACGAATTACAACGAAGAGAGAGAAAAGTCATCACCATCGTCTGACAATGGACGCTCCATTTCATCCACGAGGTCATCATTCGTCAACAGTCGTTCTTCATTTGTGGAGCTCATTTTTTGCTACGCTAAAAACGGGCGCTTTTAGTATTTGGTCAACCTATCCATCAAGTTATTTTCAAAATACAAAATAAATAAAAAATGTATAGAAGCAAACAAACATGAAAATTCGATTTTCGAATAACAGTCGATTAGGAAATGTCAGAATTCCATCGGTGCCCTGACCCCCCCCCCTCGCCTCTAATCACTTTCCTGGAAAACAAGAGACTAAACATTATTTTGGTGCTAACACCATTCATAGATGCCAGTCGACTGGCTCGCTTACTGGCATCGTGTAAACCAGCCGTTACTGTTTAACCCTGACAGGTACCCCTGGAATTTTAACGCTTAACGAACCCTATGCGTCTCTAAGACGTATATTCAAATTGAGCACTTGTATGTTAGTACTCTTCAGTTCCTAATCAATTTTTTTTGTGTGGCTGGGATAAACTAGTCCTTTCTTGCCTTTTTTCCAACTCAGAATTAATTATTTACCCTCAAGAAGTTCAAGATTTGGAATTTTAGGCGGGAAAAAGAGAGAAACCACAATTACATCGTATTTATAAAGGACTTTTATTTCTGTCATCATATTTGGGCATTGACTAGGTAGGTATTCTGTCATTGTAAAGACGAATCGCAACGAATTACAACGATGAGAGAGAAAAGTCATCACCATCGTCTGACAATGGACGCTCCATTTCATCCACGAGGTCATCATTCGTCCACAGTCGTTTCTTCTTTGTACAGCTCATTTTTTGCTACGCTCAAAAACGGCGCTTTTAGTATTTGGTCAACCTATCCATCAAGTTATTTTCAAAATATAGAAGCAAACAAACATGAAAATTCGATTTTTCTAATAACAGTCGATTAGGAAATGTCAGAATTCCATCGGTGCCCTGACCCCCCCCCCCTCACCCCTAATCACTTTCCTGAAACAAGAGGACTAATACAACAGCCCACAATGTTTACTTGAAACATTATTTTGGTGCTAACTCCATTCATAGAAACAATGTCATGTAAAGAACTGGATGGACTCCAAAAAAAAAAAAAAAATACGTTAGAAGAACCCCTGGAGTCTCAGAGACGTATAACATTTTACAAAAAAGTTTGTGACTCATTTTCGAAGCTTTTTGAAGATTTTATCACTGCCCTTCCTGATAGCAAACTAACCGAGGAAAGCATTCCTTGAGTGTCAACCCTTCCCCACTCTTATGAAAAGAATGACAGCTGTTTTTTTTCGACTCTACGTCTCGCGGACGTAGAAGGTACCTGTCAGGGTTAAGATAATCAAGATTCTAGTTTCAGTTAACCCACCTTCATAAGTAGAAAATCGGCAGGCTGCGAGCAGTTTCTGAGAAAAAAACGTAGTGGAAAACGACGCTGAATTTGAATTCCGTGTCTGTGTTTTTTTTAGTTTATTGGTAATTTCTCCAAGGGAAATCCAAGAAATAAGCAATTATTGCACGTCATTTGAAAGCTCACCAAATGAGGAAGTTTTTCCCATGAATGGAAAAAAATAATTTTATTTGACGGAAAGGTGAAAATCGCCTAGGAAAAATGTGTGAAAATACGAATAACAAGTTTCCTTCGGAAATCGGCTGCCCTACCACTGTCGATCTTGGATCATTTTATTCATTTTATAGCTCATTTCAAAGGAAATTTTGTGCTCTTTCCAATGAGCTATTCACTTTTAGCCTAGCACCTGTTGATGAGCGCGAGGAGGGCATTTATCGAAAAAACAAAGGGGTTAGTAGAAAATACGCAAAATGAGTTATATCTAGGAAGCTAAGCCGAATTTCGGAAAACGTCAAATAGTGAACTTGATCGCAAATGACGTGTACTATCACCATATTTTCTCTGAGCATCTAATTTCCGAACACCCTGTATATCGTTGGCCTGATATCACATTTTTTTCGAAATTTAGCTTTCGCTCTCTAAGAACCACTTTTTGCCGGGTTGTAATTGTGAAATTTTATAGGAAAAGTCCTCTTATTCGACGGCTGAGCACCATATTTCACTGGGTTTGTTATTAAAACCAAAATTTCACGGTGTTTGGCCTTTGAAAACCTGATTTCGAGATGTTTGAGCCTCTCCACACGGCTTCGAGGAACGTTCATAAATACGGGCCTTAGTGGTTACCGTGGGACAAATAAATAAGGAGTTGCCGTGTTGGGCGACAGGTCAAGAGAAATGACTGAGTTGGGTGACGTATAAAGAAAGGCTAGGAAAGGTACAAGTCTAGTTGGGCGACAGATTAAATAAGAATTTCTCAGTTACTTTTGAGTTGCGTTGTCGTGTGGTGTTATTTTTTTATGGTTGACGGAGCTAGATGCTGAAATTTCTCTTGTCGCTAGTTTCAACACGGTTTAACAGAAATGTCCCCTGCTGCCCTTTCCGTTTCAGCGTTGAATATCATTTTGCTATGAAGTTTGATGTTTTTTCATGACTGTGATTGATTTTTTAACGAATTAAAACTTCTCAATTTTCACCGGTCATGATACTAGGAACTGTCAGTTCCTTGCCGTTTTCATCCATCGACAATATTTTGACTGCCCAAGAAACAGAATAAACTGAAAGCTATACAGATTATTAAGAATGTAAACAAAGATGAAAGATGATCTTGATCGCTCCCCTTTTTAGGGGCTATCGTCCAACTCGGAATTTTCTGT
The DNA here is from genome assembly GCA_038030265.1 of Corythucha ciliata. NCBI lineage: Eukaryota > Metazoa > Arthropoda > Insecta > Hemiptera > Tingidae > Corythucha > Corythucha ciliata. The sequence goes on from CM075943.1 coordinate 38,028,475, forward strand.
AATCCGCCCTTTTGACCATCGTCCTACTGACCAACGTCTAATAAATCAACATTGAAACAATTAATTTTATTAAGTTTTGTAATATTATTATCATTGTTCAAATGATCACAAATCTGCTTGTTGTTTTGAGAATTAACAGGGAAAACAAGAGGGAGGGCCCCTAAATCAGAGAACAACAATTCAGCACTCGGATACTCATTATGAAACCATAACAAAGCAAGGTGAAGTCAAACCTCACCCGCATTGTCGTTTGGTATTAAGTGCAACACTAAAACCTGAAATCGGGGTAGCATTACATACAACTTAACGCGCCCCCCGCACACTAATGAATCCATTTTGGAAATAAATTCCTTGAACACAGCGTGGGCACCCTTCATCATCGCCCCTTGAATGCGTGAATGCATACACTAACGCTGTCATAGTCTCTATTTCTGATTAATTTGTTGGTTGAAAGGGGTTATGGAGAGTTGAACACATGTTAACTGGCGTAAATCATCACATACAATGAAATAACGAGGCGAATGGCGGACCGCGGACGAGCATTTCGTGAGAGAGGGGGTACCTTGAAAATATAAAAACGCATAGTCATTGTCGGCAACCAATGTGGCACCATTGTGGGAAAAGAATGTTTTACGAGAGTTTGACATGGAATAAAATTCAAGTTTACAACTGACGGGAGGAAGCGAAAGAGGGAGATAACTCAAAGGAACAAATTTTTTAAGCCACATTGCGTGAAACAAGATAATTCTTGTGAAAAGTAAGCTGAGTCTTTCTCGTAAATTACTAAACTTCACCGTTTAGTAAAGTCCCATTTACTGTTACCGTTAACAGTCCTGTCTGTAGTGATAACCTGTCAAAAACTGAAAATGTATACAAACAAACTTTAGTCAATGGTATTACCATAATAGGTATATACCTCGACGTTACGTATTCGAGGTATGTACTATACAATAGACAATTGAAAACATTTGTTGCGTTACGTTTTTCAGCCGTATTTTTTCGGGAACTGCTCGGAAAAACTGATGAAATTTTATAATTTCTTGACAGTGCCACCTCTTCTTATGCATACAGTTAATGATATCTCAGTAGAGTGTAATTTTGAAACCTCGCTATAGTGGGAGACCTTCGCCGAAAAGAGGAAAATAATGTCTGACGAGCAAAATGTAAGAAATGGTTGCCATTCCCCTCTACCCACGCCCCTGCTATTTCTTCGCCGAGTAATATTACGTTTTAGGTCAAGAATTATCAATTTTCATATCCTGGGGTACTTTTGCATGTCATAACGGGAAAACATCCACTGTCGTTCATGGATAGCTCGCCTTTTTGCCCCTTCCAAATTCCATTCTGTCTTTACTCCTCTTGGCGAGAGGCTTAGGCTAACGGTTTCGTGTCAACATCTGTATCAACCCCCAAGACTATTTAGAGCTATAGGATTAGCAATGCGAGTCAATATTAGCGAAACTGACCGAGAATAGATGGCTGATACTATTATTATTCTTATCCCACTCTTGAAATCGCAACTTGAGCCTTCAGCCAAAATTCAGACCACGTTTTGTGTAATATTTTTCTCGCAGTTTCTGCTACAGGTTTAATCAAAGAAAATGGTAAAGCACAGAAAGTGTTTTATTGTATTCCACAATTATCGATAGTGCAAGTGCTCAGTGATTTCAAGATTAGCAATCTCATCGTTTCCTAGAAAAGCGGTACCGTAATATTACGGTAGCCCTGTTATCAAGCCATAGTTGCCTATAGTGAGCTTTCATCGCGACGGGGTTGATAGACGTTTTTTCCATCGTAGTTCCAACTATTCGGTAGTATTTTCTTATTCAACATTAAAATATCGTCGTTTTCGGACAGTTTTAATTACAATTTTGCCACCGTCCAACGTCCAGTTAGTTTTCACGCTCATTGTAAACAAAAAACATTCACAGTCAAAAACCGTTGATAAACAGTTCATCACCGCCATCCGTTCAAATTTCCATAACTCCAAATTCAAAATCCAAAATAATCAATAATTTTCCTTTTTAACCACAAATTAGCGTTTTTTTTGTTTTCACATCAGTGTTTTTTCTCAATCTTATCGGTGAGTTAACAAATTTTCCCCCAGTTTATGGGAATTAGCGATTTCCTCCAATTTAACCGGGAATTCGTGATTTTAGCCGCTAAGAGATTTTCCCCAACTTTATCCGTGAATTAGAACTTTTCACTTTTAGCCACATGAATTGAGAGCTTTTTTCACATTGAGCCATGAACTTGCGTTCGGAATATAAACCGAGAATTCATGTTATCGAATTAGCGCTTTTTGTCAAAACCACTGGTGAATTTATCATAGATTTTTCACTATTTTATCCGTGAATTAGCGCGTTTCTTAATTTTAAACGCGAATTACTGTTTTACTTTACACTTTACCCACGATTTTAGAGCATTCTCTCAATTTTAGCCGTGAAGAAACGTTTTTGTACCGCGCGAAATAGCTGTAAATTTTTCTTAATTCTATCTGCGATTTAGCCCTTTTTCTCACTTCTGTCCGAGAATCAGATATTTTTCTCAATAATTTCAGCCGTGAATTAGCCATTTATCTCAATTTTTTCAGCCCCAAATTAGCGTTATTTTCAGTTTTGGTCCTTACTAAGTGAGCACGAATATTAGCGCTTTCCAATCTTTTATACGCTTACTCGCCCCAAGAACAGCACATAAGTGTGCCTTCTCAATTTTAGCCACCCACGAGGAGGCGCTAACTGCAGCGTTTTCCTCTTGCACAAAAATCCGAGGGGCACCAAAATCCAACATTAAAAATGATAATTGACCACGAGCAGGCCACTGCTTGTGAAAGGCCCAGCGGGCCACTTCTTCGTTCGCGGGCCCTGGGTTGGCCGGTCTAGTCCCACTTAGGCGCCTATCCAGATGTTCACACTTTTTCACATTTTTTCGTCTCACTTCGGTGCCTTCGGTGCCCCCCCCCCTCCAAAAAAAAGCAACCTGAAAATCCTTCCTACTTCGGCGCCTTAGCTTAATCTGTTGGTGTAGTGACTTCAGTTCAGGAATCTTCATATACTTTAGGAATTCTTTCATCCTGTCGTTCTCTAACTCTTTTCCTACATTATCGGTCGCGGTCAGGGGTGTCAGGTTGGTTGGTAGGCAAACAAAGTTCACTAGTTCAATTGGTTCAATCATCACTGCTCAGTTGTTGTCGTCAAGGTGACTTGGTGAAGGGAGGTCGTTTGCCCTCCAACCAGTGTAACCTCCTTAGCAACTTGACCGCGACCGATACCACTGACCTTTTCACTTCTAAATGCACTTGCACACCAGATGTCGGGCATTTAGAAGTGAAAAGGTCAGTGTTACAATGTAGGAAAAGAGTTAGGGAACAGGATGAAAGAATTCCTTAAGTATATGAAGATTCCTGAACTGAAGTGGAATAATTAATTGACAAATGCCTTGAGTTTGTTACAACTGTTCCCAAATTAGAATGTCTAAGGTCCTCTTGCGATGGCGAAGACGCTCTTATCGGTGAAGTCAACTAAGTGTCCCCGCTCTGCCACATGTCCATGTGTTTTTTCCATGTAAATCAAAGTCTGTGAGGAGCAGTTCAATAACTCAAGGAGAAATTATTGAACCCTCAGCCCTCAGCCATATGTTCATTTTTTCGCGGTATTCGCGGCAAGTCACAAGTGGGAGCAATGGGAAGCTGAAAAATCGCATTCCAAGGAGAATGCGAGAGCCATCAGAGTCTGGTTTGGCAGTGGTAGTAGTAGTAGTATTCGTTTGTCGTCCAGAGGTGCACTATTAGCACTGAAAGTACTAACCTTCCATTATTTTTTCGCGTTATTTCACTTGATAACTCGTTAGGTTACAAAATTTCGTGCTGCTCGGAGTAGTCCGGGACGACAAACGAATAGAACTAGTCTGTCCACTTAGTGATGGATTCTCGAATGCGTTGCTTCATTTCGATAGTTCGATTTGTTCACTCCAGCGAGCACAGATAAGAAATAGAGGGAGTCAGGGAGTGTATTAATACGTCGGGGAAGTTTCGACTCATAATAAACCTTATCACCTTATCATCAACCCCTAGGACAGTTTGACATTATTGGTACAAATCCCACGTTTTAAGGCAGTTCAGTGTTTTTCACATATTTTTTAAGTTTCTCTACGTAATAATTAGTGTCGGGAAGACCTGATTCGCAATCGACAGGGGCTACTTGATTTTTTGAATCCGTCCGGGTTCAGATGAACATTATTTTCCTCACCTCTCTCTAGAATTCTAGATAACCAAAATGTCTTTTCACTCCGGCGCAGCTCTCTGTAAAAACACTTCGTGTAGTCAAATTGAATCGTTTATTTATGAGTTGATTATAATAAATTATGCTTTTGAAGTCATAACAGACGTGTTCGACACATTTACACCCTCCAGAGACCACCGTCAAAAGCACACGAATGTCGGGTTTGGTTTCTTCCGGGATTAGTGTACAGCACTTGTGAAACTGTGAGTATCACCATCACCCATGAAAACTTATTTTCTGGCCGTTGAGCTCACTACACTGTGTGTGTTTTTTTAAAAGTTTTTGGTGGGATTCAGTGTTCGGTGTACCAGAAACGACTGCCCTTTCTTCTTTGACATATTCGTATTCAATTCAGCCGCTACAGTTTTTCTGCGATGACTGCAATCTACTACGATCATCGTAGAACAATATCAACATGGTTTTTTTAAAGCTGGCTTCTCCTTCTTTGTGAGCCTTTACTTCGCCGGGCACCAAGTTCACGAGCCATTTTTCTAATCTCCGAAAAAATAAATAAATAAAAAGGCGAGGGACTATTCACTTTAACCAACACAAAAAATATCTAAACGAAACGGCAAAAGTTGGAGACTAGACTCCTCCTTACTTCTTCTAAACATTGAAAGGGGGTGAGGTGGGTGAAAAATCGAACCTCGCTTCCCCATCGTATAGAAAATGTGATGCAAGATATGTCTCAATTCCCCCTCTCTTAGTATCCAGTTTAGGGAGAAAATAAAGTGTTGGATGACGTTTCCCGTACATTGGTTTTTAGTAATTTGAAGCTAATCTTCCGCAGATGATACTTTCAGCTGTCAATGCCGTTTTACCGTTCAGCGAAAGCAGCAGTTTTTTATTTAAATTCGTTTCCAAACTTCAATGCTTTGACTTGTATGATCGTTTCCAATAGTTTTCTCACCCCATTATTTGGACTCCTAAAGAAAGGGAAGCGTGCCCATTTTTTTTTGTTTACGCTCCCTCTATTGTTTATCTGTGCTCGCTTGTTCACTCCATAGAGGTAAATAACTGGAGAAAGCCTGAATGGGCTGGGGGGTGTGTAGAAGGGTTGTGACAAATATGGCCGCCAAAGTACACCTTCAGAACCTTGAATTTACCTCTACATCGTCAGGTTATCAACAAAAATGCTCACCTCCCCCCTGAGATTAATGCAAAATTACAAAAAAAGAGCCCGAGTTAGAATGAACAAGGGGTATTTCGGGGAATTTGTTCGGTAAAAACTAAATAAAACTCGTCAACAGTCTCGTTCTCAAAGCGTGGACGACTTGATGTTCATACGATTTCATTGTAAATGTCATCGATCGTGGCACGTAGCCGTGTTTTCAAGTGTATTTTGGTGTTTATTTTCTAAAATAAGTGGCCCTGATCGCGTTCCATCAACATACTAGGAAAAATATTCCATGGGCAAGACAGTCACGAGTTCAGAAAGAGCCGCTCCGTCTCTTGAGGACTGCGAAACAAGGATTTGAACAAAAGTCGCCACACTCATGCAGTTCTCGCTGTGCTCGAACCACAGGTCTTCTCATTCGCAGTGCTGGTACATATAATGTTTCTGAATTAGTTTGTTTCTTTGCGAGCGATTATTATGTGAAATAAACGTTCGTGATTTCTTAGCCCTGTATTTCTCTTTGCTATCAGAGGATCGACCCCTGAAGAAACATACCCAAAAATACACAATACATCAGTAAAACACAAGTTATCTTGAACTCAGAAACATGACGTATCCCATAAAAAACATGAGTGACGGATTTCCCGTTGGCTTCTGTCGTGATTCCCGGAAGAGGATTGGAGCTACTTGCGCACGTTGAAATATCCGGAAAAGAAGTCCAACAACTCGCGCATGGTCGACCGTTTAAAATAAAGATTCTCCAGAGTATAGTTGTGGGTTATTCACTTTATTAATGCCTCGTGAAACAATCTAAAAACTCGCAGTGACAATTTCTAGACATACTGGAGGAAAAAAGAACAAAAATAGAAATTCAAAGTGGACAGGTGTAAATAAAAAACAACTTGACTTGAGGTTACTTTGTGGTTCACAAGGTGCACCTCCCACCATAACTACGGTCAACAAATTTCAAGCCCAAGCTTTCTCCATTCATTTTTATCTCTATGGTTCACTCCCACCAAAATTTTTTAAAGAACTCAACAATAAAAATTTTACTACGGGCGCTATGGTTGCGTATAGACGCTTCACAGTGATCATTAGTAGGAAATGAATAGTTATATATTGTCCTCTTCACATATTTTATTATTTATTTGGCGGAACTAGTTTTCGGCCCACGGAGCCATTATCAACGCCTTCCAACTTTGGGGTTTACATATGGGGGATACCCGTGTCTAAAATAAAAATAAATAAATAAATAAGTAAAAATTTAAAAATTCCCAATTTAAATAAATTACGAGTCAATCAAGTTAGTTAGAATCCCTAATTAAAACTTACTAATTTTCATAGCGTGTCAAGATATAGGCACCTATCACTTATAAAGACTAGACTAGTTTACAAATGAATAAATTATTTTAGGAACGTCCGAAGGCTAAACATTCTCGGTTCATGACTAGAGGAGGGGAAATTATCAGCTACGGAGGAGAGAAGAGACCCTGTTCCTTCGAGTTTGCCGTTCAGGCAGTGCGGGTTATTCATTAATTCTTTTCTTATGTACATTTTTTCCAAGATGTCCTGCCGACGTCCGTATAGCTCCGTAACGAGCAGTTGGGCACGGTGATCACCCATCTCACCACAGCCAATTATATGGGTGTAAAAAGCTGACCCAGACCTCGACAGATGCTCCTTGAAGCGCGTACGAAATTTACGACCCGTGTGTCCGCAATAAGATGCATTTCCACACGACCCACACTCCAGACAATAGACACCGCTTTTGTCCTGGGCTCTTGAGGAATCTTTCCCTTTACTTAACAAGTCCTTAAGCGTATTCTCGCTCTTGAAAGCAACGCTGTACCCTCTTGCCCTCAGCAAACGTTCAAGGCGCAGCGACAGCGCCCAGGAACGGCAGACGTACCCAACTTGGCAATTGAACGGCACGAGAAGAACTTTTCCTATGAAGTATTCAGGATTTTGAATACTTTGATAATTGCCCCTCTTCTAGTCATGAACCGAGAATGTTTAGCCTTCGGACGCTCCCAAAATAATTTATTCAGTTGTAAACTAGTCTAGTCTTTATAAGTGATAGGTGCCTATGTCTTGACACGCTATGAAAATTGGTAAGTTTTAATTAGGGATTCTAGCTAACTTGATTGACTCATAATTTATTTAAATTGGGAATTTTTTAATTTTTACTTATTTATTTATTATTTTTTATTTTAGACACGGGTATGCCCCACATGTAAACCCCAAAGTTGGAAGGCGTTGATAATGGCTCCGTGGGCCGAATACTAGTTCCGCCAAATAAATAATAAAATCTGTGAAGAGGACAATTATAACTATTCATTTCCTACTGATATACATCCTTCACAACGTCGCTGCACCAAAAGTAGAGTGATCATTAGTTCAAAAAAAAAAAAAAAAAAATTATTCCCGATGCGTTATTTTCAGAAGGGACAAGGGGGAAGCTCATTCCACAAAATTCAAGGGCGGGCGAAAGTCCATCTCTAAGTGGACAGACTAAAGTAAGCTCTAGCAAGCCCTCTGCCAGATCGCCAGCGTATACAGAGAGAATATTTTTTGTTCCAACAAGTGCCCTGCCCTCCAACAGGCTTTACTTTGGCTTTCTTTTTTTCAATTACCTACCGTAAGTACAAGTAGAGGGAGGTATTTTAGGTAGTATTATTGCGTTAGAGCAGAAGCATGAGATTGTTTTTTTTATTCATTTATTTATTACAAAAATAAAAAGATTTTTATTGATGTAGCTTGTTCCACGAACAAAAATATTCATTTTGAATTTTGTGTGCTACGCAGGCGCGTACAAACTCATAAGTCTAAGCAAAACTAATACTGGTATCTTGCCAAGTATAATTATGTATGAGGATAATAATGAGAGTGGGAGGCCCCGGTGGTGTAGGCATCCTCTTCTGAGAAGTCATGTTGTATACAGAGTGGATGCGTAAAAGTGTAACAAAAAAAAATGGATTAAATTAGACCTCATTTGAGATATATTTTTATGGTTTGGTGAGCGTTCATATTCAGTTCCATTCTGAGGACTGCTTCAGATGAGGCTTTAATGATTTTCACCATGCTGAAATTCGCAAGGATTGTTTGTATTTACAGGTAAAAATAAGCGATATTGAATAGAAAAATCACTCTTTTTTCTAAAAGATTGTCATTTCTGCCGAAAAATCGCCAATTAATTGAACCAATGCTCATGAGTATTTTTGGAAAGGACACATTGAAGAAGTTTTTCCGATCCATGGGAAATCGATAGGCACAGATGTAGTATGGGCAAGGGGGGTTGACTTTTATTGAAAAATTAATTATCTCCGTTTCGCACAGCTTGGAGGAGCTGCCGTGGGCATAGAAAATAGTTATTTTTTATCGAAAATAGAGAGGCCTGGCAGAAAAGACTGTGCTCTTCCCGAATCCAGCGTCAAACGTTGCAGAAAATCAGCTGGGAAGCGAGTTACTCGCATTTAGTCAAGGAAAATGATGTTATCCTAAAAATATGTTTAAAAAATCATATCTCGAAGGGTTTTGATTTTAGGACCATGGCTTATGGGGTGCTTTCGATCGCAAATGAGGTCTACTTTAACCCAATTTTTTTTTGTTACACTTATAAGCATCCACCCTGTATGTACATAAAGTGTGGAATTAAGTAACGGTCGGTTCCTCTTCTCTTTGTAATTCAGTAATAAGGTAGGCAGGTATTTAGTACTCACCAAAGCAAACCATTACTTGAAATAATTATCAGTGCACTACACTTTGCTCCGTGAAACAAATAACAAAGACTCGTGAACTTGCGAATCATATTTTTATGTATGTTGAATCATTAATATGCGAAACACGTAGATTCTGTGGTCTATACACATACTTATATTTTTTTAAAGCAGCACAAACGGAAATGTCAAGTTTCCTTGGAATAAATAACTCGATATCTAAAATAAATTACGCGTAGAATAGCAATATTCGTTCCACCAAGTTAACTTTTTATTACTTTATAAGGGAGCAATGAATGCATTCCGTTTTTTTTCCACTGTATTCATAATTTTTTTTTTTTTTTTTTTTTTTTTACTTGCTCGACTTTTAGCAAAGAGGAATTATGCTTTCATGCTAAAATAGTGCGCCCTAAAACCTAACTTTTAGTTAGGTTCGAGACTTTGTTTTTTACATATTAATAGAGGATAATGTCGTCGCTATCATCACAATTGTGTGTTTCTATATACTGCTAATATCCTAAACTGTATGACCGGTTTTGATTTAAATTTTGATAGTGGATACAGTTCAGACTTCAGGCCAATTTCATTCGAGGTTTCATGGACGGTTTCATAATTAGTTAAAAAGGAGCGTTGAGATTGTCTGGGGATCTACAGAAGCCAGTGCAAGAGAACTAATACTCAGCCGATAGTAGAAGTAACTAGAACTAGATGGGAATTTGAGACTGCGGCTTTTATGAATGTTAAAGGAGGATGCTGAGCCACATGATAACCACCAGCAGTAAGATCGCGACAAGCCCAAAATAATGGAAGTCAGCTTATTCGTGCCAGGAAATGTGAAATAATAATAAAAACCGAAGTTGAAACTTGGTGCCTATACTAAAGTATAAACAAACAAAACCTGATTCAGGTTTTATGGTGGTGATAGCACTGAAGTTTTTATTCTGTTCGCCCTAATAAAATAAGTGAACTTTGGAAAGTGATTTGAGCTTACTTCTTGGTACATAATAAACTGTAATAGTAAAAGCGTTTTCTTCCATACGGGTTGATAAAAGAACTTTTGATTTAAAACATACGCAGTCCCGTAGTGTTACGATTTGTATTTTTGTTATTCCAACAAAGCGTGAGAGTTAGGAGAGATGGCCTCACGCAGAGCATCGTTTCTCTCCAGACGTTAATCGTCCAGGTAATTGATTTTTGACCATTTTCACTTTTCGACTGATTGTGAGACGTGTGTTCTTCAATACTCTTAACGAACCCTCATGACATGGTGAGAGAGAAGATTGGCATCATTCCATTTTATAATACGTTCACATCGACCTTAGATCAAATTATTCATAATTTTATCGAGAGGCTGTTTAAATTTTAATACAATATATTTTTTTGTGCTTTCAGGTCAAGGGAGTGATCCTGAGTTTGCTTTCCCTATTGGCAATCTAACAACCCCGATCGGACGGGAAGCAGTTCTGTCGTGTACTGTGAATAATCTGGGCAAATACAAGGTACTTAACTGCAGTATCAGAAAAGTGTACAACCTTGAAAATATCCCTACTACTACACTACTGCTACTATCCCCCTTCTACTACTTACTTAGTGAGAAATAATCATTTTTTAGACCACTTATTGAATAAATTTTGACTATCCTTCGACGCACAATAGAGTACACATAGAATTTTTTCTCTGCCTCTCCTCCCTTCAGATGAGACTAATCTCATTATTTAGAGATTTCTCGCACGCTCACAATTACATTAAAGGCAGATGAAATCTAAGTTCTAAACCCACTTCTAGTGTCGTAAGTTCCGAGGTTTAATTAATTAAACCATTGCTGTTAAGTCTGAGGAGACCGATAGTGACTTTATTAATAAGATTTTGTGACGGGCGATAAGATTAATCTGAATTAAGTGGTAGCATAATTGCCTATGACTCACGAGAAGTCCTGAGTCAAAACTTTACAATTAAACAACAATAGTCAGTCTTTACGCGATGCGGAAGTAAAGGTCCGAATGTCGCCTGAGCATTATAATATAGGCACGTTATAAGACCGGTGAATATTCATTTAGAATTAGCGGACCACATAATTCACTAATTATAAAAGTAAAAGTATCGATATGTATGAAATACCGACAACAATTTTGATAATTTTCTATTGATCCTTCATTTCGATAAAGATTATGCTGGATTAGTATAGAGCAGAACACGTTCTTCTCAGATGGATTAGAGTAACACCATCAACCTGTTGGTTCGTCTATAATCACGAGTTCGATAATTACGGAAATAAAAGGTAAATGAGATACCAGGTCCTTTTTACCAGTTTTCTATTTGTCCTTCCATTTTTAACTGTAAAGTCTGATTAGATAGAACTAAAAGAAAAGTGACGGCTAAACGAATTAAAGAATTCCAATGTTAAGAGTTGGCGTTCCGAAGAGGGTCGAGACTATTTCAAAGCAGTTACACGCCATTGCGCTTTTCCATCCCACTATAGCCACTTATCCAAACTCTTCCCCTATCACCCCGCACACCCACACTTCTTTTCTCAACATCTGAGCCTTCTTCTTTTTTTTTCTTATTCGAGTCAATTCGATTTTAAACATCTTCACTCTTCCGACTCCCCTCAGGACGAAAAGCGAGCAGCAAGGTGATATCAATTTAAGTGTTTTCCATTTAATAGCCCAGCCTTTGCCAATGGTCTGATTATTGGTGAAAGTAATTGGTAACTTGAGCATGTTCCAAAAACTCTATGACCAGGCGTTGAGTGGAGTCATTCGTCAATAGAAGAAAACAAGAAACTGTTGTCTCACGCGTTGAAATGAGCTTTCCACGTTGTCCATGTTCCCGGTTAAATTTCTCCGCTCCACGGTGGGCCAGCAGCGAGGCCCGCCTGCGTCGAGGCTCTTCGTTGGACTTTCTGGATGATGATAACAGCACTGACAGTGCCCACAGGAAAATTCGTGGGGCTCCGGAAAACGGGTCAAAGTGGCCAAAATCGCCGGAATCACAGCAAGAACTTCTTTAACTGCTCGTTTGATGGAAAATCCCTTTTGATTTTCCAATCCCCCGTAATGAGAACCCCCAAAATACGCGAGCGACAAAGGCCAATGTTTTCAATGTGTTTCAATCTGAGCTTAACGCGGTTAATTAGTCTGTCAGGCCATGCTGACCAGGTGTTGGCCAGGACGCCCTTAAGAGAGCATGAGCTCCCCCTCCCCTTAGAGTGGCCTAAAATGAATGATGTTCCGAGTTGTTTTAATTTCGGACGACTTTCTCCATTCCACAATGGGCCAACGAGGTCCGCCTTCGTTGAGGAACATTCATAAATATTTGAGTGTCCCTTTTGGTATGTATGCCACAAATCAGGACTATCCTTGTTCCAATAAGCTAAGACAATTTTGAAATAAAAGCTGAATCAGGATTATAAATTATAAATGCATGATTATTCCATTATAAAAGAAACATTTTGGAAGAATTGAACAATAAATCGTCTCTCTCGATTGTTTGCCATCATTTATTCCCTGAATCACCGTTGGTTTTTTATCACTGTCAGCATACGGGGAATATTCAACAACTTCGGTAGGTCCCACTTCAATTATTTCACTGGCACTCGACCTATGAGATAATAATAGCAATTTTATGATATGCGTTTGTCTGTATGTAACACGTCACCTTTCTATAACTCAAAAAGATTTGGCAAGAATGGATTCGAAAAAAAAAATAATAAATAAATAAAATAAATGAAAAAATCTATCTATGAGAAAGAAGAATAGAAGAACTCAATAGAATTCTATAGCGTATATCTACAAGTATTTTATTCACTAGCTGAAGTGTCTGTGACCGTATATCAACTTTCAATACCTGCGACCTCCCTATGTTGGGGGTTTTCTGTGTATAACATAAATTTTGTCCCCTTCTTTCTCCTTCTTACTCATCCTTCTTTCAACAGCATAATAATACAAAGGATGAAAAATAGCACTGCGGACGCTGTGGAAGTCCATTCAATTGTAGAGTAGGCTAGTTGGTTGAAAAAAACGACATAATCGAGCCATAGCCTGATGGTATCAGGAAATGAGTTGCGAATGACTTATTTCGCATGGGTCCCGAAGTTCACAACGCATGGGTCCCAAAGTTCACAACGGGTAAACGCAACATTATTTTCACTACTTTTTTTCAGACATCTACAACTAATAAGGCTAATGACCAAAGCAGTCGAAGCCGATAGGGTTAGGGTTTTTGTTGGAAGCTGTAATTTTATAACCACATGACTTTTTATATTTTGTTGTTTCTGGTCTTTAATTCGATCTAATAAAAAAGTGTTTTTCCTGATCTTGTCCTTCATAAATTCATCAGGTTATGGTCCCTATTTCATCGCTTCTTTTGATTTGAAAACCAAATTAGTCGGTCCGTCTATTCTCACCAATCAAAATTTTTTGAAATGACTTCCGTCTTGTCACGCGTGGAATCGTTGTCGAAGGACAATTACGACACGTGGAAAATGCAAATGGAGGCTCTCCTGATTAAGAACGATGCCTGGGATTTCGTGAATGGCAATAATCAGAATCCGGTCTCTACAGCTACAAACGGAGCTGAAGTCACTGAATGGCTGAGAAATGACCGGAAGGCAAGATCAGACATAATTTTGAGTATTAGTCCCTCGGAATTGAAACAAATCAAGAATTGTGAAACTTCCAGAGAAGTATGGGTAAAATTGGAAAACATCTATCAGTCGAAAGGACCTGCTCGAAAGGCTACCTTACTCAAACAATTGACCCTTCACCGTATGGAAGAAGGTGGTGATATACACCAACATTTGAACATCTTCTTCGACGCAGTTGACAAGCTGAAAGACATGGAAGTCGAAATAAATCGAGACCTGCTAGCTATCAAGCTGCTCTACAGTCTACCATCTAGCTTTGAGAACTTTCGTTGTGCCATAGAATCGCGAGACGAACTACCCGATCCTGAATTTTTGAAAATTAAAATCATGGAAGAATATGACGCGCGAAAGAATAGTGCATTGAATATACCGGAAAATGCAATGTATTCGTCGAAAAAGAAATGGGTAAAATCGAGTAATACCACCGGGAAACCTGTCGGAAACACGGAACAAAGTGGAAAATTCAAGTTTCGTTGTCATCGGTGTGGAAAATACGGTCATAAAGCCGTCGACTGTCATACACATCAAGATAAAACAAGGAATGATGCAAGAAATGCTGAAGACATTAGTTTTTACTGCTGGAACAGCATTTCTGAAAGTCGTTCTGTCGACAATTCGTCATGATGTCTCGACAGTGGTGCTACTTCCCACTTGTGTAGCAAATCTGAAGATTTCCACCGCATAGAAAATGTGAACAACGCGCATTTAAATCTTGCAGACAACAGCACTACGAAAATTAAGTCAATCGGTGTCGCTTCTTTTAAAGCAGACGTGTTCGGAAACGTCAAAAACGTCACTCTCGATAGGACACTCTACGTTCCTAGTCTTCGAACTAACTTATAGTCAGTAAGCAAAATGGCTGACAAAGGGTATGAAATACTTTTTCGAAAATCGGACGTTTTAGTTTTTGGACCCGATAAAGACGGCAAGCTTGTAGGCGATCGAATTGGTGATTTATACTTCGCCCGAACCTCTAAGGGTTCAGCCTGCAAAGTCTCGATTTAAGAAAATCGGAATTCCAAACTAGATTTATGGCACCGTCGACTTGGTCATGTTAATTTTCAAGATTTAATAACCGCCGTGAAACAAGACACAATACAAGGAGTAGAAAACGTTGACTTGAGAAATAAATCGGTCAACTGTGACACGTGCTGCAAGGGTAAAATGACTCGTACTCGCTTCCCGAAATCTTCAAACAGAAAATCAGATCTGCTTGATATCGTACACACTGACGTTTGCGGGCCATTTCGTACGGAATCAAACGGAAAAGCAAAATATTTCGTTGAATTTATCGATGACAGGTCACGTTGGTGTGAGGTGAGATTTTTGAAGTCTAAAAATGAAGTCCTAGAAAAAACTGAAGAAGTCATAAATCTCATGGAAAACAAGCATGGTATCACTGTCAAGTGCATTCAATCAGACAATGGCACTGAGTATGTCAATAAGTCATTTGACAAATTGCTTAAAAAGCGTGGCATCTCAAGGAGGCGGACCGTTCCGTATAATCCTGAACAAAATGGTATCTCAGAAAGACATGGCGGACATGGCGCGTTGTCTCCTTATCGAATCAGGACTCCCGCCATCTTTTTGGGCTGAACAGAAGCTGTCTACACAGCGAACTATTTGAGGAACAGGTGCCCAACAAAGAGTCTGAATGGGAAAACACCTTATGAAATCTGGAATGGGAGGAAACCAAACGTAAGCCACCTGAGAATATTTGGTTCTAAAGTATTTTGTTTGAACAGATCACTGAACAAAGGAAAATTATCATCTCGAAGTCGAGAAGGAATCCTTGTTGGATACTCTGAGGAGTCAAAAGGGTACAGAGTTTGGATCCCTGAAGAAAGAAAAGTGGAAATCAGCCGTGATGTCAGTTTTATTGAGTCAATAGACACTAAGAAGGAACGTCAAGATTCTATTGATCGATTGCTGGACGTCAAACAATTCGAAAATAATGAACCACCAGTTATTGAAGTCATAACGCAAAGCCACGGTAGAAAAGGACTTATCCCCTTGGAAGAATCTAAACCCCCTCAAGACGACCTTGTTTCCGTACAAGACGAGTCTGAAGTAGAGGTCGAAAAAAACGAAGAAGGAAATGCTGACGATGAAGAAAGAAGCCAGCCAAATATTCTTCGAAGAATACGCCGAACCATAAAAATACCAGAAAAACTGCGCGACTACGTTCTATTAACTTATAAACAAGCTATCAACTCGAGTGATCATTTGGAATGGGAGAAAGCAATTGAAGAAGAAAAGGAGGCTCTTAAAAAAAACAGAACATGGACTCTCGTAGATAGAAATGAAGCGAGAGGAAAATCACTGCTGTCCAGTCGTTGGGTTTTCAAGATAAAAGACGACGGAAGGTACAGAGCGAGACTTGTGGTGCGAGGTTGTGAGCAACAGCCTAATGTTGATTACAACGAAGTTAGCCCTGTTGTTGGAAACGATGCTCTACGTTTGATGCTCGCTTATGCAGTGAAAAAGAAGTATCATTTAATGAAATTTGACGTCAAAACCGCCTTTCTACATGGACAAATCGAGGAGGAATTGTACATGGAACTTCCTGAAGGATATGACGATAAATCCAAAATATGCAAGTTGCAGAAATCTTTGTACGGCCTGAAACAAGCCCCCTCGTGCTGGAATAAACGTTTCACAGAATTTCTTCGTTCAGAAGGATTTAAAGAACTGAAAACTGAACAGTGTGTCTTCAAAAACGACGAAGAAAACATGTTCATAGCTATTCATGTGGATGACGGAATGCTTGCAGGGGAAAATCTACCCAGAATGAGAAAAATAATAAACAGATTGAAATCAGAATTTGAAATGACGATCACAGAAAATCCTATTTCATATCTCGGAATCGACTTTGTACGAACAGGTGACATACTTAAGCTTCATCAAAAAAATTACTCGATGAGTTTGATGGAAAAATACAGAATGTCGGACTGTAAAACTGTTACCACTCCATTGCTACCGGAAAGTTCGAAGATCGAGGAAAATGAGGAAAGTGACATTGACACTGTTAAATTTCCATATAGAGAAGCCGTTGGAAGTTTACTTTACCTCTCGACGAAGACAAGGCCTGACCTCAGTTTCGCTGTCAATATGTGTGGAAGGAATGTTGAAAATCCTCAAAAGTTAGACGTTCAAAATCTGAAACGAATAATGAGGTATCTCCAAGGAACATCTTCAACCGGTATTACCTACTCGGCAAACACGCTTGATGACAAACTTGTGGCGTTTTGTGACGCCGACTTTGCTGGAGATAAGGAAACAAGAAAGAGCACAACCGGATTTGTCATTTATTACTGTGGAGGACCTGTTAGCTGGGTGTCCAGGAAACAATCGATCGTCGCGGCTAGCTCAACCGAAAGCGAGTACATCAGTGCAGCAGAATGTGCCAGAACACTGATTTACTCGAAAAATTTTCTTGAAGAGCTGACAGGAACTTCGATCTCGACCGAAATTAACATCGACAACCAAAGCGCCATCAACTTGATCAAGAATGGTGTAATGAATAGGAGATCAAAACATATTGATGTACGTTACCACTACATCAAAGAAAAAGTGGACGAAAAACTGATTGTGGTCAAATACTGTCCAACCAGCAGTCAAATCGCTGACATATTGACAAAGGCTCTACACTCTACAAAGTTCGGAAAATTCAAAAAATATCTCGTTTCTTAATTCTAAAATTAAGGGAGGGTGTTGGAAGCTGTAATTTTATAACCACATGACTTTTTATATTTTGTTGTTTCAGGGGCCCTAGTTAGAGTTGTAGGGAAATAATCCCACAAGCGGTATCCAAGGTCGCTTCATCAGAAATAGTATTATCTCGCCATAGCAACCACCTCACGTGAGTTTTTCCCGACAACTCGGAATAAGGCCCCTGGTCTTTAATTCGATCTAATAAAAAAGTGTTTTTCCTGATCTTGTCCTTCATAAATTCATCAGTTTTAGTGTGTAGTCCCGGACGGAGGTCCGGGGAGTCCCACACTGCGTGCGTGCGTAAATGCATTTCCTCATTCTTCTGTAAAAAAAAAAAAAAAAAAAAAAAAAAAAAAAAAAAAAAAAAAAAAACTACAACTAATTTGCTATTTATTCATCTTCCAGACACACTTGTTGACAGCACTTCTATTTTGTCTTCACTCCTATATGCAACTATATTTTGAAAATAATTTTGAACTGCAACCAGAATTAGGAATTTTACATAGCCCATTTCTCAACGTGTGTGAAGCTAGCCCCCTTTTACACTCTTTCAGGGGGCAAAATACTAACCCGCATGACAGGAATCGCACTTGAGTCTAGGTACAGCCAATAGAGAAGCTAACAAAATCAAAAAATTCAGAACATCAGTCTACCGCCAGCAAAAACAGAAGCTAACAAAATTGAATTTAAAAATTGCCACATTAGGACGCCATTACCCTTTACATTAGAGTCATAAAACCAATGTCTGACTCGACAGCAGCACACAGGTACATGAAAAATGTTAATTACATTGAAAAACCATTATTAGCAAGCATTAAATACCACACCTGAAGAGAAAGAGCGTGTCACGAACAACCTGTACACTGTACACTACATTCATGCCATGCGGGTCAGTATAACGAGGCGATCCCGCCCCCAAGTAACCACCACCATGTTAGCATAAGAACAATTCGGAATGAAATAACGAACAGAGGATGAGGTACAACATGGCATAAGTAAAAAATAGGACAAACTCCCCCCCCCCCCCCGCCAGAGAGAACGGCGAGCCGATTACTGTGGGTACGCGGGGGGCAGGCATGCCACCCCTTGAACGAGTACGAAGGACAAATACGAATAAATTCAACAAATTCACAGACGTTGGTATAAGGGTAGGGAACAAGTTGGAATAGGTGAGAAAAGTGGGCGGGTGGCATATAAGAGAACGGCGAGCCGATTACTGAGGGTACGCTGGAGATAGCATGCCGCCCCCGAAACGAGTGTGACGGACAAATACGAATAAATTCAAAAAATTCACAGACGTTGGTATAAGGGTAGGGAACAAGGTGAATAGGTGAGAAAAGTGGGCGGGTGGCATATAAGAGAACGGCGAGCCGATTACTGAGGGTACGCTGGAGATAGCATGCCGCCCCCGAAACGAGTGTGACGGACAAATACGAATAAATTCAAAAAATTCACAGACGTTGGTATAAGGGTAGGGAACAAGTTGGAATAGGTGAGAAAAGTGGGCGGGTGGCATATAAGAGAACGGCGAGCCGATTACTGAGGGTACGCTGGAGATAGCATGCCGCCCCCGAAACGAGTGTAACGGACAAATACGAATAAATTCAAAAAATTCACAGACGTTGGTATAAGGGTAGGGAACAAGTTGGAATAGGTGAGAAAAGTGGGCGGGTGGCATATAAGAGAACGGCGAGCCGATTACTGAGGGTACGCTGGAGATAGCATGCCGCCCCCGAAACGAGTGTGACGGACAAATACGAATAAATTCAAAAAATTCACAGACGTTCGTATAAGGGTAGGGAACAAGGTGAAATAGGTGAGAAAAGTGGGCGGGTGGCATATAAGAGAACGGCGAGCCGATTACTGAGGGTACGCTGGAGATAGCATGCCGCCCCCGAAACGAGTACGAAGGACAAATACGAATAAATTCAAAAAATTCACAGACGTTGGTATAAGGGTAGGGAACAAGTTGGAATAGGTGAGAAAAGTGGGCGGGTGGCATATAAGAGAACGGCGAGCCGATTACTGTGGGTACGCGGGGGCAGGCATGCCAGCCCCTCGAACGAGTGTGACGGACAAATACGAATAAATTCAAAAAATTCACAGACGTTGGTATAAGGGTAGGGAACAAGTTGGAATAGGTGAGAAAAGTGGGCGGGTGGCATATAAGAGAACGGCGAGCCGATTACTGAGGGTACGCTGGAGATAGCATGCCGCCCCCGAAACGAGTGTGACGGACAAATACGAATAAATTCAAAAAATTCACAGACGTTCGTATAAGGGTAGGGAACAAGGTGAAATAGGTGAGAAAAGTGGGCGGGTGGCATATAAGAGAACGGCGAGCCGATTACTGAGGGTACGCTGGAGATAGCATGCCGCCCCCGAAACGAGTGTGACGGACAAATACGAATAAATTCAAAAAATTCACAGACGTTCGTATAAGGGTAGGGAACAAGGTGAAATAGGTGAGAAAAGTGGGCGGGTGGCATATAAGAGAACGGCGAGCCGATTACTGTGGGTACGCGGGGGGCAGGCATGCCACCCCTCGAACGAGTGTGACGGACAAATACGAATAAATTCAAAAAATTCACAGACGTTCGTATAAGGGTAGGGAACAAGGTGAAATAGGTGAGAAAAGTGGGCGGGTGGCATATAAGAGAACGGCGAGCCGATTACTGAGGGTACGCTGGAGATAGCATGCCGCCCCCGAAACGAGTGTGACGGACAAATACGAATAAATTCAAAAAATTCACAGACGTTCGTATAAGGGTAGGGAACAAGGTGAAATAGGTGAGAAAAGTGGGCGGGTGGCATATAAGAGAACGGCGAGCCGATTACTGAGGGTACGCTGGAGATAGCATGCCGCCCCCGAAACGAGTGTGACGGACAAATACGAATAAATTCAAAAAATTCACAGACGTTGGTATAAGGGTAGGGAACAAGTTGGAATAGGTGAGAAAAGTGGGCGGGTGGCATATAAGAGAACGGCGAGCCGATTACTGAGGGTACGCTGGAGATAGCATGCCGCCCCCGAAACGAGTGTGACGGACAAATACGAATAAATTCAAAAAATTCACAGACGTTCGTATAAGGGTAGGGAACAAGGTGAAATAGGTGAGAAAAGTGGGCGGGTGGCATATAAGAGAACGGCGAGCCGATTACTGAGGGTACGCTGGAGATAGCATGCCGCCCCCGAAACGAGTGTGACGGACAAATACGAATAAATTCAAAAAATTCACAGACGTTCGTATAAGGGTAGGGAACAAGGTGAAATAGGTGAGAAAAGTGGGCGGGTGGCATATAAGAGAACGGCGAGCCGATTACTGAGGGTACGCTGGAGATAGCATGCCGCCCCCGAAACGAGTACGAAGGACAAATACGAATAAATTCAAAAAATTCACAGACGTTGGTATAAGGGTAGGGAACAAGTTGGAATAGGTGAGAAAAGTGGGCGGGTGGCATATAAGAGAACGGCGAGCCGATTACTGAGGGTACGCTGGAGATAGCATGCCGCCCCTGAAACGAGTGTGACGGACAAATACGAATAAATTCAAAAAATTCACAGACGTTCGTATAAGGGTAGGGAACAAGGTGAAATAGGTGAGAAAAGTGGGCGGGTGGCATATAAGAGAACGGCGAGCCGATTACTGAGGGTACGCTGGAGATAGCATGCCGCCCCCGAAACGAGTGTGACGGACAAATACGAATAAATTCAAAAAATTCACAGACGTTCGTATAAGGGTAGGGAACAAGGTGAAATAGGTGAGAAAAGTGGGCGGGTGGCATATAAGAGAACGGCGAGCCGATTACTGAGGGTACGCTGGAGATAGCATGCCGCCCCCGAAACGAGTGTGACGGACAAATACGAATAAATTCAAAAAATTCACAGACGTTCGTATAAGGGTAGGGAACAAG
Organism: Corythucha ciliata; assembly: GCA_038030265.1. Classification (NCBI taxonomy): domain Eukaryota; kingdom Metazoa; phylum Arthropoda; class Insecta; order Hemiptera; family Tingidae; genus Corythucha; species Corythucha ciliata. Next base: position 38,049,862 of record CM075943.1, read on the forward strand.
GTGAAATAGGTGAGAAAAGTGGGCGGGTGGCATATAAGAGAACGGCGAGCCGATTACTGAGGGTACGCTGGAGATAGCATGCCGCCCCCGAAACGAGTACGAAGGACAAATACGAATAAATTCAAAAAATTCACAGACGTTGGTATAAGAGTAGGGAACAAGTTGGAATAGGTGAGAAAAGTGGGCGGGTGGCATATAAGAGAACGGCGAGCCGATTACTGAGGGTACGCTGGAGATAGCATGCCGCCCCCGAAACGAGTGTGACGGACAAATACGAATAAATTCAAAAAATTCACAGACGTTCGTATAAGGGTAGGGAACAAGGTGAAATAGGTGAGAAAAGTGGGCGGGTGGCATATAAGAGAACGGCGAGCCGATTACTGAGGGTACGCTGGAGATAGCATGCCGCCCCCGAAACGAGTACGAAGGACAAATACGAATAAATTCAAAAAATTCACAGACGTTGGTATAAGGGTAGGGAACAAGTTGGAATAGGTGAGAAAAGTGGGCGGGTGGCATATAAGAGAACGGCGAGCCGATTACTGAGGGTACGCTGGAGATAGCATGCCGCCCCCGAAACGAGTACGAAGGACAAATACGAATAAATTCAAAAAATTCACAGACGTTGGTATAAGGGTAGGGAACAAGTTGGAATAGGTGAGAAAAGTGGGCGGGTGGCATATAAGAGAACGGCGAGCCGATTACTGAGGGTACGCTGGAGATAGCATGCCGCCCCCGAAACGAGTACGAAGGACAAATACGAATAAATTCAAAAAATTCACAGACGTTGGTATAAGGGTAGGGAACAAGTTGGAATAGGTGAGAAAAGTGGGCGGGTGGCATATAAGAGAACGGCGAGCCGATTACTGAGGGTACGCTGGAGATAGCATGCCGCCCCCGAAACGAGTACGAAGGACAAATACGAATAAATTCAAAAAATTCACAGACGTTGGTATAAGGGTAGGGAACAAGTTGGAATAGGTGAGAAAAGTGGGCGGGTGGCATATAAGAGAACGGCGAGCCGATTACTGAGGGTACGCTGGAGATAGCATGCCGCCCCCGAAACGAGTACGAAGGACAAATACGAATAAATTCAAAAAATTCACAGACGTTGGTATAAGGGTAGGGAACAAGTTGGAATAGGTGAGAAAAGTGGGCGGGTGGCATATAAGAGAACGGCGAGCCGATTACTGAGGGTACGCTGGAGATAGCATGCCGCCCCCGAAACGAGTGTGACGGACAAATACGAATAAATTCAAAAAATTCACAGACGTTCGTATAAGGGTAGGGAACAAGGTGAAATAGGTGAGAAAAGTGGGCGGGTGGCATATAAGAGTACGGCGAGCCGATTACTGAGGGTACGCTGGAGATAGCATGCCGCCCCCGAAACGAGTACGAAGGACAAATACGAATAAATTCAAAAAATTCACAGACGTTGGTATAAGAGTAGGGAACAAGTTGGAATAGGTGAGAAAAGTGGGCGGGTGGCATATAAGAGAACGGCGAGCCGATTACTGAGGGTACGCTGGAGATAGCATGCCGCCCCCGAAACGAGTACGAAGGACAAATACGAATAAATTCAAAAAATTCACAGACGTTGGTATAAGAGTAGGGAACAAGTTGGAATAGGTGAGAAAAGTGGGCGGGTGGCATATAAGAGAACGGCGAGCCGATTACTGAGGGTACGCTGGAGATAGCATGCCGCCCCCGAAACGAGTACGAAGGACAAATACGAATAAATTCAAAAAATTCACAGACGTTGGTATAAGGGTAGGGAACAAGTTGGAATAGGTGAGAAAAGTGGGCGGGTGGCATATAAGAGAACGGCGAGCCGATTACTGAGGGTACGCTGGAGATAGCATGCCGCCCCCGAAACGAGTACGAAGGACAAATACGAATAAATTCAAAAAATTCACAGACGTTGGTATAAGGGTAGGGAACAAGTTGGAATAGGTGAGAAAAGTGGGCGGGTGGCATATAAGAGAACGGCGAGCCGATTACTGAGGGTACGCTGGAGATAGCATGCCGCCCCCGAAACGAGTGTGACGGACAAATACGAATAAATTCAAAAAATTCACAGACGTTCGTATAAGGGTAGGGAACAAGGTGAAATAGGTGAGAAAAGTGGGCGGGTGGCATATAAGAGAACGGCGAGCCGATTACTGAGGGTACGCTGGAGATAGCATGCCGCCCCCGAAACGAGTGTGACGGACAAATACGAATAAATTCAAAAAATTCACAGACGTTGGTATAAGGGTAGGGAACAAGTTGGAATAGGTGAGAAAAGTGGGCGGGTGGCATATAAGAGAACATCACTTGGTAGAATCCGTGGCACTGTGATCACAACAGTCTAAGACTTTGTTGGTCAAAGGCCGCACATATTTATCCATAAAAAATTGTAAGTAGAAACAAATTACTCAATAAATTGAGGAAATTAAGCGAATTGTGCTCATTCGCAGGTTGAGGGGTATCGCTGGAAGCGATAGTCGGACTGTTCGATTGGAGGCAGCTTTTTTTAACGACTGGAACATGATGAACCAAAACAACAATGACTTTTCCATAAAATACGTTGGTTAGTAGGTGAAGTTAAAACCCTAAAGTGACGAATTTGTAACAATTTTTCCATTAATGGGTCAAGAGAACTGGCTGGACAGGATCGTCGTCATTTTCGAAAGCTTCAACCAAACCACCACCAGCAACCAAACCACCACCAAAGCAGCAAGGAATGAAAGAATTCCTGAAATTGATAAATGTTGGCTCACTATCAGGTTAAGTGGTATGTCTGGAAAGGAATGTCGAAATAATCGATAGCTTCTTGATTCATTAACGTTGATACCTTGTTGAACCAAAATTGCAAGGACTATTATGCCAAAACCGCTGGTTAGTTGATGAAAGTAACTCCATAAATTCAAGAAATTGAAACAATTTTTGACATTCAAAGGTTAAGTGGTCTACATGGAAGCAATCGTCGTAAAACATTCTATACCGAAAACATTAGTTCACGTTACACCTTGACGAACCAAAGCAGCAAGGACTAATCTACAAAAAAAATGCTGGTTAGTACATGACAATGCCCCCCCCCCCCAAATTGATGAAATTGAGACATTTCTGCTCATTCACAGATTGAAGGGTCTGGATGGAAACGGGCGTCGAAATAATCGATTGCTTTTCGAATCTTTCACGTTTATACCCTGATGATCCAAAACAGCAAGGACTTGTCCACCAAAAACTATTGTTAGTACAAAAAAATGACCACCAAAATGAGGATGTTTCACAGGTCGAGACTTTGGGGAAAATGTATTTTTTTTTATGATGAAGTATGCGAAAATAAAGCTTAAACCGTTTTCCGATCGTCAAAAACTCCATCCATTAATTTTTAATGGTTTTCTATAGTTACGGGCTGCTACCCCAGCCCCCTCGCCCACAAACTCCGTCATCAAGGCTGCTCCCCATTTCAACAACCTGAAGGCGGCTCGGTTGCAATTATTTCCATTATCTTCAGTTTATTTTATTGACCTGGGTCATATTAAAAGACTCAAGGGAAAAAAAAAAGACTTAAAAAAAAAAAAAAAAAAAAAAAAAAAAAATGTATTCTAGGTAAATCACGTCTTAAAGATGTATTTCTTTAACGGTAACCCTTTTGAAATGGAAACTTCAGCAGCTTCTCGTTTGGGCGCCACGATGTTTATGTTTGGAGGGAAACCTTTCACTCACAATTTCAATTTTTGAATTATTTTTCAACTATAATTTGTTATCAGTTAGCCGATGCCATTCCTTTGTTTAAATCCTAATGCAGGGGGGTGACACTCATAGCGGGACGGGAAGAATAATTTTGGGGGAAGTTCCCCGTGACTCGTACCAACGTAACATATTATTCCAAATAAGTAAACAGAGAAAGTGATCATATGGTGGCAGCATTGTTAATAAAAACAAAAACAAAAATTTTTTTTCTGCTGTTTTAAATAGCCGTCGACGATTTATTTTCAAAAAGTACTTGGAGACTTTTTACGAGATTTGTTTTTTGTTTCTCGACTATTTCCTCGCTTTTTCTTGCCATTTTTTCAATTTTGTGGCTACGAAAATCGGCGCCTTATATGTTTTAATGTGCATCATGGGGCACTAATCTGCATTAGCGCAGCAAAAATATAACAATCGTATAAACATGTTATGAATTAACGTAATTAGAAAAATACGTACTTACTTGAAATAACTAATATAACTTGTTTTTCATAGTTACCAATAGATGGAGCACCATGTAGCTGTATTGCTCCACACCCTTGAGCTTTGACATAACTTGTACGCATTCGTCAAATTTCGCTGCAACTTTTAAAGACGCACGCGTATAAGCAACGTACGTAATTTCCGATATACTTCCTGCGTATTGAGAAATGCAACAGCGCATTCATGACATTCTACACAACGCGCGCTACGACACATGGCTCTGACGCTTTCGAACATCAACTAATCGCGTTTACGATGTAAACACTTAGGCCCGATTTCACCAACTTCTTAAACCACGATCAACAACTAATCACGATTACAATCTAAACTCTTATATCAAAATTCATATGGGTCGTCATTGGCAACTAATCGCGATCAACTTTAAACGAGATCAATTTTGTAGGTAAAAATGGGCCTTACACAATTATGCATATTGATCCTTATTGGGAACTGATCACGATCAACTTTCAACGCGACTTTCTTTGCTGAAAATGGACCTTACACTGAAAGAAAAAGCATCGTACTATTAATGAAAAGAGACGTTGCTACTATGAAAATAATCATGTATTTTGGTCCAAAGAACCTGTTCATTCAACCTATGAAAAGGAATTCTTTAAATCATGATTCCATTCATAGATTTATGTAAAAGCTCGAAAATCTATGAAATCGTATCATTAAAATTAGCGGACGAGTTTAAAGAAATATTCATTGATATTATTAAACAAAATCATCAATACAATGGCCGGAGTGATTTTTCGAATGAAATCCAGACATGATTGAATGAAGATTCTTCGTTATCAGCATGAAGCGAGTTCATGCTTTTATGAATTATTTTTTCTGGCTCGTCAGCTACGTTCATGTATTCATGAATACATGAATCATGGTAACGAACTCCTTCGTTGTTTGATGTACACTGTACATCACAAGTCGAACCCATCCGTTGGGTGGGGGGGGGGTATGAGATGGGGGTTAAAAACTTAGACGCAGATTTTAGGAAAATTCTATTCAATCATTTAAAAAAAAACAACAAACAAACAAAAACAACTAACAGTACTAAAATAATAAAAATATGGAACATTAACATCACAAGTCGCTTCATTTTAGGGCTAATTTCTTCAAGTGAAGCCTTTACGTTTTTGTCCTACATTCGAGGGATTTCGAAGTTCTTTTTCCAAGTTCTTGAAATTTACCCCAAAGTCGATATCAATCTGCAAAAAATTACATCATTCACTTGCCATAATATGTGAGTCATTCCACTTACCCTCTATATCCCGATGGTACCGAGTATTTGGGCCATCATTCAAGAATTTGGTCCGTTGAATCAAGTTGGCGAATATCGTTTAGCCTATATTGAGAACTGGCTTTCCACAAAAAATGTTCCATTTCTTCGATAGACAAATTGTCATATAATATTGATCGCCTCGATGCCTCATAATCGGCCACTGGATCTGTAATATTTTTATCACATGCACACATCACGATTTTTGTTTAGCTGCTAGAGAACAAGGTAAGAAATATAACGAGGTAGAGAAAAATAGTATTACAAATTCAACTTCACCTGGAAAATGTGGCAGTACAGACACTCCATTCACGTAGGACGCACTTCTTTTGAACTGAACTCCGTAATTCACAGCCACTTCGAGAAGAACCAAGTCGTTCACTGTCTGTTTGAATCTTTCATTGTTACAACGAATCCTCATCAAACATTATTTTGCGTTAATGAACTGTTCATACTTTTCAAAGGACGTGTTCATATAGTTATGAATGCAAGTAATAATTTATGAACAGAGTTCATTGATTAGATGGGCCAAGGCATAAAACTCCGCACTGCTTTTTCGCTTCAAAAGTGGGGTTATGAACTTTTCGTTGACGCTGTGAGCACGTGATAATAAATCTTCATGTTTCGTGGGTTTCATGAAATAGATCATTCAAGCCATGATCAACATTTTCATTGAATTCTATTATCCCAAATTCATAACAACGATGAATATGATTTCTGTTCATGTAGATCCATGCAAAAGCCGGTTCATAAAATTAACGAATCGTACGCTGTGACAATGCAAAATTGGTCAAGTATCGCCGTTCATTAATGTTTTCATAATATTTTTTTTCTGTGTAGGTGTGGTTATGTTAGTGTGGACGGTAGATTAGTCTGTCGCGCGCTGTCATGGAGTGAACATCTTCACTCTGCCGGTCAAGTGTTACACGTTTTTGTTACCCGCCTAGAAATATCGGAAGATTCCAAAAACTATTAATTTCATAACTTAGTACGTATTCCTCTGAGTGTAAATTTTTTGTGCGGCATGCCTGCCCCCCGCGTACCCTCAGTAATCGGCTCGCCGTTCTCTTATATGCCACCCGCCCACTTTTCTCACCTATTCCAACTTGTTCCCTAACCTTATACCAACGTCTGTGAATTTTTTGAATTTATTCGTATTTGTCCTTCGTACTCGTTCGAGGGGTGGCATGCCTGCCCCCCGCGTACCCACAGTAATCGGCTCGCCGTTCTCTTATATGCCACCCACCCACTTTTCTCACCTATTCCAACTTGTTCCCTACCCTTATACCAACGTCTGTGAATTTTTTGAATTTATTCGTATTTGTCCGTCACACTCGTTCGAGGGGTGGCATGCCTGCCCCCGCGTACCCACAGTAATCGGCTCGCCGTTCTCTTATATGCCACCCGCCCACTTTTCTCACCTATTTCACCTTGTTCCCTACCCTTATACGAACGTCTGTGAATTTTTTGAATTTATTCGTATTTGTCCGTCACACTCGTTTCGGGGGCGGCATGCTATCTCCAGCGTACCCTCAGTAATCGGCTCGCCGTTCTCTTATATGCCACCCGCCCACTTTTCTCACCTATTCCAACTTGTTCCCTACCCTTATACGAACGTCTGTGAATTTTTTGAATTTATTCGTATTTGTCCGTCACACTCGTTTCGGGGGCGGCATGCTATCTCCAGCGTACCCTCAGTAATCGGCTCGCCGTTCTCTTATATGCCACCCGCCCACTTTTCTCACCTATTCCAACTTGTTCCCTACCCTTATACCAACGTCTGTGAATTTTTTGAATTTATTCGTATTTGTCCTTCGTACTCGTTTCGGGGGCGGCATGCTATCTCCAGCGTACCCTCAGTAATCGGCTCGCCGTTCTCTTATATGCCACCCGCCCACTTTTCTCACCTATTCCAACTTGTTCCCTACCCTTATACGAACGTCTGTGAATTTTTTGAATTTATTCGTATTTGTCCGTCACACTCGTTTCGGGGGCGGCATGCTATCTCCAGCGTACCCTCAGTAATCGGCTCGCCGTTCTCTTATATGCCACCCGCCCACTTTTCTCACCTATTCCAACTTGTTCCCTACCCTTGTACCAACGTCTGTGAATTTTTTGAATTTATTCGTATTTGTCCGTCACACTCGTTTCGGGGGCGGCATGCTATCTCCAGCGTACCCTCAGTAATCGGCTCGCCGTTCTCTTATATGCCACCCGCCCACTTTTCTCACCTATTTCACCTTGTTCCCTACCCTTATACGAACGTCTGTGAATTTTTTGAATTTATTCGTATTTGTCCGTCACACTCGTTTCGGGGGCGGCATGCTATCTCCAGCGTACCCTCAGTAATCGGCTCGCCGTTCTCTTATATGCCACCCGCCCACTTTTCTCACCTATTCCAACTTGTTCCCTACCCTTATACCAACGTCTGTGAATTTTTTGAATTTATTCGTATTTGTCCGTCACACTCGTTTCGGGGGCGGCATGCTATCTCCAGCGTACCCTCAGTAATCGGCTCGCCGTTCTCTTATATGCCACCCGCCCACTTTTCTCACCTATTCCAACTTGTTCCCTACCCTTATACCAACGTCTGTGAATTTTTTGAATTTATTCGTATTTGTCCGTCACACTCGTTTCGGGGGCGGCATGCTATCTCCAGCGTACCCTCAGTAATCGGCTCGCCGTACTCTTATATGCCACCCGCCCACTTTTCTCACCTATTTCACCTTGTTCCCTACCCTTATACGAACGTCTGTGAATTTTTTGAATTTATTCGTATTTGTCCGTCACACTCGTTTCGGGGGCGGCATGCTATCTCCAGCGTACCCTCAGTAATCGGCTCGCCGTTCTCTTATATGCCACCCGCCCACTTTTCTCACCTATTCCAACTTGTTCCCTACCCTTATACCAACGTCTGTGAATTTTTTGAATTTATTCGTATTTGTCCGTCACACTCGTTTCGGGGGCGGCATGCTATCTCCAGCGTACCCTCAGTAATCGGCTCGCCGTACTCTTATATGCCACCCGCCCACTTTTCTCACCTATTTCACCTTGTTCCCTACCCTTATACGAACGTCTGTGAATTTTTTGAATTTATTCGTATTTGTCCGTCACACTCGTTTCGGGGGCGGCATGCTATCTCCAGCGTACCCTCAGTAATCGGCTCGCCGTTCTCTTATATGCCACCCGCCCACTTTTCTCACCTATTCCAACTTGTTCCCTACTCTTATACCAACGTCTGTGAATTTTTTGAATTTATTCGTATTTGTCCGTCACACTCGTTCGAGGGGTGGCATGCCTGCCCCCCGCGTACCCACAGTAATCGGCTCGCCGTTCTCTTATATGCCACCCGCCCACTTTTCTCACCTATTCCAACTTGTTCCCTACTCTTATACCAACGTCTGTGAATTTTTTGAATTTATTCGTATTTGTCCTTCGTACTCGTTTCGGGGGCGGCATGCTATCTCCAGCGTACCCTCAGTAATCGGCTCGCCGTTCTCTTATATGCCACCCGCCCACTTTTCTCACCTATTTCACCTTGTTCCCTACCCTTATACGAACGTCTGTGAATTTTTTGAATTTATTCGTATTTGTCCGTCACACTCGTTTCGGGGGCGGCATGCTATCTCCAGCGTACCCTCAGTAATCGGCTCGCCGTTCTCTTATATGCCACCCGCCCACTTTTCTCACCTATTTCACCTTGTTCCCTACCCTTATACGAACGTCTGTGAATTTTTTGAATTTATTCGTATTTGTCCGTCACACTCGTTTCGGGGGCGGCTAGCTATCTCCAGCGTACCCTCAGTAATCGGCTCGCCGTTCTCTTATATGCCACCCGCCCACTTTTCTCACCTATTCCAACTTGTTCCCTACCCTTATACCAACGTCTGTGAATTTTTTGAATTTATTCGTATTTGTCCGTCACACTCGTTCGAGGGGTGGCATGCCTGCCCCCCGCGTACCCACAGTAATCGGCTCGCCGTTCTCTTATATGCCACCCGCCCACTTTTCTCACCTATTCCAACTTGTTCCCTACTCTTATACCAACGTCTGTGAATTTTTTGAATTTATTCGTATTTGTCCGTCACACTCGTTCGAGGGGTGGCATGCATGCCCCCCGCGTACCCACAGTAATCGGCTCGCCGTTCTCTTATATGCCACCCGCCCACTTTTCTCACCTATTTCACCTTGTTCCCTACCCTTATACGAACGTCTGTGAATTTTTTGAATTTATTCGTATTTGTCCGTCACACTCGTTTCGGGGGCGGCATGCTATCTCCAGCGTACCCTCAGTAATCGGCTCGCCGTACTCTTATATGCCACCCGCCCACTTTTCTCACCTATTTCACCTTGTTCCCTACCCTTATACGAACGTCTGTGAATTTTTTGAATTTATTCGTATTTGTCCGTCACACTCGTTTCGGGGGCGGCATGCTATCTCCAGCGTACCCTCAGTAATCGGCTCGCCGTTCTCTTATATGCCACCCGCCCACTTTTCTCACCTATTCCAACTTGTTCCCTACCCTTATACCAACGTCTGTGAATTTTTTGAATTTATTCGTATTTGTCCGTCACACTCGTTCGAGGGGTGGCATGCCTGCCCCCCGCGTACCCACAGTAATCGGCTCGCCGTTCTCTTATATGCCACCCGCCCACTTTTCTCACCTATTCCAACTTGTTCCCTACTCTTATACCAACGTCTGTGAATTTTTTGAATTTATTCGTATTTGTCCTTCGTACTCGTTTCGGGGGCGGCATGCTATCTCCAGCGTACCCTCAGTAATCGGCTCGCCGTTCTCTTATATGCCACCCGCCCACTTTTCTCACCTATTTCACCTTGTTCCCTACCCTTATACGAACGTCTGTGAATTTTTTGAATTTATTCGTATTTGTCCGTCACACTCGTTTCGGGGGCGGCATGCAGTGTCCAGCGTATCCTCAGTAATCGGCTCGCCGTTCTCTTATATGCCACCCGCCCACTTTTCTCACCTATTCCAACTTGTTCCCTACCCTTATACCAACGTCTGTGAATTTTTTGAATTTATTCGTATTTGTCCGTTACACTCGTTTCGGGGGCGGCATGCTATCTCCAGCGTACCCTCAGTAATCGGCTCGCCGTTCTCTTATATGCCACCCGCCCACTTTTCTCACCTATTCCAACTTGTTCCCTACCCTTATACCAACGTCTGTGAATTTTTTGAATTTATTCGTATTTGTCCGTCACACTCGTTTCGGGGGCGGCATGCAGTGTCCAGCGTATCCTCAGTAATCGGCTCGCCGTTCTCTTATATGCCACCCGCCCACTTTTCTCACCTATTTCACCTTGTTCCCTACCCTTACACCAACGTCTGTGAATTTTTTGAATTTATTCGTATTTGTCCTTCGCACTCGTTCGGGGGGCGGCATGCTATCTCCAGCGTACCCTCAGTAATCGGCTCGCCGTTCTCTTATATGCCACCCGCCCACTTTTCTCACCTATTCCAACTTGTTCCCTACCCTTATACCAACGTCTGTGAATTTGTTGAATTTATTCGTATTTGTCCTACGTACTCGTTCAAGGGGTGGCATGCCTGCCCCCCGCGTACCCACAGTAATCGGCTCGCCGTTCTCTCTGGTGGGGGGGGGGGAGTTTGTCCTATTTTTTACTTATGCCATGTTGTACCTCATCCTCTGTTCGTTATTTCATTCCGAATTGTTCTTATGCTAACATGGTGGTGGTTACTTGGGGGCGGTATCGCCTCGTTATACTGACCCGCATGGCATGAATGTAGTGTACAGTGTACAGGTTGTTCGTGACACGCTCTTTCTCTTCAGGTGTGGTATTTAATGCTTGCTAATAATGGTTTTTCAATGTAATTAACATTTTTCATGTACCTGTGTGCTGCTGTCGAGTCAGACATTGGTTTTATGACTCTAATGTAAAGGGTAATGGCGTCCTAATGTGGCAATTTTTAAATTCAATTTTGTTAGCTTCTGTTTTTGCTGGCGGTAGACTGATGTTCTGAATTTTTTGATTTTGTTAGCTTCTCTATTGGCTGTACCTAGACTCAAGTGCGATTCCTGTCATGCGGGTTAGTATTTTGCCCCCTGAAAGAGTGTAAAAGGGGGCTAGCTTCACACACGTCATTTCTCAAAGCCATTTTTCAAGGTCCCCTCCCCCCATCATGCTGTCAATCATGGTAAAATTGTTTTATCTATCATTCAATAATGATCGATGCCCAAAACCCGTATTTGGATCACACGTTTACGCTGTACGCTAACGTTAAGATAATGTTGCGTGAACGCAACATTGGGAACAGCTCGGTGTCCGAAGTCACTACATATTGATTTTCATGTTGATTGTTGCACGCTCATGCATCTATCTTCTTTGTTACTGCCAAAACCACCAAAAGTGTTCAAGAGCTCGCTGAAGATGCAAATTCCAAAATATGCGTTTGACACGGGTTTTGACGACAAAAACGTCATTATCTGTCGTTAGATAACGATTATTCGGTCGATACGAAGGTGTCAAATTTCTGGGGATGAGATTCCTTGGGAAGAGGCAAGCAGATCCCATCAGACAGAATTTGCAGTGCACCTCCAGCCCCCCCCCCCCCGATCCCACGTCATAATAGCACGATTCCGAACTTTAGCATTTAAATGAAAATGTCATTATGACCTCTTTATCAACGTTTCGAACTCATCTTTCTGGTTATCCCATGAGAAAAGTCGATTTCAAGTCATTACGAGGCTCTAAGTTTCATAAAAATCCCGGTTTCGGTCCCGGCGTCTTCGATGAGAAACTCTAATCCTCAAGTCTCGAACAAAGAAGGGGTTGAAGGGAATTAGTTGCCATCTTAGCCTTATTACAATCCGTGTGACAGTTCCACAAGTGCGGTTCCTATGTCTCTGTTGTGTAATTCATATTTGGCGTCCGTGGATTCCGCTCGCGCAGCAACCGGCGCCTGGATTTAGCATTTTTCCCGACCCGCCAAAGGCGTAATAGTGGGGCGTAAAAGGGGTGGGGGGTGAAGGAATTGGGTGAAGGAATCGGGTGAATGAGAAATGATTCCCCCAGGGATGGAGATGTTGACAATGCTCTTCACAGACAATGTATTTCTGGATGTTTTATGCATAATTCGTACAGAGTAAGTCTGGGCTCATTGTTGAATAGCTTACACCCTTTGTTCCCAAAGTTGCGCTGACGCAACATTTTGTCATATGTTGGCTATCAGAGATAAAATTATTTCAATTGCTAAAATGAATGTATAAATGGCCTTGGGATCTATTGGGTTAAGGAACGTGGAGTCATAATACTAGGGAAAAATAAGGCTATATGGTTCGAAAATTATATGGCCTATTAAAATGATCAACACTTGTTTCGATGCGCTGCATCTTCCTGTTGAGGAAGATCTTATCAGAAAAATTGTCAACAGTAATTACATTGGTTGGTTTAAATACAAATTGTATATCTCGACGTGACGTACATATTTCTTGTCGGCTCGCTTGTTGCTAACAGTGAAAACGAAAATCCATATTTTTCGTGCTTAGAAAGCCGCTCGAGGCTTATCCCTGTCAGAAAAGTTTGCACGTGCATATATCACTCCACGAAATACCGAGATTCATTGATTTATCTCCCGCGGTCAAAGTAATCCACTTAATTACTTTGAATAAATAGGAACTGCGTGACAATTCGACTAAAGAGAATATCTCAGAACTCTTCTTCGAATATATGAACGATAATTCTACCCTATATCCACGTTAATTGGTAGTCTAGTGCTAATTAATTTTGGTTTATTCTCAGCGTTATCACTCATACAAATAAGTTGTTTGAAAGCTATACCAGGTACGAGCAATAGTCACGCGCTTTGTGCGTTCACCCCGCAGCAGCCTGAGGAGTTTCATTTCTGTTCAAAAGACCCGGGGTATTCGTAGCAGGCACTTGTTGTTAATGTCCGAGGCAACCTGAAACAGAATATCACTATGTTTACGACGAGTCGACTTGAAAGGTGCGAAGCTTGAGGGTGTAAAACATGGAATGTAAAGTTTTGCGTGAAGCGAGGGGGTTTTTGTTGTAAATGGGACGTGAGTGGAACGAAGGATTTTAGTATGAACTCTTGGATAGGGCAGCATATATAGGTGGGCGAGGAACAGTAAAATGGGTCATTAGACGCAGCCCCTCTTAACTTTCAGGTTGAAGTCGGCTAGCTCTGGTTTACGTGAATGGGAAACCCAATTGTCTTTTAAAAAGGAGTTTTAAATTGGTAGAGTACAGTAATTTGACGCACCGTGAAAAAGAACGTAAAATTTCATCATTATGCATAATATAAATAGTTGGAAGTTTATTACTGTTGATTTGTTGATGCTGCATGGTATTTCGTACACTCCTGGGAATTCGAGTCTCGTTCGTCTTTCATGTTTCTCGTTTCTGAGGCAGCAATTTATTTTTCGTCATGGTTTGAATGTCGGATTCTTGCTATTTTGATTGAAGTCCCTTCGACGAATGGCTGTAGGTAATTGAAACTCCTCCCCCTCTCACTGTACACCCTCCACCAGCATCCCCCCTTTGTTTACAGCGATCTGACCAGCTCTCAGTTACCCCCCCCCTCGATCCAACAAGGGGGGGTCCACTAATTGTGATTAGTGTAGAAAATAGAATTGCGCGTACTGTGATCATGGGGAAAAGTATCACCTACTGCAGGCAATCTGCATCCGGTGATGGAGCGAAATTATAATTACTTACAGCCTCTACTATATTTAATACGTCATAATACTAAAAGTTATATCAATATAATTAGTAAAAAATTAGAGTGTATTGAGCAACCAAAATAAGTGAAAACCTCACTCCTCGTCAGTAATCTTCATGTGAGGGGAGGGGGTACTTAAACCTCTCACCATCACCAAACCCCCACTACCAACCTTCATCACGATCCCAATTTTTGGAACGATTTAACTGGCTCAATGGGGGGGGGGGCACATGTATTCATTCAAGTTGGAAAAGTCGGGCTAATCGGGCCGAACCACTGAGAAAGTCGGGCCGGGCCGGGCCCGACTCAAAGCCTGGCCCGGCCCGATTCCATCCCTAAATGGCTGTACCACATTCCCTTTGAGTCCTTCCGCTTCTTATTATGTTGGGTTTTCGGAATTTTCAATTGGCGAGTGCTTCCTTCTTGATTTTTTTATCGCATTTGTCAATATTTTTTCGCGTATTTACTTCTTGTGCTCGCGCGATCAACAGGTACGTACTTCAAGGAAGACCAAGAGTATACCACGCGGGTGCGGTTTAAATGCAATCTCGACGTCACTAGACGCATTTTTATGACGTAACTTTTACAAAATAAAAAACCTCAAAAACTTTTCTTGTTCTACATATTTACGTGTACGGCCAACGCTTCGTGTTCAGCTTCGTAACTATTTTTACTTTGCTTATGAATTTGGATTTCAAGGAAAGTATTCCCGCTCTTGATTTTGAAACATATTCTTTCTTTTCAGGAGTATTTGGCTTCGTTATATACTTTAAGTATATATAGGAAAAAAGAGCTCGGGTCTATCTGGGAGTATCTCTTCCCCGCCTTAAATTTTTCATCCGTCTTTGAAAGCTCCCTAAAAGCGCTCGGCTGAATAAGCCAGTAAGAAAGTGGTCATCAGAAATGCACATTGTGTGGCTCGTTTGATTACACATTACAGGCTTTTACGTCAACCTGCCATTCAACTTCATGCATAAGAAAACTGGGAGTCCTGAGACCGTGCAAGATCGAAAAATTCATCCCTATGAGCGTTTTTCACTTATACAAAAATATTTCACAGGGTGGTTCATTTCTACCCGTTCGGTTCAAGAGAATACGTGCGGAAATGAATCCTCCCGGCCAGAATTTTATGCCATTGGATAACGCTCCAAGTTACCATCGTTTTATTTCTATTTTTGTATTATTATTATTATTATTATTATTATTATTATTATTATTATTATTATTATTATTATTATTTTGTCTCGGCAAAGCTTGACCGTTTTGCGTCATTCACGCGATCATTTTTTTTACAGCCACTGTCAAAACCTAAAATAAAACTATGAGGAAGTTTTAGCCAACCGCTTTGCCATGGCAGTGGCATTGCGACAAAACTATAACTTGGGATATTTTCAGCCCAGTCGGAAAATACCTATAAATTAACACAAGTATCACAGTTGAAGCGTTGGTTCGTACTCAGTCATGATGAGAAATACATTCTCATGCGTTAAATTATGTTCCTTTCAGCTGTATACATATAAAGCTAAGTATGTAACTTTGAAGTGAATCCATTTATTCACCCCAAGACATTATAGCCCTTTCGCTTGGCTCTGGTAAAGATAAACTTGTCTCTCGTATAATAAACCACGGTTCAAATCCCTCGATATAAAATGTAAATTATAATATAATTGCCTTTAATAATATTCTTCCCTTCATTTCTTTAAATTTATCATGGTTGAGTAAAATAAAAATATCAAATTTAGGGGAGGCTAGATTTCCCAGCGGCAATCAAAGTATGCACGTAAGTTACATTTATAAAAGAAAATGAAAGTCATTTTCCTTCTGAGCTCCATAGAAGGTCACAGCAGAGAAAAAAGACCATTAATAACCTTCGTTTTCCGGAAAGCTGGGTGATAAGGCTAAGCCCTTGTGTTTTGACGCTAGTAGTAAGGGGGTATGAAGGAAAGTAAATGTCTCCATGGGGTTTTAATCCATCAAAAATAAAGGAATCGAAACCCGCGCTCCACCGATTCACCCCGACAGTGGATTTTAAATAGAAACGTTCATGCTGGGATATTATTCAAAGAGGTTGAGCCCGAATTCATAATATGCAAAATTGCAAATTTCTTCTGCAAATAAGTAACATGGTATTAATCTATGGGAAACCTTGGTTCAAATTGTGTACTGCATATTTGCTTCTCAGTTAAAAAAAAAAAATGTCAAGACTTACATGTACCAGATATAGGTATGCATAATTATCATACAATACACACCGCTCAAAATCAAGGGATACAACTGGGGCTGCGTCAGGAAAGCGTTCACTTTTTCTCTCATCACCTACTCATGCACGGTAGGGTTGATAGCTGTCACTTAGTAAAGCTTAAGCTTTAAAACATTCAAAAAACGCTGTCAACAAAATGAGGAAGATGCATGTAACAAAAATGTTGGGTCTTCTGAGAAATATGGTAATAAATAATACTATTGGAATCCTTTTTTACCACTTGAATGAGAGAAATGCTTTCAGGGTGTTCCAGGAGGTATTAAGGACAAACCAAAATTACAAACATCGAATTATATTGAGTTATACAGAATTTTGTGTTTTTCAAGCCAAACCACCTCTTTCCAACAGAGGTCTGGCCTAACCATTCAATACAGATCGAAATAAATTACAACTCTAAAAATACCGCCAAATTGCACATTATAGAACACCTAAGAATAAAACGCCTCTTTAAGTTCGTTTAGTTTTTATAGTTATAGTTTTTGAAGAAACGAAAAAGTGTGGCATTGAATTTTTGTACTCCACCTTATTTTTTTTATTCCTGTGTCGGACAGTTTTTAAAAGTGAGAGGATGTGAGAGTGAGAGACGCATAACGAAGAGAACAGATGCAGAAGTAAGACAGAGGTTATAGTAGACGAGACCAATTAATAAAAGTGAGAGAAATATAAAGTTTTTACCTCATCAGAAAACAAGACGTTTAAATCGTTCGTCTCGCCTCTTTTCATACCTCATCTCATCGCTATAATGAGTCAAGCTAAACCATTCTCATTTAGGGCATTCGGATGGTTGAATTCGGAGCAAACTGCCTAGGTGTCGATAGAAGCGTTCATTTTACCCTTCACGGCACTCCAGCTCATATTTCATTCATTCAATTTAATTGCATTCGCTCTTGGATGAAGCCACAAAGATGAGTCTTGACTTGCCATCTGTGACTCGCTGAGTAAATTCACTCTTTCGTAATGTATTTACTGAGGTTTCTTGTCGAGTCACGTAAAAACATTGACATTTCACGAACTCCCTTTAAATTTTGCTGTTTTCTTTCTCTTGGAATACGTGATAACTTTCTATCAATCCATGTTTAAATAAAATTTGAGGGGGATCAGCGAGGATTCATAAACATAAATTAATTAAATTGTGTATTTTATTTTGACGAAGAAGTTTGGACCACAATCAAAAACAAACTTGGGCCTCAACCTGACGAACAATGTAAGAAATCGAACTTCAACAATCTCAGTTCAGCTTCTGTTATAGCCTACAAGTGATAATTTTGAGTGATATTTCGATTGATTATGAGCCATGGTATGCCAGTGAAAGAGCCCTCTTGAGTAAATCTGTGTATTCGAGTTTCACGTTAGAGAAAGCTGGGAAAACGGAGAAGCTGTTGTGAGGTTTGACCTTTAGTCGGGCAACATTTTTTGCGTTGCATTATAGATGGTATTTTGGCCAGCAGAAGACGAATATGAGGTGTGATAACAAACATTGTTAAGGGAAGTTTATGGTTTTTCCCAAAAAAACGTAGACGTGTCTCGTAGTTTTAAAAATGACTGCAAAGCTCTGCTTTCTGAATACAAATACCCTTATATGAAATGAAAGAGCATTCCATGTTCTTCATTTTACGCCTGTAAAAATTGAATTACTTCGTTCAACAGATTCTCTGTTGCAGGTGGGGTGGCTGAAAGCAGAGGACCAAACTGTTCTCAGCCTTCACACAAGGGTCGTCACGCACAACTCGAGAATCAGCGTCACACATGACAGTCAGAGGACATGGAGACTCCATATCAGACAACTGAAAGAAGGTGACCGAGGTTGCTACATGTGCCAAATAAACACAAGTGTCATGAGAAAACAAGTGGGCTGCGTCGACGTTCATGGTGAGGATTATAGTTTACGTGCTTCGTGTTCATGACTGCAATAATAAATATGTTATAAGCCGAGTATGATATCAGGCATTGGTTTCATACTTCGTCTAGCTATTCTACAGAATGCCTAAGGCTTCCTAGGCAATGTGTGTTGGAAAAAAGCAACGTACGATTTTCATTATTTAAGATTATTAATATCGTTATTATTCAAAAGTGTTTTTTGAACAAATTTGTTTTATTTTATTTTTTTAACGTCGACGATCGATCTGATCGTGGCTGGCGTTTGTAAAGGATTTTCATACGCCTAGCGACGTTTTCTTAGTAACAAACCCCAGAAGATTTCGGTGGGACTTGGAGGGACGACAGCGTTCGAAGTTTGCAAAATTTGTGCCCCGACATTGGATGATCTGAACATGTCTGGCGAGGGTCATTTCTTACTATTTGGATGCTCCCCTATAGGAATATTTCAATGCCAGACAAATCGGATGATACACTGAACAAATGTGAACTTTTAAGAGGGCGAGACGAGAAGTACCGAGACCGAGACGATACCACAATTCTCGAGACGAGACCGAGACTCAGTCTCGATATCGGAAAAACCGCGAAGGGGGAGGTGGTGGAGAGAAGGAAGGAAAAAAACAAACAAACAAAAAATTTCGCTCCGTCAGCTGGCGGTCGGAAAGAGTGCATTTCATTTCGTATGCGGATACCCTAAGCCGTCCCAGAAGTAATAATGTTGAGACCATGACTTGTTTCGTTGTTTGACCCTTCCTCGTACTATTTGATGCCGGATTTGTTTAAGCAGAGCTTAATGGGAATCAAAGGCTACTTCAAAATGAAATCATCGTACCGAATATTATGCTTCTGAAACCAACTGGTGATTTGTAGTAATTTTTGACCAGTTCAAGCCATATTACTCCCCCCCCCCCTTAAAGTCCACCGATTTGGCCCAAATGCAATACCAACCGAGGTCGTATGACTACTGATTTCCGGGCCAAATCTCGTTCCGATAAATTAACTTCTACGAGAGTTATCGTGCTAACAAGACCACAGACTTACTTCCACCCGAGGACATCACCCCCTCCCCCTCGACTTTTTCAAAAAATTACAATTGGAATCAAAGGCTACTTTGACATGGAGTATACGTACTGAATATGATGCTTCTAGAATCAACTGGTGACTTGTAGTGATTTTTTGATCATTTCAAGCCGTATTTTTCCCCCCACCACCTTCACCGATTTGGCCCAAATGCAATACCGACCGGTGTCTTATGACTACTGATTTTTGTGCCAAAGCGCGTTTCGATAAATTTACTTCTACGAGAGTTATCGTGCTAACAAGGAAACGGCCATAAAGATATACATATATGTATACAGGGTGATTCAGGAGGAGATGCATATACTGAAGTATGTTGTAGTACTAAGTATTTGCGACCAAAATCACCCTATGAGCATAGGGTCGCAAATGCTTTCCTTCTGAGATACACGTACAATTGTGTTTTTTTAGCGAGTGCCTACTTTTTCTCCAAAAACTCAATTTCACGGCCGAACCGCGGGGCTTAGAAAAAAACTGTTGACGTTTTTGAAAAGAGCACAAAATTTTACTTCAGAAAACAGTGCTCTGCATCGCTGTAAAAGTTCCTTAGTATTTTTTATGATTTTTCAAAAATGACGGAAGTTACTTTTTTGAAATTTCTCCTATAATTCAGCGACTGTTTTCTGCAAAAATTACAATGCTTCCAGTATGGTCCCAATATCAGAAAAACATGCCCGTTTTGTGAGCTTTCCAATGACCTCCTCAAAATTGAAGTTGGTCCAATTTTGAGAGAGATATCACACATGAAATCCGAAAAAACAAGGTGTAAACGTGCAAAATCAGTATGTTTGTCCGATAAAAAAAATCGTCTTTATGTACCTTAAACGTACCATTGTACTTACGAAAGGCAAATATTGCTTGGAATTTAGTCCGAAAATGTCACTTAAACGCAAAAAACGACGAATTGCCCCCCCCCCCCCCAAACTCATTATTTTCGGTTCCGAAAAAGATGGTGGGGGGGGGCTGGTTTTTAATTTTTTGCGCTAAAGGGATATTATCGGATTGAATCCCAAGCAATAATTGCCTTCCGTAAGGCGCAATAGTACTTTTAAGGGGACACTTTTTTACTGGGACAAACTTACTGATTTTGCTCTTTTACACCTTGTTTTTTCGGATTTTATGAGTGATATCTCTCTCAAAATTGGACCAACTTCAATTTTGAGGAGGTCATTGGATAGCTCACAAAACGGGCATGTTTTTCTGATATTGGGACCATACTGGAAGCATTGTAAATTTTGCAGAAAACAGTCGCTGAATTATAGGAGACATTTCAAAAAAGTAACTTTCGTCATATTTGAAAAATCATAAAAAATACTGAGGAACGTTTACAGCGATGCAGAGCACTGTTTCTGAAGTGAAATTTTGTGCTCTTTTCAAAAACGTCAACAGTTTTATTCTAAGCCCAGCGAATCGGCCGTGAAATCTAGTTTTTGGAGAAAAAGTAGGCAGTCGCTGAAAAAACGCTATTGTACGTGTATCTCAGAAGGAAAGCATTTGCGACCCTATGCTCATAGGGTGATTTTGGTCGCAAATACTTAGTACTACAACATACTTCAGTATATGCATCTCCTCCTGAATCACCCTGTATAAACATATATGTATATAAATAAAGATACATATATGAATCCTGGAGACCACTGAATTCGTGTTCTAGAGGTTCTGAAACGTGAAAAAAACATGACATGACCCATGTTTGCCACCATCACGACGAGAGCAATAGTTCATTTTCAGAATGAAATGCACTAAAAGAAAGTTGTGGTCATGACAACCTGATTGTGCCTCAACCCCCTCCCCTATAGTTGAATCTATGCCGGGCGGTGGGGGGGGGGGGGTAAAAGCAGAATTACCCAAAGATATAGAACTACTGGATTGCTCACTGTGGACGGGGAATCCGAGCCAGTGGTTGGGGGGTTTGGCCTTGATGAAGACCGCCTATCTGAAACCTTCGTATTTATCGCATCCCTCCCCCAGTACCCTGCCACCTCATCCGAACGCCTTAGTGTGCTAAGTTTCCCAGTTATTTACTTATTCATTTCAGTTTATTTTTTGAATTATAAATCAAAGTTAATGCCTTTTAGTTTTATTTCAAATGTCGAACTGTGAAAAATGTATGAAATCCTTTGGCTAGTATGGGTGCTGCATGACGTATGTCACACCGGAAGAGGAAATTATGTAAGTTTCCTATTTGTAAATTTGTGTTTTTCATGTTTGAAAAGTACCTAATTTTAAAGGCCCCGTTCACAAACCCCATGCTATGCGTCTGTGAAGTCTATGCAACCTATCGAAATGCTTCATTTTTCGAGAGTACCTATGCATTTCTCGGATGAATAAATTTTGTAGCAAATAAAGCCAATTGATGTCAGTAAAATGAAATTTTATCACAAAATGAACTCTGATCGTTCTTTCCCGCGCGGCGTCGACGCCGCGTTGAGACTTCGAGTTTTGAGACTTGAGTTTATTTTCTGAGTGAGTCGTGGTGGAGATTCACAGAAAAAGAGGGTCCTTCAGTTTTTTGGTGTAAAAAAGATATTTTTGCCGAATGGAAATAAGTGGTCAATGCCTGTTAGTGTATTTCTCAAACGCTGGCGTTGGGCGTTAACGCGGCGTTGCAAAGGGAACGCCGGGAGAATTCTCAACGCCGCTTTGGTCCAACGCTCGTGTGAACCAGGCCTTAATATCGTGACAAAATTGAATGAAATAAGGTAATTAATAGTTGGTATCAACTGTTGTTTATTATACAGAACGGGCCCTACATGCTGAATTGTGATTTTTAATTGGATAGCTCATTCCCATTGTACGACTAACGTATAAGGAGTTTTTAAACGTGCCGCCAAGCAGCCTTCATCAAGGTCACGGGGTGCAGGTTAGACCGTTTTTCTCTCGTACAATTCAACATCAGTGAGCAATCCAGTAGTTCTATATCTTTGGAATTACCCGAGCTGGTCAAATCGCTCTAAACATATGACTGAGGTGGGGTTTCGACCCCCCCCCCCCAAGAGGGGTACGAGATAAGCCCTTGCCCTCCCCCCCCATACAATATCGAGTTGTCCTCAACCCCCTCTTCCCCACCAGAATTTCGTTTTCTTTGGAACGAATACTAATGAAGAAAACTCCTTAAATCAAATAATTCTAACCGTAGGTCGTGGGCAGAAATCTCAATGAGGCCCCTTGGTCTCCAAATGAATAATAATATTATGCACTATGGCGTTCAATCATGGCATTTCATCAATTGTGGACACCAATTTGTCTTCAGAAACCGCGAAGTTCTGGCGTTTTCTCAGCCTTGAATTAGGAGTTTTCTAATTTCTTGACACGAATTAGCACTTTTTCTCCATTTCAGCCGTGAATTTGCGCTTTATATCCATTTCAAACGTGAATTTGCGGTTTTAGTGCATTTCATTCTGAAAATGCACTATTGTTCTCGTCGTGATGGTGGCAAACATGGGTCATGTCATGTTTTTTTCACTTTTCAGAACCTCTTGAACACGAATTTAGTGGTCTCCGGAATTCTCATATACAGGGTGTTCGGAAATTAGATGCTCAGAGAAAATATGGTGATAGTACACGTCATTTGCGATCAAGTTCACTATTTGACGTTTTTCGAAATTCGGCTTTGCTTCCGAGATATAACTCATTTTGTGTATTTTCTACTAACCCCTATGTTTTCCCGATAAATGCCCTCCTCGCGCTCATCAACTGGTGCTAGACTAAAAGTAAATAGCTCATTGGACAGAGCACAAAATTTCCTTTGAAATGAGCTATAAAATGGATAAAATGATCCAAGATCGACAGTGGTAGGGCAGCCGATTTCCGAAGGAAACTTGTTATTCGTATTTTCACACATTTTTCCTAGGCGATTTTCGCCTTTCCGTCTAATAAAATTATTTTTTTCCATTCATTGGAAAAACTTCCTCATTTGGTGAGCTTTCAAATGACGTGCATCAATTGCTTATTTCTTGGATTTCCCGAGGAGAAATGACCAATTAACTAAAAAAAACACAGACACGGAAGTGAAATTCATCGACCGTTTTCACTACTTATTTTTCTCAGAAACTGCTCGCAGCCTGCTGATTTTCTGCTTCATGGAGGCGAGTTAACTGAAACCAGATCCTTTCATTTTCCAGCAGATTAGATGGATCTAATAGCGCCCAGTAGCGACACTGGAAGACCTTCAAATCAGAAAGAATTCGTACGTTGTGCGAAGAGCTCAGAAATCGCCCATTGAAGGTTTACGTACCACGAGCGGAGTCAGGCGGTGGGTCCCTAATGCCTATTGTGCAAAAGGGAAGACGGTGGCCACTTTGAGCCATTATTATAAAATGTTATTCCTTCTTTTTTTTCAAGTATTTGTCTTCCAAAATCCATCTAATTTCAATTTTTGTCTTTCATTTAAGGCTAGTTTCTTCACTGGCGCGCCAGTGACCATGATCTAGTAGCTGGTGCCAGTTGACACGTGCCAACCGTGCCAGTTGAGTTTACATAAGGTGGCCTTATGTAAACATCTGCTGGCGCCAGTCCCGTGCCAGTCCAGTAAAAAAATTCCCACCAGTCGACTTGCACTGGAAGTAGCCAGTGAGCATTCTAAACCCCAAAAAATGAACTGGTGCCATCTGCTGGTACCGTGTGAACGAAATTTTCATCCTCCAGTCCAGCATTCACTTATCATATCAGTCATTTTACGCTTGTTGTCTGATATCCGTCCTTTTGAACTCTGCTGACTGGCACCGGTAACTTGAATCGTCTAAACGGACTGGCGCAAATCGACAGGCTCCAATAACTGGTGCCTTTAGAAGCTTTCAGGCTCCAATAAGTAATGCCAGTCGACTGGCTCGCTTACTGGCATCGTCTGAACCAGCCGTTACTGTTTAAGATAATCAAGTTTCTAGTTTCAGCTAACCCACCTTCATAAAGTAGAAAATCGGCAGGCTGCGAGCAGTTTCTGAGAAAAAAACGCAGCGGAAAACGACGCTGAATTTGACTTCCGTGTCTGTGTTTTTTTAGTTTATTGGTCATTTCTCCTCGGCAAATCCAAGAAATAAGCAATCGTTGCACGTCATTTGAAAGCTCACTAAATGAGGAAGTTTTTCCAATGAATGGAAAAAAATAATTTTATTTGACGGAAAGGTGAAAATCGCCTAGGAAAAATGTGTGAAAATACGATTAACAAGTTTCCTTCGGAAATCGGCTGCCCTACCACTGTCGATCTTGGATCATTTTATCCATTTTATAGCTAATTTCAAAGGAAATTTTGTGCTCTGTCCAATGAGCTATTTACTTTTAGTCTAGCACCAGTTGATGAGCGCGAGGAGGGCATTTATCGGGAAAACATAGGGGTCAGTAGAAAATACACAAAATGAGTTATATCTCGGAAGCAAAGCCGAATTTCGAAAAACGTCAAATAGTGAACTTGATCGCAAATGACGTGTACTATCACCATATTTTCTCTGAGCATCTAATTTCCGAACACCCTGTATATACAGGGTGTTCAAAAAATGGATGTCAATATTTTGCCCTGTGTATGTACGTCCAAAATACGTCAAAATTATCCGTATTAACCATAGTCCGATTCCTAATAGTTTCCGAGATATTAAGGAAATAAGCACTTTTGTAATGGGCCTCGTTTTTACGGATAAAATCGTTCGTAGCTTGGCAACCAGAGCTCTCACGTCAAATTAAGTGGCACCATTGGAAAGGACAGACTTTTTTCCATTAGACTTCGTAACGTTCAATTCAATTTTGTTCGTACGCGCTGAGGAAATCAGCTGCGAACTCAAAATTATGTTCAAGTTCATCATCGTTGCCCATAATTTGAAGTCTGATTTCTGCTCAACAGGTGCTTTCCGAGATGACATTTTTTGAGAAAAGTTGGCGCACGGTACCATCGTTAAAGTGACATGTTCATCCCCACCCTTTACCCACAATTTTTCCAGAGTTTCTCTATTCATACTATAAAAAACGCTACATGCATCCTCATGTAGTCATTACATTAATGACCAGAGTAGCTCCTAATAATTGTAACTCTCATGTTTTATTACTCTTCTTCATTGTGATAGGCGGATCATTTTTCTAGATTCTCATTTCTAGAAAAATTTTGAAGTTCTGGAAAAATGAATTTTTTAAATTTCCACTTTTCGGTGATTCGGTAGGGTTTTCCGAAAGTAAACCCCTAGAAAAACACGAATAAATTCATTACAAATTCTAAAATTAAGTTATCCATAGAAGTTTTCGTACATAAAAGGGATTAAGTAATTTTTAATATAAAGAAAAAATTCGAATTGCCTCCCTTGTTGGCGGATACAATGTTGTGCGCGTCTTTCCAACGACCGGTGCAGGACCTTATCGAGCAATTCATCACGGATACTGTTGCACGTGTTGATTATTTTTTGTCTTAATGTCTCGATGTCTGGAATAGGATCTGCATGCATGATGGAGCTCCTCCTCATTTTAGTAGATTAGCCCGCCGTATTCTGGACCCAACTTTCCTGAACCGATGGATCGGAAGAGCTGGTCCAAATTTATGGCCGCTGCGTTCACCTGACTTGAACCCTTTAGACTTCTACGCATGGGGACACATCAAAACTATAGTCTACGCAGATCCTATTCCAGACATCGAGACATAAGACAAAAAATAATCAACACGTGCAACAGTATCCGTGATGAATTGCTCGATAAGGTCCACCGGTCGTTGGAAGACGCGCACAACTTTGTATCCGCTAAAAAGGGAGGCAATTCGAATTTTTTCTTTGAATTAAAAATTACTTAATCCCTTTTATGTACGAAAACTTCTATGGATAACTTAATTTTAGAATTTGTAATGAATTTATTCGTATTTTCTTGGGGTTTACTTTCGGAAAACCCTACCGAATCACCGAAAAGTGGAAATTTAAAAAATTCATTTTTTCAGAACTTCCAAATTTTTCTAGAAATGAGAATCTAGAAAAATGATCGCCTATCACAATGAAGAAGAGTAATAAAACATGAGAGTTACAATTATTAGGAGCTACTCTGGTCATTAATGTAATGACTACATGAGGCTGCATGTAGCGTTTTTTATAGTATGAATAGAGAAACTCAGAAAAATTGTGGGTAAAGGGTGGGGATGAATATGTCACTTTAACGATGGTAACGTGCGCCAACTTTTCTCAAAAAATGTCATCTCGGAAAGCACCTGTTGAGCAGAAATCTGACTTCAAATTATGGGCAACGATGATGAACTTGAACATAATTTTGAGTTCGCAGCTGATTTCCTCAGCGCGTAACAACAAAATTGAATTGAACAACACGAAGTCTAATGGAAAAAAGTCTGTCCTTTCCAATGGTGCCACTTAATTTGACGTGAGAGCTCTGGTTGCCAAGCTACGAACGATTTTATCCGTAAAAACGAGGCCCATTACAAAAGTGCTTATTTCCTTAATATCTCGGAAACTATTAGGAAGGTGGATCCGTATAAGTGGATAAGTATAAGTGTGACAAAAATTTTTGGGTAAAACTACGTTAAAAGTGGAGTAAAGTGGTACCTTCGGAAGTGTCCTACGTCGATCCGTTCCGGAGTTATGATTTTTTTTTGTGTTTAAAAAAGTAACCAATGCTTGCTTCAAAAAATCCGCAATTTCTGGGCTTACATCGCACCAAATCCAAAAAATGATGCCATTTTCAGAAACTACGGAACATTTCCTTTAGGATAGAGGCCATTTTAGTGCATTTCATTCAAAAAATGCACTATTGGTCTCGCCCTGATGGTCGCACATATGGGTTGTGATACTTTTTTTTCACGTTTCAGAACCCCTAGAACACGAATCCGAGGTCGGTTCGATTTGATATATACATATACATATACATATACATATACAGGGTGGAACAGGATAAGTGAGACCAAAAAAATCGGGTAAAAGTAGACCGGATTTCCGACCGAAAACACTATGTAAGTGATGGTCCGATTTTCATTGGTTCCCGAGATAATATGATTTTTTAAGTGAATTTGTAAGGAACTGTGTATTTTTCTGGAAAAACTTCTATGCACAGCTGTCGTTGAATTTATTTGTAAATTGCAGGGTGTCATTGAAATCAGTGGAAAATTTCCTAGCTGATGGTGTCGGTTTCGTTTGGTAAAAAGCCAATCAAGGCCCCTTAAACGAGGTTTATTTTAATGAGTCGCCAAAAAAGTGAATTTTTCGAACTTTTCAGAAATTCACTGCCGACGCCTAACTTGATTCAGCAATGTCCGGTTCATCACAAAAACTTCCTCAGATTCTAAGCTTTCTAATGGTAGGTCCACATTTTAAATTTCGTTCCTCCTTTGTCCTGAAATTGTACTTCCTGAAATTGTATTTCGAAAAAAAGTGTATTAAATACAAATTGTGTTAGAAGAAATGCAGAATTCCATCAGGTAACCCCGGAAAAAAAATCCAGGGTCGTTATGGCCGGAGACCCTGGAGGCTTTTGAGTGGTATGTCTAAATTTTAAATTTAGTATCTCCTTTGTCCTAAATTGCGGTTTGGGTTCACTGAAGGAGAAGAAATTCCCAAGCTAACCCAGTTGGTTTGTAAAGTTGAATCATCTGTTAAATCGTATTTGAGATTTTCAACTGTCGTGTACCGATTTGATCAAATTGCAGTAGTTGGACGTTTAAATCTAAATTATGTTCACGAATAGAGAGTATGCCATGATGCATTACCTTTACGATGCCTGTCGGGGTAACGCTAGGGCTGCCCATCGTGAATATCGTGCCTTGTATCCCAATGGGAGGATGCCTTCGGCGGCTTCCTTCACGAGGCTACATCAGCGCTTGTTGGAGACTGGGTCTGCGCAGAAACGAACAAGGGAGCCTGGAGCACCCGTGGACGTAAATGTGGACGAGTACGTTCTTGATCGCGTTGACGAAGATCCGGGATTAAGTTCAAGACAGATTAGCCGGGAAATTCGTGTGTCCCACCGCAGGGTATTAAAAATTCTTCGCAATTACGATTATCGTCCTTTTCGCTGCACTCCGGTTCAAGGTCTAGAACCCACTGACTTGCGAAAAAGGGAGGAATTTTGCAGGTGGTTGCTAACAAAAGAATTGGAACAACCAAACTTTTTCCGAACAATCTTGTGGACTGATGAATCGCAACAATGGGCTCCGGAAAATCCACATCTGACAAGGGAAAGCTCTTTCCAGCACCGTTTCAGTTTGAACGTCTGGGCTGGGATTGTTGGAAACAAGTTGATTGGACCGCACTTTTTTGAAGGAACATTGACTGGGCAAGTTTACCAGATTTTTTAGAAAATGAACTTCAAAATTTACTGGAGGATGTTCCGCTGGAAATTCGCTCCACAATGATTTTTCAACAGGTAATAGAATCAGTATAGCACATTCGTTATTAATTGAATGAACTAACATTTCAATAGGATGGTGCACCTCCACATTATTCGGTTTCCGTGCGGAGGTGGCTCGATGCACATTTCGAATGTTGGATTGGGCGAAACGGAACCATTCCGTGGCCTCCAAGGTCTCCGGACTTGACGCCCATGGACTTTTTTGTCCGGGGTTACCTGAAACAGGACGTCTACAGTGTGCCAATCTCCAATGTGGAACAGTTAAGGGAGAGAATTCTCACAGCCTGTGCCAACCTAAGGGGCATCCTCTCGTTTGAAACCACCGGGAGAGCCATGCGCAAAAGGGCTAGGGCTTGTTTGAGAAATAGGGGAGGTCATTTTGAGCATTTAATTTAATTTGTCTAACTTCCATCTTATCGCATAAAAAAAAAAAAATACACTTTTTTTTTTTTTTAAAGAAAGGTGCACTTTTAGAACAAAGGAGGAACGAAATTTAAAATATGGGCAACGATGATGAACTTGAACATAATTTTGAGTTCGCAGCTGATTTCCTCAGCGCGTAACAACAAAATTGAATTGAACAACACGAAGTCTAATGGAAAAAAGTCTGTCCTTTCCAATGGTGCCACTTAATTTGACGTGAGAGCTCTGGTTGCCAAGCTACGAACGATTTTATCCGTAAAAACGAGGCCCATTACAAAAGTGCTTATTTCCTTAATATCTCGGAAACTATTAGGAAGGTGGATCCGTATAAGTGGATAAGTATAAGTGTGACAAAAATTTTTGGGTAAAACTACGTTAAAAGTGGAGTAAAGTGGTACCTTCGGAAGTGTCCTACGTCGATCCGTTCCGGAGTTATGATTTTTTTTTGTGTTTAAAAAAGTAACCAATGCTTGCTTCAAAAAATCCGCAATTTCTGGGCTTACATCGCACCAAATCCAAAAAATGATGCCATTTTCAGAAACTACGGAACATTTCCTTTAGGATAGAGGCCATTTTAGTGCATTTCATTCAAAAAATGCACTATTGGTCTCGCCCTGATGGTCGCACATATGGGTTGTGATACTTTTTTTTCACGTTTCAGAACCCCTAGAACACGAATCCGAGGTCGGTTCGATTTGATATATACATATACATATACATATACAGGGTGGAACAGGATAAGTGAGACCAAAAAAATCGGGTAAAAGTAGACCGGATTTCCGACCGAAAACACTATGTAAGTGATGGTCCGATTTTCATTGGTTCCCGAGATAATATGATTTTTTAAGTGAATTTGTAAGGAACTGTGTATTTTTCTGGAAAAACTTCTATGCACAGCTGTCGTTGAATTTATTTGTAAATTGCAGGGTGTCATTGAAATCAGTGGAAAATTTCCTAGCTGATGGTGTCGGTTTCGTTTGGTAAAAAGCCAATCAAGGCCCCTTAAACGAGGTTTATTTTAATGAGTCGCCAAAAAAGTGAATTTTTCGAACTTTTCAGAAATTCACTGCCGACGCCTAACTTGATTCAGCAATGTCCGGTTCATCACAAAAACTTCCTCAGATTCTAAGCTTTCTAATGGTAGGTCCACATTTTAAATTTCGTTCCTCCTTTGTCCTGAAATTGTACTTCCTGAAATTGTATTTCGAAAAAAAGTGTATTAAATACAAATTGTGTTAGAAGAAATGCAGAATTCCATCAGGTAACCCCGGAAAAAAAATCCAGGGTCGTTATGGCCGGAGACCCTGGAGGCTTTTGAGTGGTATGTCTAAATTTTAAATTTAGTATCTCCTTTGTCCTAAATTGCGGTTTGGGTTCACTGAAGGAGAAGAAATTCCCAAGCTAACCCAGTTGGTTTGTAAAGTTGAATCATCTGTTAAATCGTATTTGAGATTTTCAACTGTCGTGTACCGATTTGATCAAATTGCAGTAGTTGGACGTTTAAATCTAAATTATGTTCACGAATAGAGAGTATGCCATGATGCATTACCTTTACGATGCCTGTCGGGGTAACGCTAGGGCTGCCCATCGTGAATATCGTGCCTTGTATCCCAATGGGAGGATGCCTTCGGCGGCTTCCTTCACGAGGCTACATCAGCGCTTGTTGGAGACTGGGTCTGCGCAGAAACGAACAAGGGAGCCTGGAGCACCCGTGGACGTAAATGTGGACGAGTACGTTCTTGATCGCGTTGACGAAGATCCGGGATTAAGTTCAAGACAGATTAGCCGGGAAATTCGTGTGTCCCACCGCAGGGTATTAAAAATTCTTCGCAATTACGATTATCGTCCTTTTCGCTGCACTCCGGTTCAAGGTCTAGAACCCACTGACTTGCGAAAAAGGGAGGAATTTTGCAGGTGGTTGCTAACAAAAGAATTGGAACAACCAAACTTTTTCCGAACAATCTTGTGGACTGATGAATCGCAACAATGGGCTCCGGAAAATCCACATCTGACAAGGGAAAGCTCTTTCCAGCACCGTTTCAGTTTGAACGTCTGGGCTGGGATTGTTGGAAACAAGTTGATTGGACCGCACTTTTTTGAAGGAACATTGACTGGGCAAGTTTACCAGAATTTTTTAGAAAATGAACTTCAAAATTTACTGGAGGATGTTCCGCTGGAAATTCGCTCCACAATGATTTTTCAACAGGTAATAGAATCAGTATAGCACATTCGTTATTAATTGAATGAACTAACATTTCAATAGGATGGTGCACCTCCACATTATTCGGTTTCCGTGCGGAGGTGGCTCGATGCACATTTCGAATGTTGGATTGGGCGAAACGGAACCATTCCGTGGCCTCCAAGGTCTCCGGACTTGACGCCCATGGACTTTTTTGTCTGGGGTTACCTGAAACAGGACGTCTACAGTGTGCCAATCTCCAATGTGGAACAGTTAAGGGAGAGAATTCTCACAGCCTGTGCCAACCTAAGGGGCATCCTCTCGTTTGAAACCACCGGGAGAGCCATGCGCAAAAGGGCTAGGGCTTGTTTGAGAAATAGGGGAGGTCATTTTGAGCATTTAATTTAATTTGTCTAACTTCCATCTTATCGCATAAAAAAAAAAAAATACACTTTTTTTTTTTTTAAAGAAAGGTGCACTTTTAGAACAAAGGAGGAACGAAATTTAAAATGTGGGCCTACCATTAGAAAGCTTAGAATCTGAAGAAGTTTTTGTGCTGAACCGGACATTGCTGAATCAAGTTAGGCGTCGGCAGTGAGTTGATAAGATGGAAGAATTATTCAATCTCTGAGTTTTTTGAGTTTATTTCTAGACTTTGTTTTCCGTCATTGACATTTGATGCCGATAGCTGTAACAAAGGGTAGCAATTGTGGTTTGTAGAGGGCTGACGTGGAAAAGTACCCGTAAACTCTAACGTTACCGCGACCCACGACTTCCGAGTGTCTGTAGTGACAAATTCGCCTATTTTCATTATATTATTGGAAAATTCTCGTTCTGAGGCAAACAAGAGACGTAGAGGGCTAGAGTTACTCGTGATCTAGAGGCGCGTCCCAGCGAACGACGACCTCGGGGATACCATCAACAGAGCTAAAGGGCCTATTGTAGCATCCTCGTACGGCGACAGCTTAATCTTAAAGAAAGGAAGATAATGCCTTTGCAAGCGAGCTCACGCAGCAGGTTGCTTATTTTTTATATCTATCCATAGTTGGATTGACTTTTTTCTCGAACTAGCAGGATGAATGCCCAGAGCTTGCGGTTCTCCATTTGCTATTATTTTCGTCCTTATGTAGCTCTGAGAATTCTTCAGTCATAGCTGACAGATCAGGTTAGTAGTCGAACGAAGTCTGATTGATTGAAACTTGGGTTATGTATGACGAAGGTTAGGCGCTTGTTCGGTTTTAACGGATGAACATCAAGATAATAAATTGTATTACTCAAAACAGAAACATGAAAGGAGCGTGCGCGCTTACAATATTTTACATTATGTAATTTGATTTTAATTTATGAGCAATAGTTTAAACTAGAAAAATAACGCAAAGGATTTAAACTGGATTCAAGTCTCTGGACTGGGTAGTATTGTCTTAAATCAGTAACCGGAGCAATCGACTTATTATTCGCCAGGAGCGATAGAAGGTAAAGTTTTATCACCAACCTTGAGTGGTGTAGCCGTTACTTTGAGCCATGTATTTAATAGGGCTTCAGAATCCCTGGGTGGATATTTCAACGCCGTATCGAGAAACCACATTAAGCCTCACGTCTTCTGTGAGAACCCAGGCATCCGTTCTCCGTTGAACGGATGGACACACGTCTCTGAATGCATTTGTCTCTTTCCATTTGCAGTAAGAGACCATAGGGAAGGGATGACGTGGTGTGGGAACGCCAGTGGTCGGCAGAATAGGTCCCATTTCCCGTTTATTCTTTCTTCTTGCATATTTCTGGAAGCCTTGCCTTCTTTGGAGGGGTTGAAGATGGTTAGCATAGCAGCTGAAACCGGCCCCATGATAAAGTAATCTTTATGAGACGTAAACATCTCTACTTTTCCTGCTTAAAACTGTTCTGTGTCGATTTGTGAAAGCTAGACCAAACGGTATCATTTTTTATTGTCATGCTTATTGTTTTTCGCCTAGGTCAATTTGATGAGAAGATCTATGCTGAAATCTACGTCATTTGCTGAGAGCTTGACTTATTCTTGTTTTCTACATACTCCACTGATTCCTACGATTACTATCTCTTATATCACCTTAAGCCCAAAGTATAAGTCATACATGTAGTTCGATGTATGAAGAAAGACGCTGTCGCCGGTATTTAATTAAATAAATTAAATGAAAGTGTTATCTTCCGGACGACGCTAGAAGGGCATAGCCCAACACGATTCGAGTTTCGAGAAAAAATGGGCTCCCCGGCGGGATTTGAACCCGTAACCGCTGGATTACTAGTCCAGGACGCTACCAATTGCGCCGTCACGGTGACTCCTTTAGAAGTCGTACTGCGAGGGATCAGCTAAGCCAAACCCCACCCAGGGCCATTGTTTCTCGAAACTCTAGGCGTTTCTCCTTATGACAAAGGTAAACCACGCCGGTGTTATCACATCGTAGATCTAGTTCGATAGATGAAGAAAGAGCCAAACCGAGTTTCGAGAAACAATGGCCCTGGGTGGGGTTTGGCTTACCTGATCCCTCACAGTACGACTTCTGAAGGCGTCACCGTGGCGGCGCAATGGGGAACTTGCACATTTTTAAAGCACTGGTGTTTATTGAAGAGGGCTCTTCCTCAATGCTATTGCTCACATTAAACATTGAAATGAATAAAGAATTTTTTTAGAGCGAATTTTTAAAAATTTTGAGTGGGAATTTGATAACGTCAAACCCTATTTAATGAAATGGTTGGTGTGAGGAAGAGAGGGGGTACGATACATTTTCAGGGGGACAATTTTTCTTGTTATTTGATTGATTGATTCTTTTTACCTCCCATAGATGGGGAATGTGGCGCTCTCCGAGTGGGCGTGGCTCAAATTTTATGGAACTGCAGTGGTGGGGGGTGGGTGTTCCAAAGTTTTTTGTTGACGGTACTTGAAGGTACTTTGGATGAGGTGTCGAATGGCACCAAATTAATTCTTTGTACCTCTCATAGATGGCGAACGTGACGCTCTTCATGTGGGCGTGGCTTAAACTTTATGGAACTGCAGGGGTGGGGGGTGAGTGTTCCGAAGTTTTTTGTTGACGGTACTTGAAGGTACTTTGATCAAACTGTTGAATGGTAGTATTTTATCACTTTGTACCTGTTATGCCAAAATTGCATTAAGTTGTTCTGCGCTTCCCCCCCCCCTTTTTTTGGGCAGTTCCTGGGTGTTCCAAAATGATGTTTTGACGGTACAATGGGGTACAAAGTCCATTAGCCATGAATTATGGTGTTTCATGAAATTTTACCACCCTGCAAAATTTTCCATCAACTTGTACTGCGAAATTTAAATTTCGGAAAACCAGGTAAATATTGCGTTCCAAACGGTTCCGGTGGCGGTACAATACGGTAAAAGCAAAGTCCTAACCGAATCTTTTTCGTTTTTAAAATATCTCATGGTCGCAGAACAAGTTAATGGACCTGTTATAGGTATCTTTCATAAAACACCAGCGCTCTTGTGATGACTAAGTGAAACGACCTGCTCGGGTATCCTTCAATTTCTAATTGGATTTACTTCAATAATTTTCTTTCTAATTCTCACTACCACAATAAACGAAACAAAGCAAGTGACACCGGTCAAATGTTACCCCAGATTGTTAGTTCATCTTAGCTCGGCAAGAGCGCTGCTGTATTTATGAAAGATGTCAATAATAGTGTAGAGAAACACGTGTGAGACGAGATGAGAGTGAATTTCACAGCCATGTGCGCATAAATTTTATCTGTTTGTGTCAATCTCATCTCGTCTCACATGTGTTTCACTTTTCTATTATACCCCCTCCCACCCAGTAGGAACTAGGATCAACACGTTTAAAAATTCCTGTTCGTGTCTTGAAGCTCATTTGATCATTCACAAGGATAGAGAACCTTTAAAACACAGGTAACACGGATTTCAGCGCCATATTTTGTCACTCAGTCGTTAGGGTAAACACAATACTATGAATGACAAAATTGTCATCGTAACAAAAAACAAACGTGGAATGTGGTCGAAATAAATAAAAATACCTCACTTATCAATGAGACCTGGGGGCTTATTTTGAACGGTCGGGAAAAAATCCCGCAAGTGGGATCCAAGGACGCCGAATAAGAAATAACATTATCCCACCATAGCAACCGTTTTTTGCGGCATTTTCACACGACTTCGGAATACGGCCCCAGGTGATAATTATAATCACATGAGGGACAAAATATGGCGCCGATTTGCGTGTTTCTGTGCTCGTGTTTTATAGTGCCTTAACAAGGGCGGGTGAAAGTCCATCAGAGTGTGGATAGACCATAATCACAGCCTAAAAAACGTGAATCAACAGAAGATACATATAGCTATAGGTGCACGATATAGGTTCGTATCATAAAGCCTGCTCCACTCATGCGATGTTTGACAAATAACGAGTAAAGGATCAATCTATTTCTAGCATTGCCTAGAAACTGACCAACTGAAAATTGAAAACTACTTTACTCGTTATACTATATTTGGGATTTACCGCATTTGTTGAGCTGGGTTTTAACATTTTTAGGAAGACAGTTACTTTCTGATTCTTGCATATATTTTCTGTGCAATGCTATGCTATTTTGGTAATCGTCGTGTAAAAAATGCGTTTCACTCGTCGATTCGAATGCAATAAAAAATATAATATCTTCTCGTCGATCAATTCAATCCACTCTCTTTTATTTTTATATTCGGGATCGTGTCCAAAACGCGTTTTCTGTAACGATGTAATTTTTTAGATGTTCAGCTGGTTCCTTTTCTCTCCTGGGTCAAAGGTTAAATCAATCTCAACCAAGGGCTCTGCAATCCCCGAGGCAATACACTTGATATATGTTCAATTTATCTCGCCCTTTCACCTTGGAGAAGAGGCTGCTGTTGTATTAGTATTTACTGTGAGACAGGGCTACGTCCAATATTTCACTCATCATTCGCAATTTGGACCTATTCACTTACCGAGATAAATGAATGTTTTAGAATAGACGCAAATGATGCGCAATGGTAAATTCAATTTTAACGCTTAGAAACTGTTAATGAGGTGCTATTTTTTGAGCGGTCCTACTAGAATATTCATATTTACTTATTCATTTTAATCGATACGACAAAGACTGCAGTGCTAAAGAATTTTGTGTTTTGTTTCATACCCTCAATTTTTCATAAATTATTGAGTAAACACCAGTGCTCGTTGAAGTGTTTATGCAGGATCCAGGTTCAATCAATTCTCTTTCCCGCAGTTTTTAACACTCGATCGTCAACATTTTTCTCTACACAGCCTTGAGGGAAACAGAAGAAATATTTCGGAAAAGCTAAACTCCCATGACGTCTATTATTAAAACGATGTCACTTGTAGCGCGATGAAGAACGAACAAACAACAACCAGAACAAACAAAAAACGGAACGTATCGTTGAAAAAAAGCCCACCAATGCGTCTGGTTGAAAAAAAAAAAAACCAACATGAATTCATTTTTCAGAGAAAGCTCGCTTCCGAGTAAAGGGATTATAACCGTTTATACAGTTGTTAATGGTAAGGGGGTGTTTAGACTCGGAGTTGTATAGGCAGGTTGTGTGGATTGTAAAATGAAAATTCCAATCGAGATAGAGATCGATCAGCTTTTGTTTTTAAACTCCGTTATAAATTAAGCGATCCCGCTCTTTGAGCAGCAGTCTTTGAACATGAAAGGTGCTGATGAGGGATACTGACTGTGCCCGAAATGCATTTATATAAGAACTATGCGAAATATGCTTGTTGTTTCAAGAAACCTATAAGAAGAAGAGGAGGTATGTTATAAACAATCGGACAATAAGAAAAGAAGGTGGAGATTACTATTAATATTTCTGTAGTGGGTCGTGACATGATTTTGGTTCAGGTCAGAGTGAGAAGTGCGAAAATGGCAGACTCTGCGTTCGCGAAAGCGTCAGGTGAACATGTGTTGAGCAGAAACTACACCAGAATGACCAATGACGAACTGTGATATTTTGAATGCATATGTCAGAGACAATACCAGATAGGAGTTTGAGACTCAGCCGTGGCGGCATGCACCTGCTTTAATAAAATAAGTATAAAGTATGAAGAAAAAAGTAAAGTATGTGTACATCAGGCTTTAGTACTAATGGGTGGGTTTTCAGAGATAGATGTTGTTAGGCAAGACTTGTTCGCACGAAACTAATTAGTTCGGGGCAATTTATTCCAAATCCGCTTTTAAAGGGCGTGAGAGCGCGTAAAGAAGAGACCTTTGCAAGAGCTTGGGGACAATATCACAAAACAGGGATGAGGCGTGGGGGGAAGGGCGGTAGTAGTGGTTTCAGTATGGGTGAGCTGGAATAGTTTGTGCTTCCAAGGTATTGGGCAAAGGGTGTGGGGGTTAGATGTTGTCTGAAGATTGTGGGCATGAAGAGGAATGGGGAATAAGGTTGAATGTGAAAGTGAGAGACAGGACGCCAACTCATGCGGCTGGGACGGGCCAACACTAAAAGGCTCCGAAGCCGTTAATTCATGAAAACTTTGGCGCAGAGGAGGCGACATTCTAATGATGCGTCTCATTAATATCGAATCAGTCAAGCAAGGATTTTGTTACCATCCTAAATCTCTATTACTCAGTAATAGTAGGAGTATTAATTTGTATTATTTTTTTGGTTTATACTTCAACTCTGTTCCATAGTGTGCATGTTGAATCCCCAATAGTCCGTGCAGTGAGCAGGGAACTGTACAGTTATTGCCTGTGCACAACTCCTTCAATGAAGAGTAAAAAAATAGGGATTGCGTTAAGAAAACAACAAAACATTAGGGGTATTCATGAAAAATGTTAAATCTTGTATTTGTTATTTGCTAAATTCTGAACAGATGGGTAAGGCCATAGAAACGGAGAAACTGGGGGCCTATTCTCTAACAACAAGCAATATTTTTTTCGCCAGTCATGTGTCTATTTCATTCATTTGTTTGAAGAAAATCAATGAAATAAACATATGACTTCGAGAAAGCTATTGCTTCAGAGTTAGAGAATAAGCCCCCTGAACACAAAAAATACGAAATACGTCGATAACATATGTTAAACTTCAGAGAATGAATACCCCTATTATTTAGGTATACTTCTCGTCTTTACCGAAGCAGAAACCGCTGTAATAAACAAGGACGGGCTCCGAAATTTACTGCATTATTTACGAATTTACAACTACAACCCAATGCATCCCGATTCCCAAGAACAGAAGTTCCAATTTCCTCTATCGTTCAAGGACCCTTTTTTGCATTAGCTTCCCACCGTTCCTACAGTCATTGATGTGTGTTGTAGGACCATTGGAAAGGGCGTGAGAGTGAACGTCTTGATCAGATCCATGGTTGGCAACAGTTAATTAACCAGCCTACCCCTTACCCGGTATAGTCCACGTTTAATGTAAACCAAAGTCATATGGAAAACCAAGTCATTAAACTTTGTATTATTTGTATGATAAAAAAATGAAGCTATTCGTGGGTTGGGATTTTTGCTCCCGATACGTTGCGCTGCTCTACTATGAAAGTAGATAACCCGCTAAATTCAAATATTATACAAAAGCCAAGTGTTGAAAAAGACATATTATGGTATCAAGATAGATATCACGCTACAACTTCAAACTGAAAATAAATGTAATAATTTTTGTATTTGGCGGGTTTTCTCCTTTTTTATTCTTAACGGGAGCAAAAATCCCAACCCAAAATAAAAAACATTTTTTTCCTCGAGTCTGAGGACTTGGTTTTCCACATGACTTTGATGTGAACACAATACAAATCGCAAAAATTTAAACACAGCAATGGCAGAGCTGATTTCTAAAGTTGAAACGCAATCTTTGCCAGCACCAAGTTGCGAGAACTTCTCTCCCCCGCCGGGAAACGTATTACCCACTTTTAAAGTTATGCTCTCGAATCTCGCCTGACACGTAATACATTAAGGCCCGTATTTATGAACGTTTCTTGAAGCTTCCATGAGTCAAGGCGTCCTTGAGAAGCCTTCCTTGACACGTTTTCGTATTTATGAAACTTCCTCGAGTTGAAGGCTACCTTCACTTCAAGGAAGCCTTGGTAAAAATCGTTCCTTGAACCAAGGTAGCTTGTGATCTGCCTTGAGGCTTCCTTCACTTCCATTAGGTCGGTCGTGCAGGCTTAGCTGCAGTGAATTCAATTTAAGCCTTTTTGGATGTACGCTCGTTGTATAGCGCCGCTCGAAATCGCTTCCAGTTGACGACCGGCCATATCTGTTATCTCAATTTAGTTTCGCGTTTCGGTGTGGAAATAAAAAAAAAATATGGAAGGAAATGATGACTTCATCGAATATTTGCTTCACAAAGTAAATTATTGTTAGGGTCACGGCAATAATTGACGGTCTTGGATTGGAATACTCTCAGAAGGTCCGGCAAAACAACGATACGAACCGCCCTAAGAGGGATGAAGAAAATGAGGAAGGGAGCAGATTGTTTGAACGGGCCCTGCCTCACACTCACTTTCCGTCGGGACAAGTACTCCGTCATCTCGGAGAACGAAATTCATAGCCTCGGCCATAGCTGCTGTATCATTGTCGTCAGCTCCCTGGATTTCGCTGATAACAAATTCGAGCAGGAAGTGGGCACGGAGATGGTGGGACCCTTCCTTTTTTTTTGCCGGGCACCTTTCAGTGAAATTATTAATTTCAGTCATAATATGAGTTTAAACGATATTCATATTCAAACCAGATGATTTATTTCACTACTGTACTGGCGCACTAAATGAAACGGCGCTTTTCATAGGTTGAATCGGCGTCTAGGGAAAACTCGGTAGTAAATCTTTCTTTTTAGTGCCTTGAAGGCGACTTTGGTAAAGGAAACCTTGAGCCAAGTGAAGGAACTTTTCTAAATACGAAAAATGGTCATGGCGTCCTTTTCAGCAAAGGGAACCTTTCTCGAGGACGCCTTGACTTCAAGTCAAGGCTGTTGAAGGAACGTTCGAAAATACGGGCCTTATGCCCGTATCAACAAGGCCCGTATTTTGGAACGTTCCTTGAAGCTTCCTTGAGTCAAGGCGTCCTTGAGAAGCATCCCTTGACAAGTTTTCGTATTTATGAAACTTCCTCGAGTTGAAGGCTACCTTGACTTCAAGGAAGCCTTGGTGAAAATCGTTCCTTGAACCAAGGTAGCTTGTGATCTGCCTTGAGGCTTCCTTCACTTGCAATAGGTCGGTCGTTCACTGGAAGCCTTTTCGAGCGGCGCGACAGTGAGCGTACATCCCAAAGGCTCAAATAGTCCAGTCAAACGGTAGTTCTACGTGGACAAAAATCTTGTCTTCGATTTTTTCACTTTATTCTATGTTTTTTGGGGCGAGGAACACGAATCTGAAGAGATCCAACAATATTTCCTTGTGCGTTTTGAGAAAATCGAGAATTTTTGCTCATTTTTGTCACTTTTTTCAATTTTTTGCTTATAACTCCTTAATGACGCATTCTGCGGAAAATGTTACCCTCTCATTTTTTGAAAAGCATTGAATTCTGCGTCGGATCGTTCTTTGTTTTGTTACAATTGACACAGCCGTTTCACCGGTATTGATTTTTTTAAATGGACATTTTTTGCCACTTTTGGTAAAATTAATAAAGATTACTAAGGCAGCAACAACTTAAAAACTGCTGTTCCAATCGGAAAATGTCATGAAATCAAAGTGGTCCAGAATTGAATTTTACATAAGTGAAAAGCCTTGAAACCTACAGGAAAAATCAGGGGTATCAGTTATGCGACAAAAACGCGAAAAAAAGGCGGCCCAAAAACCACGTTTTTCGGCACATTTTTGCCAGTAGCTCGGGAACTAGTAGTCCAATTTTTTCTATGAAAAACGATCTGAAAGCAGAATGAATTTTCTATCAGACCTATTATATGAAATTGCATTTGAAGATAAACATAAGACAGGGCCATAACGTCAAACAATTTGAAATTTTCTGCAAAAAAACGTTTTTTTGTAACATTTCGGCCTATAACTCAAAAACTATCCATCCGATTAAACTTTAAAGAAACTCATTTGAAAGCTCGTTAAATTTCCTATAAGGAGTCATGTATGGCGTTTTTATGAAGACCCGATAAGTGGCAATAAAACGCAGTGGGAAATTCGCAAAAAGAGTAATTTTCCAATAACTCCTTTCTGAAGCCGAACGTTTTTGCCTATTACTATCGAATGAAACCTTCGATGAAAATTGCACTATTTTTCAGTGAAAGCTGGAGAAATTTACAGTCAGAAACCATATTTGCCAAATTTGTGAAGGCCCGGAAAATATTCTGTACAGGGCGATCAAAATAGGTTTTGTTTCAAAAAAGTGGCTATGCCCACTAACTTTGTCCACAAATGTTAAAACTCAACATATCACCAGTATTATAGTTAGCGTCAGAGATTACATCACTCAACTGAGAGTTGAACTACTTTTATTTTTTCATACAATTTTGCCAAAAACGACTAAATATGACCATTTAAAAAAAATCAATACCGGCGAAACGGCTGGGTCAATAGTGACAAAAGAAATAATGATTCGACGCAAAACTTGATGCTCTTCAAAAAAGAACAGGGTAAAATTTTACGTAGAATGCGTCATTGAGGAGTTGGAAGCGAAAAACTAAAAAAAGTACCAAAAATTATCAGTTTTTCGCGATTTTGTCAAAACGCACAAGGAAATTTTGTAGGATCTCTTCATATTCGTGTTCCTCACCCCAAAAAACATAGAATAAAGTGAAAAAATCAAAGACGAGATTTTTGTCCACGCATGGTTTTTTTTTGAATGGAAATTATGACTTCATTGAATATTTACTTCACAAAGTAAATTATTGTTAGGGTCACGGCAATAATTGACTGTCTTGGGTTGGAATACTCTCAGAAGGTCCGGCAAAACAACGATACGAACCGTCCTAAGAGGGATGAAGAAATTGAGGAAGGGGGGCAGATTGTTTGAACGGGCCCTGCCTCACACTCACTTTCCGTCGGGACAAGTACTCCGTCATCTTGGAGAACGAAATTCATAGCCTCGGCCATGGCTGTTGTAGCATTGTCGACAGCTCCCTGGATTTCGATGGTAACACATTCGAGCAGGAAATCGGGAAGAAGATGGTGGGACCTTCTATCTTTTACCGGGCAGCTTTAAGTAAAATTATTTCAGTCATAATATGAGTTTAAACGATATTCATATTCAAACCAGATGATTTATTTCACTACTGTACTGGCGCACTAAGAGAAACGGCGCTTTTCATAGGTTGAATGGGCGTCTAGGGAAAACTCGGTAGCAAATCGTTCCTTGTTAGTCCCTTCCTTGGTAAAGGAAGCCTTGAGCCAAGTGAAGGAACGTTTCTAAATACGAAAAATGGTCAAGGCGTCCTTCTCAGCAAAGGGCGCCTTTCTCGAGGACGCCTTGACTTCAAGTCGAGGAGCTGTTGAAGGAACGTTCATAAATACGGGCCTAAGTTCTTTTTTGGGTCTGCTCTGTTCAAAAACCGTGTCGTTGGTCAAAATAATGAAAAACTGGTGAATACTTCCAATTTGCACGCCTATCAACACCGGAGGAAGGTTCGCAGTAATTCAAACTACCGCCATACGTGAAAGGAATGGGATTAATAAAACCTAAGCTGAATCAAAGCGAGAGAAAATGCTGATTACAGTCTTCGTTGCGTAAACATGACAACTAAATGAAGTATTGTGAACTCGAAAGCGCCGGAGATTACTACAATTAGGAAGAACACACCGAGTTTTATTTATTCGGCAAAGGCCTCGGGGGTGAACTTACTCGACAAAAAGTCTCACTAATTTATCATTCTTGCGATGAATGCAAGCTTCAATGGATAACCACGCCGTTTCATAACCACGATCCCGATGATGGCAATCAATCAGCGAGCACAGATAAATAGTAGAGGGAGCGTAAACAAAACAAAAAATTGGCACACTTCCCCTTGACACTTCCCTTTCTCTAGGAGTCCAAATAATGGGGTGAGAAAACTATTGGAAACGATCATACAAGACGAAGCATTGAAGTTTGAAAAAGAATTTAAACATAAAACTGCTGCTTTTGCTGACAGCTAAAAGTTTCATCTGCGGAAGATTAGCTTCATAAATTAGTAAAAAATTTATGGGAAACCTCATCCAACACTTTTTCCCCCCCCTAAACTGGGCACTGAGAGGGGAAATGGGACATGTGTATCTTGCATCACATTTACTATTAATACACTCCCCCTATTTCTTATCTGTGCACGCTGGAATCAATAGTTTAGGTAAGGCTCTATAAGTTCCTACGAGTACTGACAGTCCGTAATGTTTGTCCCCCCCCCCCCCACATGCGATCAAATATGATGTCTCTCATTTGCTGCTCCGGTCATGTAGGTTACGCTCACCAGCCAACACAAGCCCTTCCCTCTCTAAAGAACTACATATTATGGCGGGTAACCGTGTTGTTGGTCAAATGAAAAACTGGTGAATACTTCCAATTTGCACGGCTATCAACACCGGAGATGCAATGTCAGTACCTGTGTGTAACTATGGCTTTTCTAGTTTAGGTTTAATCAAGGTCTATATATAAGAAGGTCTGCTCTTGTCCAATGTTGTGCGGAGTGGGGGTAATGTGGGCAGATGACTTCAATGAGGAATTTCACATTTTCCAAAAATTTTTTTTTTCGATGAGTCATATCAATCCTTCCACGTAAATAAATAAATATTTTATACTCTTCAGAAATATTTTTTATTTCTTAACAAAAGTTGGCATATATGAAATCCCGCCAAAACGAACATTTTCCGCAACCTAATATCCCTATATTATTACAATAATTCTCTGTCCTTTCCATGCCTCTAAATAGCTCATGTTCCTCCATTATTTTATTATTTGAGAGCTCCAGTAGA
Source organism: Corythucha ciliata (assembly GCA_038030265.1). Taxonomy (NCBI): domain Eukaryota; kingdom Metazoa; phylum Arthropoda; class Insecta; order Hemiptera; family Tingidae; genus Corythucha; species Corythucha ciliata. The sequence goes on from CM075943.1 coordinate 38,094,068, forward strand.
AAATAAGGCAAAGAAACACAACAAACCGCTCTCCGACAGCTACGTTACAGGTAATTTTTTTCGGAAGGTGCATACTACACAAACATGCTGTGAAGCATGCCCACTTAGTGATGGACTCTCGAACGTGTTGCTTCATTTCGATAGTTCGATTTGTTCACTCCCACCAAAAATATTAAAGAAATTAACAAAAAAATATTTTACTACGCTCACTATGGTTACGTAAAGACGATACTCGGTGATCAGCCCCCCTATTCTGTAACTCTTAACGCGAGCGTTAGCAAAATTTCTCAGCTGATAACTTGAATTATTCAACTTGTTTATTTCGCTAACGCACGCGTTAAGAGTTACAGAATAGGGGGGCATGTGTCCTAAAATTATTCCCGGTGCTTTTTTTTTGGAGAAGGAGCAAAGAGGAAGCTCATTCCACAAAACTTAAGGGCGGGTGAGAGTCCATTACTAAGTGGAAAGACTTTAGCTGGCGTGTTTTAAATAGCCTAAAACTTCAAAAATTGCGTATTGTTTAACTGTTGGATTATTTTATGATCGGGTCACAATTTATGCTCTATTTTAGAACAAATAAACCTTAAAAAATAGTTTTATGAATAAGTTCTGAACTTCTGACCCATCCCTGGTAGAAAAATCCAATAGAAATGTACAAAATATGTGCCATATTTTCTTGCCAGTCACCAGCTTCTCGCAAGAATGTCTGGGCAGATAAGTTACGGTCCTGTAACGCTTTCTCGGTCAGGTTCCTGCCGTTCTCAATGGGATAAAATATGGCCAGAAATAGCTAGCATTTTCAGTTGATTACTGGTCAGAAAGCTATTATCTTTCTAGCTGGTAAATACATATTTCTGGGCACCCACTGCTGCAGACTTAATTTTTTAATTATTAGGAACTTTACAAATAGTCCAGGAGCAGGTTCGAAAATCGTGCACTTTTGAGTCGAGCTTTTAAACTTTGCAGGCGTGTTCTAGATGGCTGATGAGTTGATTTTAAGATTGGAGGCAATCGCGACATCGCATAGGACGGCTGTTATTCAAGATAGCCGTTGGAAATATTAGTATTTCCACCGTATCAGCGCTTTTTTCAAACTCTTTCCGGGTTGAAGCGCTGTTAAGGACTACATTAGACTGCTCATTTGGATCCTAGTTAGAATACCCCCCCCCCCCAACTCTATCACCGTCATGCGCACTTTTCCACGTTTTCCAACAGACGTGCACTAAGATACGGAACCTCCTTGAAATATAGAATAGGATGCACAATTTTTATAATCATATTAAAAACGTTTTATATTTAACCATTTAAAAATGTCAATAAAGTAATAATTCCAAAATCTGGCTCCCTAAAATGCCGGATACGTTTAGAAACTCTCATTAGGTAACGTTATTAAGCTATTTGAAGAGCCGTGATCTTAAATTTACCATCGATTCTTAAAATTACAGCGGTACTGGTATTTCGCTGTTTCAACACCCATCCGAAGATTGTGAAGGTTCAGCATAGCAAGGGCAGATCCGAGACCTCTCTCAGAGGGGGGGGGGGGGATTCGACACGTTCTCCCCACAAGTACAACCCCAAAACCTGCCCACCCTTCCCTATGTTTTGAGAGATTTTGCAAGCTCGGGGGTGGGGGGTGGGGTAATTCTGCTGTTACCCCCCCCCCACCTGGAACCACCTACGCAGCACAGCCTTTAAAGCTGGTGCAAAAAACAGGGAACAAGCTAGAAGCTCTGTTGAGTTACTACACTGAGGTTCACACTGTTCTTGCTCAGAAAGTAGCACCACATATCCCAACATTTCACGGTCTTGAACAGATCTGGAATCGCCATAAAAATTTCATGGAGTATCAGCGTGATGGAAACGGCTTTGCAAAAGAAGACGAATGGTGTCAACATGTTTCTCAGGTAAGCAATACTGAATCAGAAACCGACATCAGTGCACAGCGTGGAATTTCCTGGGCTGCCCATCATGCAAATAATGTAGTTATAGAAGGGCTTAATTCAACAATGACCACGTCCACAGCACTACTTCCTCTCTCACGCTATGATCATTGTTCGAAAATCTATCGACGTGTTGAGTCCGGGGCAGACTTCAGTTATAACTTTCGATCAACCTCTGTTCAAAATCGCCAAAGATATTCATTGGAACTGGCCAGAAGCCTACATTGAGGACAATATTGTGATTATTCTGGGTGGACTAGCACACATTAAGATGGCCCTACTGAAAACACTTGGCGATATGATCATGATGCGCAATATCATGGGAATTCCAACATAACGCGCATGACAATGATAAAGTGGGGGGGGGGTATTCTAACTAGGATGCAAATGCCCCCTTGAAAAAGCCAAATGTTTCCTCAAATTATTTCTGAATTAGTCATGCATAAATAGTTCGATTCTTTCGTTAAAAATTCAGAATTGTACGTGAAGGAGTTTTACTTGAAGTCCGATGACGACAATTTTTGGCTGGAGACACTTATTTACGCTAGTAACGCGCGAGAAATAGGTCGGAAACGTGTGAAATATTGTAATTATTGGAAATCAGCTCGAATTACGGCTGCCACATTGGTTTTATGGATCGGCTCTGAACCACAAATTACGCCCTCATATGTGAGAGACACGTTCATAAGAAAATCTTGCGCAAATCGGGGATCCTCAGCAGCCCTTGAAAGGGAGTTGAACTCGGGGCATAGAATACATTTGTAGCTCCACCAGCTGGGGGGCGATTTGGGGTTTGAGGCGAAATTTCAGCTGTAGACACCCTAGGACAAGGGTGGAATGCAATGGACTTGAAAGAGATGCTCTTAGTATCCAAATTCGGCGAGCATGGAAAATCATTTTTTTATGTGAAGATGCGTAAAAGAAGCTGCTGCATGATCCACGTGCGGGATTAATTGATCGCTCCAATGGTTGTTTTCGAACTCAGGGCAGTGTAATGTAGATCTTAACAGCGCTTCAACCCGGAATGAGTTTGAAAAAAGCGCTGAAACGGCGGAAATACCAAAATTTCCAACGGCTATCTTGAATCTTTTCTTGAATCTGCTCCTGGACTAAAAGAACAATTTTTTGAATCAGCATGTTAAGTATTTGACCAATTTTGGGGTGGAAGAGAGTTATTTCGTTGGTCCAAGTAGCACTGTACTCTTTAAAAATCTTTATCGGAGGATTCGAGCCTGATAACTCTCCCATCAGAGTGCAAATAATAGTAACAGCCACGATTTCAAATAAATGTAATGGTTGATATTCACCTTTTATGAACTCGTATGCAGAGGTTTATCTATGAAAGGTTTTTTAACAGTTGTCTCTCTCGTAGCGGTGAAACACTGAGCAGCATTATTACTTAAAAGAATATTTTTAACGCATTCACAAGGCTCCTTGTCAACCATTGGTCCTTTTCGATGCATGGGTTAATTATTGAGCACTAAGAATAGACGAAGACGAGTATTATTAGTATTATACTATAGGTACACATCACCAACACGACTATACTTTCCGCTTCTTTACGAATTCCCTGATCAAATTTGTAGGGGTTCTATTCATGGCCTTAGTGTCTACGTACCACTACTGAACGATTTTTCTTAACAAAACTTTGTCGTCCTCTAGGAGACTCTCTAGCTCCTCGCCGAATTGAGGAATAGTATAGTTAATTACTTAACTAGACGAGAAAGTGAGGTTTTTCCTCTTCTTTGGTTTGGCTGGCGAGGCGGAGACCTGCTAAAAAAGACGAGCAGAAAAATTCACTTTTTTCGAGTTAAGTACAATATTTTCCTCACGACTCTTCATTTTAAAAGGCAATAAATACTTATCAGTAAACGATAAACTGTTGTTTTAAAGAGATGTGAACCTATAGCTCGTCAAGAAGAACATGAACCCGCGGACAGCGCTTGCTCATTCGATTACTTGCAACTTATCTTCCCTCTACTTTCATTGCCGAATTGGTTGTCCCATTTTTCACCAAAGATAAGTGTTATTATCAAGCCGAAGTTCCATGGAGGGGACAGGAATGATATCTAGAGGGGCAGATCACAGGAGGGCGAGGTCCACGTTTAACTTGACTGGCTATTGGGGGTTGTAGTTATCACTAGCGGCACTAAGGAACCTTTAAAGACGAGTAGACGCATACGGCGCCATGTTCGTTCTTATCAGTTTAATAAGATAGGTTGGGGGTGGTTTGTTGACATTCACAAAACATGAACAAAAGGTGGATTTTACAAGGCTGATAATTGATAAGAGCGAACATGGCGTCTTTGATTTTACCTGTCTGATTATGGGTTCTCTAGCGGCACTAGTATCGTTAAATGATAACAAGTCTTGTGTATTTTAAAAGTGTTTTTTCGTGGTCAACGTCCGTAACATAATGGGAAAAAAGTAGTCAGTTGGCCTAAAGTGACGAGAACAGAAAAAACATGGTCTCTGTTACACGTATACTCGAACGTCAAGCAAGCCCCCAAGCCTTTCGGCGGTCGACTTTCTCCCAACACTGGGTTAACCGTTGAACCCTCAATTTTTGGAAAACAATGAAATGACAATGTTGTGTCTCGATTACGATGGGAAGAGCAACCAAAGACACAGCAGTTTTCTCTGGATTCACCCTTGAGAGACATCCCACGAGCGCCTTATCATTTCTTTATTGGTACTCGCCAGCTCACCGTTTCGTTTTAGTGCTCAGAGAACGGCACGGATTCAGCAAAATGGTCGAAAACGTTTTTGAATCGGTGTTTTCGAGTTTTCTTGTTCCAACAAATAGCCGACAGCGAAAGTTTCTGTACGGGTGTACTGCGCACCCACATAACCGTCTTGTTTTCTTGATTCGGTGATGCCAAAGGTACAATATTGAGGCCTCCTCGTCACCGTCGGAATATTTAGCCGTAGTTCACAGTAAAAAAGTGTCACTGACCAACATTTTTGATAAATGAACTTTCTCATTGCAGAAAACCTTTGTTTTAGTTTGTTGTCAAACGACAACAACATATCACATGGAGTACCGGACTCAATGTTTCTCTGAAACGCCGCCAGATATCGTATCCCTTAGCTACAATCGCCAATAGGTTATTTTATTTAAGTATGGAGAAAAAAAACAAAAACAAAAGAAAGATACCCTTTGCATCTACCAGATGTTAAAAAGCAAAAGTAAAAATAAGAATCATATTTTCACAGTTTGAAATAACCTCAACTTCCGCGTTGGAAAATGGCGCAAAAAAGTATTCCGTCCTAAGTAGTGAGAAAAGTTCTATTTATGACCTTCCAATAAATTGTGTGAGGCGGGATGAGTGGGACAATTATTCCAGGCTTTATCCGTTTCTCGACTACGTCTCGTTCGTCTAACAACTCTCGCACGATATTTCACACTTTCCGTACTTGTTATGAAATGTACTAATTTTGGCTACACTCGACTTTCGTCAAGTCGGAAAGCGCTGATTGACGGGAAGCACCTGGGAGGCAAATGATGACTTCGACAGAGACTGAGGGCCGTATTCAGAAACCAATCCAAGTCCAGCCAATATGAATATAAAAAAGGGGTTCACCTTACATCGAAAGTGGTGTTGATTTTTTTGTCTTGTATTGTTTCTGTAGGTTATAAGTCAAGGAATCCGAGTTTTCATCGTCCTAACCCTTGTGCTAACTTCAGGGCAAGCCAAAAACCGTCGATTTTTGGGATTTTTCGGGTTGTAGGCGAATAACTTCTTTCCTATGCTTCCTAGCTCAACGATAGCTATATTCATATTAGTAGATTACAAAATACTCTAAATGATTCACCCTTTGAGTTTTTTTGTGCAACCAATATCAACGGAGCTATGAATCGCCAACAAAGAGGTTAATTCACAACTAGTACAGTAAAATTATTATTTGACCCAGAAATTCAAAAGAACGGGAGAACTTTTGGTGCAAATTGCTCGTTGCCCTTTAACTAACACAGCATAAAATCCTCCCTAGGATACCGCGTCGGATTGAGAAGCAGCTTTTGGTAGAAATTGTATTTCGTTGAAGAAAAAACATGATTTTTTTTTTTATTCTGAAAGCGTGGTCGACCATAAGCACGATGAGATGTATTTCCAACGAATTATTCATCAATAAAACCATTAAAAAATGTTTGAAAGTAGTTAATTCGAAATTTCTGTTTTCGCTCCAAGCGATTTTATACTCTGCCCCTCCTGCCTATATCATGTGTAACGTAATTATTTCAGATAGAGTCCTACTGCGGCAGCTTATACATTATACTGATGCAAAATATTATTATCTTTTTTGTTTTGATAGTGATTGATAAAATCATATTATACATATTATTATACATATAAAAATTAGGTAATTGACTATGATGTCTGTACTTTTACGGAGGTTCACTCACTTTTTCATTGGACGTAGCCAATACTTTGGTCTACATAAGTTTTTCGGCCCGACCTGATTAAGAAAACACGGGAGAAATGATGAATCCGATAATTATGCGCAATTTATTAACTTACACTTATACACGCACCTTTGCAATATGGAGTTTTGAATTTCCGTAGAGATCTTGAAAACTTCGGAAAGGTATTCACAAAGCTCCCAGTTTGTTACGGTCGCTGCAGATTATTTAAATCGGCCTTTCAAATTCCACCTGGGTCATTTATGATCTCTAAAGCCCCGTCTACATAAGACGCAAGGACGCTGTCGCAGGACGCAGCGCAGAACGCAGGAAGCAAGTCCACTTTTCACTGTCTACATAAAACGCAAGGCTCCGTCGTGCGTTGAGCCAATCATATGTCACGTTATAAAATAAAAAGTGAAAGAGAAGTTCTAATCACTTTATCTTGACATTGTTATGTTATCGTACTCCACTAATTCCAGTCAGCATTGTATTTTCACACTTTCAAGTCAATTTAATAATTTTATGGATAAGATAGCTAAAAAGTTAGGATGTTGTCACGTTATTCACCATCTGTGTTTCGGCGATGGTCTTCAAAATGCGGCTGAGGGAAAAATAAAATAGAAGAAGGGGTCGTCAGTGGTGGCTTCGTGCATTAACGAAAGAATGATGTTCGGCTGCTATGAAACATTGAGAATCGCGGATCATGAGGAGTTTTTTTGAGTTAGGGGGATGTGACCTTCGAAATTCGAGGATCTTTTTGAAAGGGTGACTCCATATCTCGAGAAGAAAAGCAACCGAACTACTTCACCAGTTGCTTTACTTGTGTGAACGCTTTCGTACGTCCACCCTGGTAGCGTATATTGCATATTCATTTAATTGTACTTATAACGATTCGTTTGTAGTTATCGCAGGTGCAAGGAAATACGGAAAAAAAGCAGTCCGTGGACATGGATGTTTCGAGTCGGCTGCTCAACTGTTATAAAATTACATCCCGGAAGTTTGCAAGGCAATATGGCTTGATTTACTACCAAATATTTTGCCAGTCAAGACAGGGAATGCTTTAAAATTTTCAGATATTCGGGTAAAATTACACAGATACCCCAGTATTTAACTTGAAAACAAATAGATCCATAAATATAAGGTACTTACTACCAGTAACTGCATGTTTTCTTAATTGGCACATATACGTATATTACTATAATACACACCAAGTTGTGAGGGTGCTACGATCTTGTAGACAATAGGACCTTCCCAACCACTATCCCCCACTATTAGCCGTGTACTGAACAGTACAAAATCATCCAAATGCCGACTTACACCCTGAGACGCTGAGTGAATTAAATACATTCTTCAAACTTGAAGGTACGTTTATTTCAGAATCACCCCGAGCCGGGGGGTGAGCCGGAAATATCCTCTAGTAGGCGGGGCCTATTTCACCGCAGTTGAATTCTATTGGTTTTATTAGTTCAAACTTGACGACGGCTACTGAACATCAAATGCTATTGGCCGAACGCAAGAAGTTGACGCGAGAAGTTGACATTGGTTCAACTCTGCGTTGCGTCCTGCGTTCTGTGCAGCGTCCCACAACGCCAACTTAAACGTTCTACAAAGACGACAATGAACATTTTTAAATGAAATAATTAACAACTCTAAGCTGTAGAAGAAAACAGGGAGCCATTCGAGCGGAGTTCTATGTGTTTAAAAATGTGATTAAACATTTGTTTTTGATAATTTTGGGATTTTGAAAATTTCAACAATCAATGTAGCAGTGGAAAGAACCTCAAACCTAGACCCTGCCTTCTAAACTTAAATGCGATTGGCTGAACGCAACCGCGGACGCGAGAGTTGGCTGAAATTCGCGTTGCTTCCTGCGTTCTGCGGCGGCGTCCTTGCGTCTTATGTAGAAGGGGCTTTACGGGACAAATATAAGTGTAATAAAACAATGTTTTAACGAAGTAAACGTGAAGTAATCGTCCGCAGATGAAATGTCTCTCCTTTTTTATGGGTTGAACGAAGAACTCGCCTCGAAGAAAGTAAACACGAGCCCGCATAAGCCACGCGGGTATAATAAAGGCCTTGCCACACCGAACGCGAACTGCCGCGCGGACTGGTCCGCTCGCGGAAAAACTATTGGTAACGGGGTATGCCTCACCCACGCGTCATGGTTTTTAGCGAGCGAACCAGTCCGCGCGACAGTTCGCGTTCGGTGTGGCGAGGCTTTAAACCAAAAAATAAACAAAAACGTATGTGAGAGGTTGATGAGTGAGAAAATATGCCACCCCAATGCTTCAGAAGTGTATGTAGTAGCCTCGTGCAAGCTCTGGTACGTCACACAGGGGCTGAGGTAGGTAGTTACCCCCTCGAACCCTGTCCATACATAAAAATATAATATTTTTAATTTATTGCATTAATTTTTATGGTGAAAAAGGATGCCAAACGCGTTATTTAACCGAATTTCACAATAAAAAAGCGTCAGAGACCAACATTTCTGATACGTGCACCTTCCTCATTCTGGAACCATTTGTTTTAACGCGAATATGTCGAATATGTACCAGACCAAATGTGAAGGGCACACAGTTTTACACTAGAAACTTCCGCACCAATTTTTTCCATTCCTTCGCCTTTTGGTTGAAACGTAAGCATAAGAAAGTAAAAGCTGACGGAAAATTGACCGAAGCTTGGAAGCTGGAAAAACTGATAAATGTTAGGTGCAATCTCTGACCCGCCTCCTTCCACTGTGTAAAAAATTCCCTTAACCCGCCCGGCCCGTTCACAAGCTCTATGTATACGTTGTGTGGAGTCTATGCACCCAAACAAATTTATTCCCTCGAAAAATGAAGCATTTCGATAGGTTACATGGACTCCACAGACGCATTGCACAGAGCTTGTGAACGGGCCTTTACATTTCACGTCGGGTGTTGGCACTGTACGAGCTGGAGTTAGGATTGCAGGGTAATTTTGTTCGTTTTGCTGAAATATCTCTGCAACCATCAGTCACTAATCATGCACTAATCATTCTATTAGGCTTAATTTGAAGACCACAGAAAAACCCACGTCAAGCTCTCATGCGCGGTTTTCCTCGATCGCATAGCATAGTGGAAGCCGCGTGAACAACTATGCAAAATTTAATAGGTATATCCAACTTTTTCTATGGCGAACCGATTTCATCGAAATCCAGGATGCGTATAAAAAAATAGTAGGGAAGGATTGTAAACGCACGCATCTGAAGAACGTCTTGTAAAAATGAGAACCTTCGTTTCAAGAACTTATCCGACAAAATTTTCGATAGGTAGTTTATCGAAAATTTAAAGTATGCTATTTCAAGCAACTTTCAACCTCTGTTGAGAAGGATTATGATGATCGTGTCGTTTGGATGCGACCGTTCCATAATGAATAAAAGTGTCTTTTTTCCGGCTTGACGTGAAATTACCATAATGACAGCTGGAAGAAGAGATATTGCAGTTATACTTAAAAAGAGGAGGCTGTGCCAAAAAATTATGCTGAATAAATTAGTTACTACTATCCAATAGATACCTCAATAGTGGTTGGGATCCTCACAATTTACACGCTTGTTGTTTCCGGAGGGAAATAGTTTCACTTCTTGTGGGCCTAAGTGGGGGAAATACCTCTCTTTTCAATTGAAATATGGCATGTATGTATCTATTACAGTACCTTTATATAAATATAAACCCCAAATAACAGTTTCTTGTGTAACATTTTGTGCTCTTCAAATTAGGTCTAGTACATTTTTTCAATAACCCCAATAGTTACAGAATTATTCCAGAAAAACGGCCTTAGCAACACTTCCACCGACAGCTGTTCCCAAACCCGAGGCAGAATCCCGAGAAGAATGCAGATGATTTAATAACCACCAAGTATTTATGGCGCGGTCGTGGTAGTTATGTAGGGAGGGGAGTGAAGATTTTCGCGCAAAAACAAAAAATAGGAATTCTCCGGGTTGACTTCAACCAAGTCATGTTATTGCCATGATCGCCCCCCGTGAATTATAGATAAAATAGTGTACTTGATGGTCAACAAATCATCTGCAGTCTTCGCTGCTGTGGCTTTCACTAGAAGACATAGTCTTCTGTGAGTATTTGCTGTTCAAGGAGACGATAACATTAAAATTGTGCATATGTTGTGATTTTACCTCTTTGTTGGCGATTCAAAGCTCCGTTGATGTTGGTTGCACAAAAAAACCCTAATGGGTGAATAATTTAGAGTATTTTGTGATCTACTAATATGAATATATAGCTATTGTTTAGCTAGGAAGCATAGGAAAGAAGTTATTCGCCCACAACCAGAAAAATCCCAAGAAATCGACGGTTTTTGGCCTGCCCTGAAGTTAGCACAAGGGTTAGGACAACGAAAACTCAGATTTCTTATCTTCTAAACCACCAAAACAATACAAGAGAAAAAAATCAAATACCTCTTTCTGGACTATTTACAAAGCCTTAATAGTCCAGTCAATCTAAGGTTTTGAGCGGAAATAAATATGGGATTTTGTGTTTTTGCGGGAATGTGTACGGGAGGGTTCTCTGATCAATGTCTAATAAAGTCCCGAGCTGAATCTTCTGCCACAAGGGAAGGGGGGCTGTTTAAAGGTACCCTTTTGTGGTTTTTCGCCTGTATCTCAAAAACAGTGCGTCTTGGACGAAAACTTCTGGATACGGAATAGAAGCTCATTGAATTCTCTTCAACTTTTACCCTAAACGTTTTTTCAAATTCTTCACAGTTTTTGAGGTGTACGCCACTGAAACGTGACTTTTTTCAAAAAAATTATTTTAACCTCAAGTTTTTTCTCAAACTTTTCATCCTACCTTCCTACCTGTTACCTTAGAGCTGAAAGCGTACATTTATAAGCTGCAAGATTGAATGCTGTGGAGCATTCAATTTCCTTCAAGAATATATTCATAAATGTCAATTTATCGGTATACTATACAATAATAAATATAGTTTTAGTTGTTTCGAAAAATAATCCACAAGAATTATTTATCGAGTTTTATTGATAACTCCTACTTGAAAAGTAATGAAGAATACCAAGGATGAATGAAAATCCTTCATCCATGACCAGGGCCCTATTGCACAATGTTTTCTTTGCTAATATTACAGCTGTTTTATTAGCTAATATTAGCTATATTATTAGCTAATAATACATTGTGCAATAGGGCCCATGTCATGTTTCATTGATGACATGAATGAATTTTGAAGACAATCCTCATCGCGCTAGTGCGATAAACAGAATGAATTTTGAAGACAAAAGAGTTTCACTCTGAAAAACACATGAGCATCATAAGCAGTAGAGCGGATTTTTTTTTTTTTTTTTTTTTGCGATCGGTGTTTCCACGTTGTGTATCATAGTTAAAACCTGAACTATTTTTAAAATTCGAGAAGAGATGGAAGTAGATGTGAAGGTGTGTGTGTAATATGTAACGATCCATCACAAGGAAATGATATAAGCCGGATCAATGCCAAAGGAATGAGCAGTTTGGTAAGTGCTAGTCTCACCAGAAGAGATGGAAAAGATCGCCAATTCAGAAGGCAGCCTGAAGGATATGTTTACTCTGAGGCCCGTATTTATGAACGTTCCTTGAAGCTTCCTTGAGTCAAGGCGTCCTTGAGAAGCCTTCCTTGACAAGTTTTCGAATTTATGAAGCTTCCTCGAGTTGAAGGCTACCTTGACTTCAAGGAAGCCTTGGTAAAAATCGTTCCTTGAACCAAGGTAGCTTGTGATCCGCCTTGAGGCTTCCTTCACTTCCATTCCTTCCGTTCATTGGAAGCCTTTTCGAGCGGCGCGACAACGAGCGTACATCCCCAATGCTCAAATTGAATGTGACGTCGCCCACTGCAGGCTTAGCTGCCCTATCTGTAACCTCAATTTGGTACCGCATTTCGGTGTGGAAATAATAAAAAAAATAAAAAAACTATGGAAGGAAATGATGACTTCGTCGAATATTTGCTTCACAAAGTAAATTATTCTTAGGGTGCACGGCAGTGATTGGTCCTCTTTGGTTGGAATACTCTCAGAAGGTCCGGCAAAACAACAATACGAACCGTCGTAAGAGGGATGAAGAAAATGAGGAAGAGAGCAGATTGCTTCAACGGGCCCTGCCTCACACTCACTTTCCGTCGGGACAAGTACCTACCCTCCCTCTTTTGCCGGGCACCTTTCAGTGAAATCATTTCAGTCATAAAATGAGTTTAAACAATATTCATATTCAAACCAGATGATTTATTTCACTACTGTACTGGCGCACTAAATGAAACGAATGAGGTTGAATCAGCTTCTAGGGAAAACTCGGTAGTAAATTGTTCCTTTTTAGTACCCTTGGTAAAGGAGGCCTTGAGCCAAGTGAAGGAACGTTTCTAAATACGAAAAATGGTCAAGGCCTCCTTTTCAGCAAGGGAACCTTTCTCGAGGACGCCTTGACTTCAAGTCGACGAACTGTTGAAGGAACGTTCATAAATACGGGCCTTCTTGAGAAGCCTTCCTTGACACGTTTTCGTATTTATGAAACTTCCTCGAGTTGAAGGCTACCTTCACTTCAAGGAAGCCTGGTAAAAATCGTTCCTTGAACCAAGGCAGCTTGTGATCTGCCTTGAGGCTTCCTTCACTTCCATTAGGTCGGTTGTGCAGGCTTAGCTGCAGTGAATTCAATTTAAGCCTTTTTGGATGTACGCGCGTTGTATAGCGCCGCTCGAAATCGCTTCCAGTTGACGACCGGCCATATCTGTTATCTCAATTTGGTTTCGCGTTTCGGTGTGGAAAAAAAAAAAAAAAAAAAAATGTGGAAGGAAATGATGACTTCATCGAATATTTGCTTCTTAAAGTAAATTATTGTTAGGGTGCACGGCAGTAATTGGCGGTCTCTTGGGCTGGAAAACTCTCGGAAGGTCCAGAAAAATAACGATACGAACCGTCGTAAGAGGGATGAAGAAAATGAGGAAGGGGCAGATTGCTTCAACGGGCCCTTCCTCACACTCACTTTCCGTCGGGACAAGTACTCCGTCATCTCGGAGAACGAAAATAGCCTCAGCCATGGCTGTCATGGCCATCATTGTCGACATCTCCCTGGATTTCGCTGTTAACACATTCGAGCAGGAAGACGGCACGGAGATGGTGGGACCCCCCTCTTTTGCCGGGCACCTTTCAGTGAAATTATTTCAGTCATAAAATGAGTTTAAACGATATTCATATTCAAACCAGATGATTTATTTCACTACTGTAATGGCGCACTAAATGAAACGGCACTTTTCATAGGTTGAATCGGCGTCTAGGGAAAACTCGGTAGTAAGTCGTTCCTTTTTAGTGCCTTGAAGGCGACCTTGGTAATGGAAGCCTTGAGCCAAGTGAAGGCAGGTTTATAAATGCGAAAAATAGTCAAGGCGCCCTTCTCAGCAAAGGGCGCCTTTTCTCGGGGACGCCTTGACTTCAAGTCGAGGGACTGTTGAAGGAACTTTCATAAATACGGGCCTGAGTGTAGGAAGCGATACACATGACCTTCTGATATCAAAAAAGCTGTAAAAATAGTAGAAAAATCTCAGCCTTCCACTTCCACACACTGGGGTGTTGAAAGTTGGTAACACTGAACATTTCTTGAAAGTTATTAGAGTTGTAAAAAGAATCATTAAAAATCATCAAAAAAAAAAAAAAAGTGAAGTCTTAAGTTTGGCAGAATAAAAACATTTTGTTTCTTGAAGTTCTTGTTTATTCATAACAAAGATTATGAGACTTAAGTCGCGAGTGCGTGAATTAAAGTGAGTTAAGTGGCGGTTAAAGTTTTAAAAAAATAATGGAAGCCAAATTCTTCGTAACTCCATTTAACGGAAAGAACTTTACTCAATGGCTCTTCAGAATCAACGCGATTCTAGAAGAAAGACAACTCACCTACACGATAAAGGAAGAAAATGCTAGTACTCAAGGGAACTTCATAAGGGACGACGCAAAAGCAAAATCTATCATTGTCCAATGCATTGCTTACAGTCACCTCGAGTTCGTTAAAAATGCTACGACGGCAAAGGAAATGATCGACGCATTGAGTAAGGTGTTTCAAAGAAAAGGCATAGTAAGCCAACTGTTATTAAGAAAAAAATTGTTGTCGATAAAGTGAACGGGACCTTGGAGGAGCATTTCGTAAATTTCGACGAACTTATAAGCAGGCTGAAGGAAGAGGGGCAAATATAGAGGATCAGGACGTAATTTGTCACCTTCTTCTTACCCTTCCAAAGAAGTTTGATTATGTAGTAACTGCACTTGAGACAATTCAAGAGAAACTAACTATCGACTTGGTGAAAACAAGACTGTTGGACGAAGAGCTAAAAAGCGGCCAGGACAACGATACCGGCAATCAAGGAGCTGCATTCAAAGCATCGTTTCCTTACAAATGTCACAATTGCGGTAAACTTGGGCATGAAAAGGAAGATTGTGGGCATCTGGACCGATCAAATCAACAGTCATATCGTGGAAGAGGCTGGGGCAGACGTGGAAGAGGACGTCCCGAATACTCAAAGGTAAATACAGCATGCGCCAATAATGAAATTACTTTTGTTGCAACCACCACCGCCCCGTCATTCGTTTCAATAGACTTAAAGTCAATTACATTCATTTGTGATTCGGGTGCTTCGGAGCACATGGTTGAGGATCGAAATAAACGATTACTCTCAAACGTTCGATCGTTAGACAAACCAATAGGTACCTGTAATGGTAGCAGACCGCACTGAAAAACTCATTGCTTTCGAAAAAGGTGACCTGAGACTCAAACAGTGTACTCTAAAAAATGTACTAGTCGTGAAAAATCTAAAATTCAACCTTTTATCAGTATCCAAAATAGAGGAAGCTGGTTATAGTGTTACCTTCGTCGACGGAAAAATGATAGTTAAAAAAAAAGAAGGTATTTAAAGACACAGCAACAGCGAAAAAAAAAAATTGTTTTCTGGTAGCATTAGCAATTCAACAAACTGCGAAACGAGAGGAAGTCATGAGAATTTAGGAAAGTGTTTTACAGCTTGGTCAGTGGAGCTCTTGCTGTAGGGGACTGGAATCAAACGCTCTTGCAATTCACCACCTATCACCTTCAAGAGTAAATGCCAATACAGCAGTGAGAAGATTGTAGAAACAACATATAAAAGGAGAGATAAAAACGTAATTAAACAAAATATTACTTAGTTGTCATTTATCACGGATTTTTGACATTTTCATGTCTTTGATAAAACGCTTGCATACGAGTCTGCAACGCATTAGGACATTTTCATGTACAGCCGTTACCATGGCAACCGTTGTCATGGTAACCGTTTCTATGGCAACCGATGCTACGGTATCCGTTACCATGACAACTGTTGCTATTTGACCCGTTATTATGGCCACCGTGCTATGTGAGCTGTCACCATGGCAACCGTTGTCATGGTAACCGTTTCTATGGCAACCGATGCTACGGTATCCGTTACCATGACAACTGTTGCTATTTGACCCGTTATTCTGGCCACCGTGCTATGTGAGCCGTTACCATGGCAACCGTTGTCATGGTAACCGTTTCTATGGCAACCGATGCTACGGTATCCGTTACCATGACAACTGCCATGGCCACCGTGCTATGGTAACCGTTACCATGGCAACCGTTGCTATGGTAACCGTTACCATGGCAATAAAGGCACTGTAAAGCCCCATGCACACGATGCATTTTTTGAAGGAGGATTGTCTGCCTGTTTAGAAAAACCATCCGGTCACTGCCCAGGATCATATGTTTTTTTTCACCCTGCATGTCATCCTCCTTCAAAAAATGCATCGTGTGCATGGGACTTAACACAATTTCGTTACGCAATTTCGTGACATTTTTTTGTGCAATGTGCCAGGGCAAAGACATGTAAATGTCAAATTGTGCGTAACACAATTTCGTTACGCAATTTCGTGACCGTTTTTTGTGCTATGTGCCAGGGCAAAGACATGAAAATGTCAAAATGCGGAAAACCATTGCTAAGGGGTCAAAAGATTGGGAAACTTTTCGTCATAAAATTTGATGTTCCGGAAAAGGAAACCGCGTGTATCTCTTGGCACGAGAGGATGGGGCATCCAGGAAAAGAAGCGATGAGACGCCTACAAAAAGCTTCTGACGGAAAAATCGTCGTTAATCAACAAATCTGTGAACAATGTGTACGAGGGAAAATGACAAGAAGACCTTTTGTCACAAACACGCTCAAGGCAAAAAGACCCTTGGAGATAATCACGAGCGACGTGTGTGGTCCTATCACACCTGAGACGTTCGATGGAAAAAGATATTTTCAAACCATGATAGACGAATTCTCAAACTTCGTCGTGGTGTACTCTTTAAAAGAAAAATCAGAGGTATCTGAAAACGTCAAAAATTACGTCGAAATGGTTGAACGTAAGTTCTCAGGGGAAGGTTTCAAAATCAGCAAGTTAAGATGCGACAACGGAGGGGAATATTCATCCAATAAATTTGCTAATTGGTGCAAAACAAAGGGAATCGAGCTTGAGCACACACCTCTCAACTCAACGGTCAAGCAGAACGCATGAATCGTACTCTGTTAGACAAAGCTCGGTCAATGATGCTGGTCAACGGACGGGAAATGCCTAAGTATTTATGGGCAGAAGCTATAATGTCTGCAGCGTACCTGTATAATAGAACACCGAACGATAAAGGTGTACCTGCTGAAACGTGGTATGGTATTCCAGTAAATTACAAGAAAATAAAAACATTCGGCACTGAGGTTTACGCCAAAGAAAATAGAAAGGTCGGAAAATTAGACAGCCGATGTCGAAAATTAATCATGATAGGCTATTCAGCTAACGGTTATCGGCTATTCGACCCACAAAAGAAAACTGTGGTAATGTCACGTGATGTCAAATTTTTGGAAGAAGAAAATAATGAAATGAAAACAATCGAACTTCATCAAGATCAAGAAGAAGAAGAAGAGAAAGCGCAGAGGAAAACCACTGGAACGAAAATACTGCCAGAAGAAACTGAAATTACCGGATCACCAGAAGAAGTAGAAATTCCTGAAAACGATCAAGACCATCTCTGTGAGGAAGAAGTCCACAAACTTCATCAAACGAGATCAGGAAGATCTATAAAAAAAAACCTAACCGTCTAAAAGACTACCATCTTCATCTTTCGCATCCCAGACCAGAGACTTCGATAGATGCTATAATTGAAAACGGTTTATGCTTAATATCACCGCTAAACGTGAACGATCCAGAAACATATGATCAGGCGCAACAAACGCCAGGATGGCAAGAGTCAATAAACAAGGAGATAAGAGCTCTGGAATCGTTATTTACATGGACACCAGTCGACTTACCTGAAGGAAAAACGACCATCGAAACCAAATGTATGTTTCGCACCAAAGAAAATGGAATCAAAAAATCACGTTTAGTAGCCAAAGGTTTCCAAATTAAGGAGGAGAAAAACTTCTACGCACCAGTCGCCAAAATAGGCACAGTTCGAACTTTCGTTGCAGCAGAAGTAAGTCGAGAACTAACTGTCGTCCAGATGGACGTGCCATCAGCCTTTCTAAATGGTAAATTGCAAAGCGAAGTTTACATTAAACCACCGGGTGGAATTCAAGTTGAAACCGGTAAAGTTTTAAAACTAAATCGATCTTTACCTATATGGACTTCGTGAATCACCAAAATGTTGGAATGACACTTTCAACGAATTTGCTGAGAAGAATAATCTAAAACGGTCAAGACACGATGTTTGCTTATACACTGGAAATGACGTCAACTTATTAATCTACGTAGACGACATTTTAATTTCTGGAAGAAATTCCGACGAAAATATAAAGGAACTACAAAGAAGCTTCAAAACCGTCAAACATGGGTCAAATATCAAAATTCCGTGGAATGGAATATAAGAGCCGTGGAAGTCAAATTAAAATTACACAAACCTAACTCATCAGAAAGCTACTGAAGCAATACAATATGAGCGTCTGCAAAAGTGTATCAACGCCAATGGAAAAAGGATTAAAAGTCGATGAATCGGGAAGCTCGCTCAATCTTCCATTCAGAGAACTAATCGGCGGCCTCATGTATCTGGCCATGGACACAAGACCCGAAATAGCCTACAGCGTAACATACCTGAGTCGATTCGTTGAGAAACCGACCGAAAGTTCGTGGACAGCCGGAAAAAGAATCTTAAAATACCTAAAAGTGACAGAAAATTATGGACTTGTCTACGAAAGGAACCATAAACAAGGAATTGAAGGTTACAGCGACGCAGACTGGGCCGGAGATGTAATTGACAAAAAAAGCGTGTCTGGCTCAGCCATCTTCTTTTGTTGAAATCCAGTGTTATGGTCTTCACAAAAACAAAACTGTGTTGCTTTGTCATCAGCTGAAGCTGAATACGTTGCAGCATCAAGGACAGCAAGTGAACTTTTAAACGTACAAGGAATTGCACTAAGCCTTGGACTCAATTTTTCGACAACGCTTTACATGGACAATCAAGCAGCTATTCAAATATCCAAAAACTACGAAAATAGCAGACGAAGCAAACATATTGAAATTCGCGCCCATTTCATCAAAGACGTTGTGAACAAAGGTCTCATCAATGTCGAATAATGTTCCATCTACAGAAATCATCGCAGACCTATTGTCGAAACCATTGGGAGTAAACAAGTTTTATCGACTTGCGAAAAAATTTGAGAATTATGTAAATAATGATAATGTTGTTAATGTTAACGATTCCTCATATTTGTTTTGTACTTCCATAAAAAAATATTGAAACCGAAAAGGAGTGTTGAAAGTTGGTAACACGGAATATTTCTTGACTGTTATTAGAGTTGTAAAAAGAATCATAAAAAAAAAAAAAAAAAAAATGAAGTCTTAAGTTTGGCAGAATAAAAACATTTTGTTTCTTGAAGTTCTAGTTTATTCATAACATGGGGTGCGCCTGCGGTCTACTCAAAGCATATTTGATTTCAAAAAAGCATGTTTCCTGTGTGGAGAAGAAATTAAGGGCGCCTCACGTCGCCAGATTTTCAATGTGCGAACAAGTAACTTTGATGAGAAAGTTAGAAAACGAGCTGGTGTCCGAAATGATGACTGGGGAGACACTATTTTGTTACGCATGAGCACTATTGGAGACCTGCATGCAGCAGGAGCTTTATACCATAAAGACTGCCATAGAAAATTCATGTTGCACGTCGGTAAGACTGGAAACCCAAGAGGAAGGCCAAAAGATGAGTCAGTCCAAGTGGCAATGCAAGAGATTTTTCAATATCTGGCTGAACAGGATGAAGAACAATACTCTTTGAATGAGCTGATGGACAAAATCACTGGGTTAGAGCCAGAACCAAGGACAGTGATATCCCATTTCCAAAAGATAGTTGTGACCAAACATCACAAAAAAAAAAAAAAAAAAAAACAGTTGTCACTTTCAGAGATGCAGGTAAAAGAATTTTGACTGAAGCTTGGTACGATAAGTTGAATAGGAGGCTAATGAGCGGGAAGAGCGTCTTAGATTGGTCCGAACAGCTGCGCAAATCATAATGAGTGATGTCCAATCAAGAGTATATGACATGCAAAATTATCCATCAAGTGATGATTTTTTTGAGGAAGTTGAGGAGTCAGTCCCCGAATCACTAAACACATTTCTACACAGTGTAGTGCCAGAGAGGAGGAGAGAAAATGGGACAGAAGCAAAAAAAGTGGTTGCCATTTCTCACGCCATCATATCCCTCATTCGCCCGCGTTCATTTCTGTCAACAATTTTGACTGGTGTAGCATTTTTCATCCACCGGAAGTTTGGGTCCAGAAGCCTCATTGATTTGCTGAACACCTTCGGATTCAGCTCATCTTACTCAGCTGCACAGCAACTGGAACTGTCAGCCATGTGTCAACCTCCAAAACCAATACCTCCTAAAACATTCTGCCAGTATGTCTTTGACAATGCAGACTTCAATGTTGCAACTCTGGATGGATTAAACACATTGCACAGTTTGGGGGGCATCAAGTGTGTGACTCCTGCTCATGTTCTTCCAGTTTCAGACAGAATGCCAAGGTTGGTGACGGTTCCTCCGGGGAAACAAGTGGGCGAGTTGGGTGTTTTACAGATGCAGACCTACGACGCCTTGAACAAACAAGCACTACGGAATGCCGTTCTACAAGATTTATACCAGATCAACCCGATCCCCAGAGATGCGTTAGTGCCAAGCCGTCCTGATGTCTTATGGATTGTAGGTAAATGGATGACAGACAAAGGGCCCTGTGAGGCACCATCAATTCCAGAATGGAAGGGATTCATGCAAATGGTGAGCAAACCTGTTCATTCCGACAAAACTGCAGTCATTCCTCTACCATTCACCAACTCTCCACCAAGTGATTATGACACGCTTCATACAGCCCTACAATATGCTGCAAAAAACTCCATGGAACATGGGTTCGAAACGTGCTTGGTCACCATGGATCAACCTCTTTATTTAAAGGCGCGCGAAATCACGGCTTGTGGCTCAAATGATCCGCGTCTCATCAACGTTGAACTGATTTTAGGAGGGTTCCACATGCTTATGTCCTACTTGGGTTGCATAGGCCACACATTGGCAGGAAGTGGATTAAAAGATGTTTTATGTTGTGTTTTTGCTCCCAATTCTGTGGATAATATTTTGAATGGGAAAGCCTACAGCAGAGCAGTTCGTGGTCACCTACTTGTACAGACCTCTTTGGCGTTCATCATTTTGGAAGATGCTACTATTTCACAGCAGGCGAAGAGAGGTATTGTCAACCTACTGAAATCATTGGAGCACAGCACACCTGAAGATATTGAAGGCAATATCTCTGTTGCTTACCTGCAAGAGAAACTAAATAATGAGATACTGAGACTGAAAGGTAACGGACCAACTGCTGCATTGTGGGTACAATACATGAACATGGTAACAATCATGAAAAACTTCATTGCTGCGCAACGAACTGGTAATTGGATGGCTCATTTGTCTTGCGCATAACAGATGATTCCTTATTTTCACGCCTCTGGTCATTTCCACTATGCCAAGTGCACCCACATCTATGTCCAAGACATGCTTTCATTGAGAAATCGTCATCTTCATGTTGTTGAGCAGTTTATGGAAAGCGGATATTTTACCATTAACAGAAGCGGGACTCCATGGGCTGGGGTGTGGTCAGACATGGCAAAAGAGCAAACTGTCATGCGTTCAATGAAGAGTGAGGGAGGGCTCACCAGAGGGAGAGGCATCAGTGACTCTGTTTCGTCAAAGGGGGTAGGAGGTGCGCCAGCGGCTTCTGCTATTTGTTCAGCTCTTGAGGAGTTCAATTTAAAAGTGGAGAACAACACGTAGACTTTCGTCAGTCAAGAAGACTAAAAGATTCTGAAGATCGAGGAAATATGGTTCATTGGTTTTTAGAGCACCCTCCCTTTCCCGAGAACCCTTCACTGATGAGCATTTCGACCGGACTTGTGGCTACAAGTGCTATAAACTGCCACCAAGCAGCAGAAATAGGGATGAATGGAGTCTTTCGTCGGCCGGAGCTTGGCAGATATGAAACAAAATAAAAAAAATACAGTAATCCCACTGGCTACATTGAGCAACACTATCAAGGTAAATAAAACAAGTTTTGGACAAAGTTGTGGTTGACCCGATGATGATTTTTCTTAGAGCAGTCATAAGCAAAAAGACCGACGAGGACATAGCTAATTTGCTCAAATACGAGCTATCTCCGTTCCCATGTCTCTTTTTGATGAGGCAGGCATGAGAAAAACTCAGAAGTCCTCATTATATAAAGTGTTCCCTGTCTTTACAGGAGAAGATATTGATGTCAAAACCACGTATGCAGTGATTGATGGTGGATTCCTTCTTCACAGAGTAAAGTGGCGTGCAGGCAGCACTTTTTCCTCGATTGCTGAGCAGTATTTGTCGTACCTGAAAAATCATTTCTGTCACTGCAGTGTAGTTTTTGATGGGTACGAAGACCCCAATTCCACCAAGCGAGCTGAATAGAAGCGCAGGAGTGCCTCAAAACCCTCAGTGGACATACTCTTCGACAAGAACATGGTGGCGACAAGAGCACTTCTTGGCGAACAACAAAAACAAGACCAGGCTCATTGATCTTCTCGTTCAAATTTTCATCGAGAGTGGGATAGAAGCGATCGTCTCTCTAGGTGATGCAGATGGACCCATTGTAAGAATTGGATTGGATAAGTCTGTGGCGCACCCTAAAGTAGTAGTTGTTGGAGAGGACGTGGACCTGCTGGTGATCCTCCTCTCTTTGACTCCACCTACCAGTGGCATTTTCTTCTTCAAACCAGGGAGAGGAAACACGGAAAACAAACTGTTTTCATGCCAGCAACTCCAACAACTACCACTTAGTAAAGCTATTTTGTTCATACATGGCTTCACGGGGTGCGATACCACCTCTGCGATTTTCTCAAGGAGCAAGATTAAGATGCTGAAATGTTTCAATAAGTTTCCTACCGAAATGAGTAAATTAGCAAAGATATTCTACAGTCGGCAGTCCACACCCGAAGAGGTTGGTGAGGCTGGGGAACAGGCGTTCCTGAAGTTATATCAAGCACCCTCTGGCCAAAATGACCTGGACAGCTATCGATACTGGTGCTTCGTCAAATACTCGACAAAGAAGAAAACCAGCCTACCATCTCTCTCACCTACCAAAAGTGCTTCGTTCCAGCACTCCCTTCGGGTGTTCCAACAAGTACAGACTTGGTTGGGAAACCATCTCCCACCAGAGAGATCGGGGTGGAAGAGAGTGGAAGGAGGAGATTTGGCTGCTATGACCACCACGCCCCCCCCTTCACCAGATCACGTGCTGAACTTGATATTCTGTCGCTGCACGGGGGAGTGCAAGTCAAGATGTGGTTGCAGGAAAGCCGAGATATTCTGCTCCCAGGTATGCAGCAACTGCCAAGGGAACTGCACCAATACCACCCCGTTTGACGACGAGGAAGACGACGATGACGACTCCATGGCCCAGGACCCTCAACTTTTTTATACTCAAAATATTGATTTACATTCATCGTTGGTAGTCTTCATTCTTTTTAAGTCAATAAAACTTGTTTAATAATTCTTGTAGATTATTTTTTGAAACAACCAAAACTATATTTATTATTGTATAGTATACCAATAAATCGACATTTATGGATATATTACTGAAGGAAATTGAATGCTCCATAGCTTATAAATGTACGCTTTCAGCTCTAAGGTAACAGGTAAGAAAGTAGGATGAAAAGTTTGAGAAAAAACTTGAGATTAAGTCATTTTTTTTTAAAAAAGGTCACGTTTCAGTGGCGTACACCTCGAAAACTGTGAAGAATTTAAAAAAACGTTTAGGGTAAAAGTTGAAGAGAATTCAATGAGCTTCTATTCCGTATCCAGAAGTTTTCGTCAAAGGCGCACTGTTCTTGAGATAAAGGCGAAAAACCACAAAAGGGTACCTTTAAACAGCCCCCTCCTCTTGTGGCAGTGGGTTCAGCTCGGGGCTTTATCAGACGTTGATAAAGGGACCCTTCCGTACACATTCCCGCAAAAAAACAAAATCCCATATTTATTGCATTTATTTGGCATTTTTCGGTTTAGATTGACTGGACTATAACTAAAGGAGATGAAAAATGAGGTGGTTTATAAAAATGTGTCATCTGTTTTGAAGCGCTTAAAGGTCTCCGTGTCCCGTCCAGAACACGGACGGGTCACGTCCGACAAGTAAAATACCATTCTCATATGGGAATTGAGAGGCTCGTTCATACATATCCTGCACGTGTCAGGGACGTGACCCTTCAATTTCCATTGAGAATAATATTTCATTTGCCGGACGGGGCACTGCTCACTGCTCATTTGTTGTCGTCGTCATGGTGACATTGGGAAGGGGGTGGAGGGGGGTTTTGTTTGCCGACAATGTGACTATACTTTCTATAGGTGCCGCAGATCTTCGGCCATAACTGTCCTTCACGTACGTCACGAGCAGTCCCAACCGCCTTTGCGCTGGACCCAGTACATTATTAATTGTTAATGGGTTGTGATTTTTGAGAATTCATAAACTTCAATTTCAAAATTAACTTGCTCTGCTGCTCTAGGGTGAGAAATCTGGGTGACGTCAGTCCCCACCCCTCCCGACTGATTGGGTGGGGGAAATCTGCAGCACCTATAGAAGAGTTTAGTCACCTTGAATTCAATCATCACTGCTCACTTTTTGTAGTCGACATGGTGACATTGGGAAGGTGGTGGAAGGGGGTTTTGTTTGCCGACCAACCAGTATAAACTCCTTAGCAACCTAAAACTCTCTTCTTCAATTAAACGCCAAGAACATGTTTTGGGTGTTTAGATTAGTGGTATTATGAATAATAGCGGAAAGGTGTGAAATATGAATTGAAGTCTTTTTCCCGAAGTCCCCCCTCCCACAACCAATCTGACATGAGCAGACCTTCTTTTATATAGACCTTGGGGTTGGGCTATGGCTACATGATTCCAAAGGCAAACACAGCTTGAATATAATAATAGTTGGTGCATAGATATATATAGCGATTATTCTCTAAAGCTAAACATTCAGTTACAAATGGGCTCTCTCACTCTCTTTCTCATATACGAATACACCCACTCTCACTCTCTCTCTCTCTCTCTCTCTCTCTCTCTCTCAATTTACTTAATATTAATCAACTATATGCCTCTTGGCTATGCTATATGCTCCCACATTGAAATTATATTTGTCACTTGGAAGCCGACAATAGCAAAGCATGCAGCTCTGGTAATAATGGCTGAACCCTGTTAGGAATATCGCGGGCGCAATCTATTGTATTTTCGTCATTTGTCTGGAGGTAATGTGCATCATCCACTCGGTGTCAATAGTTTATCCAACAAGGGATTGGTCGCAAATGCTCAAACAAAATATTCTGGGCATTTTCGAAATAAAAATAGCTATCGGAGTCTTGTCTTTGAAGAACGAGACGAGAAGAAAACGGGCCATCTCTATACTGTTATACGGAGGTACTATCAAAAGCAGAGTATTTTTCAAGCCGGCTTTTTGACGCCACTTCTTCACAGAAATAAATATACCTATACATTTACTACAATTTAGTTTCGCTCATGTAAAGGAACGGATCCAGCGGCCAGCGTTCAAATTAGAACATATTGGATATGTATAGGTGTCATAAACGAGAAGTGGCTTTTATTTGCTTGAACACTTTGCATGGAATTTTAGTAAAGCAGGTAGACAAATATTTACCACGTTAGGGGCCCATGTACCTACTAAACATTCACGATGATTGCACCCATTGGTGCAGTCCAGTCTCCGTTTCGACCTCAGACCTTCAGCCACCAGGGCTACTCGATCCTGGTCTCATCAGCCCGGCAATTGAGCCGCCCCTCGAGATTATAATATGTCTAATGAGGCTATTCACAATGAAAAAACGGAAAAACGCAGTTCCTAATATTTCTGGGTTTAATTTCTTACAGACATTTGGGCGCAGAGCTTACAACCTTACAATAGTCGACAAAACAAAATAATTTAATTACATAACTGTAATATTTTTACTTTCATGTTCCGCGTATGGAAGTATGGTGTTCGTGGAAAAAAATAATGATATTTACATAAAGAGCACACAAATCTCGATCACGAACACGTTTTGTTTTTTAGCATAACTGCGCAAGGTTGTGGGAGTCATGAAGATAGCCCACAAAAACATGAACGACACAACATAAAAACAACATAAATTAAGAACTTCTGCCGTGTTTAATATGAGTTGGTACTTTTTTTCATTTGCAGTGCCCCCCGATATCCTGTACGATGAAACATCGGCAGACGTCGCGATTCAAGAAGGTGAAAACGCGACGCTCATTTGTAAAGCGGCCGGTCACCCGGAACCGAAAATCACTTGGAGGCGTGAAGACGGTGAACCTATTCTTATTAAAAAAAACAAAGGGGACTTGCTAAAAAGTAAGCATCTACAGCAATACAATAATAGCGACTAATTTTTGTATCACATTTTCCTTGATAAATGTATTTTTGTATTAAACACGCACCCTTTGTTTGCTTAAATTTACCCAGTTTCCAAAATGTCCCTGGTCTAAAGGATAAGTGCAATAATATCGAGGCTCACAGAAAAGTCAGCTCGTCTTCCAGAATGAGTATTTGAAAAATAGACTCTTTCAAATCAAATGTAGCAAAAAAAAAAAAACTCAAAAAAACTCAGATTGCGTTTTCTTCATCTTAAATTCGGTTAATACCACGCTCCAACGAGCACGTTACCTTTTTCCTTCATCATTTTCGATTTCCTTTTTGTTTCTAACGCACGTTTTATCCAAAGTATGCTCAAAAAACTTAGTAAAAGTCCAATTTCGAATAACGGATGGAGCGGAAATATAACGATGGAATTTGGACCCCCCTCCCCGTTCCAATCTTCATGTGTTTGTAAATACAATTGTTTGTTCAACAGGTTAACCACTAGGCGTATTCCCACTATACACAGCAGGGTTCAAACAATTAGTCCCATTTTATTTTCTGCAAGCAATCGTTCTTAAAAACTTTTGAGCATCCCTGTCTTTGCAGCTTACTATTCTATTGTCCAATTTTTTCTTTTTTTTATTTTCTTTTGTCAAATTTCAAAAGTAGCATTCGTGTTTTGCTTTATTTACAGCTGAGACGTACAATGGGAGCTCTTTACATTTCTGGAAACTTGACCGAAGACAAATGGGAGCCTTCCTGTGTATAGCTAGCAATGATGTTCCTCCTGCGGTCAGCAAGCGCATAATTCTCAACGTCAATTGTAAGTATCATTTCAATTAACATAAACTAATAATTGTTCAGTCGGAAATTCAAAGTTTGGCAATTCTGAACTTCAAAACACGCGTGCACTATACCAATAAAAAGTCCTATCGTAAGTATAGAAGAACAGCCTGGACGGAATGGTTCAACCGACTCTTGAGTCATGTACTGGAGGATATTGAGTGCACGATAGTGGAATAGAATAATGTTTTAGCGTAGATCTGATTTGGGGTTTACGCAGTAGTTTTCGTTACTAAATACGAATCAGAGGTTTCTCTCATACATATTGCTCAGGAAATTCTCCGTTTCACCAATTGTGGATTGGAAATCTGCTCTAGGGACGTAGTCATTTGTTGTGCGCCCAAGACGTGCCTTGGGCGCAGTGGTTTCGTCTCTTCGCGCAACATTGCTCAACTGTTTTTTTTGTTTTTGTTTTGTTTTTCCTTCTCTCTTTCTATCTATTCTTCTTCTTCTTCTTCTTCTTCTTCTTTCTTTTAGCTTCGTCTTTAACAATTTAGATAGGAAGGCTGAAATTCTTACCCAAAATGTGAGACAAAAAGTAGTCGAGGAGACATCCTCATGAGGTGCCATGAGATTAGTCAAGGTTGGTAGTTTTTGCGGCAAAATAAGAATTTACGTGTTTCATCCTCGTCATCACTGTGGAGTTTTATCGTTCCAAGTAGAACGAGAATTGGATGTTTAAATCAACGAATAAAATTGAAGTCGGTACTTAACGTCCAGATTATTATTATTATTTACGGAATTAAACAACATAAATAGTTCAGCTTAACTATAGATATGAAGTTTCCTAGACGTTCTTCTGTGGAAAAATAACAATAATAACGCCCCCGCCCACTTGTCCAACGACCAGTAGGATCAGATTGAAGTTGAGGTATCTCCTCTTTCCTTCACCTTGCGCGGCTTTTCCCTTTATATTCTGTAACTAACGAGCTGACACCTTTCTAAAGTTCCACTTCAAGTGTTCCCCCTAGCGACCTCACTGAATCGACTTGCCACGATCTGATAATATGTCCAGGACACTATTGGCAATTAAAAGCTCTAACCGGGAAGCGGAAGTTGATCGATTGTCACTATACATTGGACGTCTGGTGATAATTCATAGTATTCGATGTTACCTATGATGGGGGGGAGGTGATTCAATAATTAGTGTGAAAAACAAACTTTACTTCCTATTGGTTCTCTCTCTCGATGATATTAATAGCTCTGCTCGTTTGTCATCCGGAGCTGCTCGGACTGCACGAGCAGTCTGAAGAGAATTCTTCAGTATATTCAATTCCTCCGTAGCTATAACTATAACGTTAAAACGATGACGAAAAGCGTTATTTTGATTTTTGAAAATGACGTCAATCCCGGATTGCTCGGAACCATACCAGCTTGACTACTCTGAAGGACAAACAAACATACCTATTACCTATTATTAAACGTTATTAATTTTGAATTCCCTTTGAATACCTTCATTGTTGAAGCAAATAACACTCATCATCTCCGTTTAAATAACTCAGAACTGTTTTTTAGATAGGTACTCCCTTTCATCATGTCTTGTCAGGTTTCTGTAAATAACCACAGATATCAATACGGTATTGTTTTGTCCACCTAGGTCCTAAAATCAAGTTTTATAAGGCTTTTTTTTTTTTAAATTTGTTCTTTTTCAGTCGCACCTGTGATAAAAGTGCCCAACCAATTACTGGGCGCTCCCCTCGGAACTGACGTTCAACTAAAGTGCTTCGTGGAAGCCTTCCCTAACACAATCAATTATTGGATTAAAAATGGAGGCGAAATGCTTCTTGATGGGTGAGTATAAACTCAATGGTATCTCTGATTTAACGGTTTATACCTTTATATACGTAATGAATTCGAGTTACGTGTTGCGGAACTGTGATTAAATTAATAACTCATCACTTTACATTTTCCTACATTCAATAGCCATGATATAGGGCTACGGGGAACATGGGTAGGTTTTAGATGTCATTGCTTAATCACTAAGGGGAAGACGTGTGAGCTCTTGGGAAATCTTCTATATTTGTTCCGGAACTGTTTCGGAGAATCAATGGAAAGCTATCACATTCATTTAAGGTAACCTGAAGTGGAGTGGTAAAAGGAAACTGAGGCAAAAGCAGAATGGAAACCATTTCTCGTGTTAGTCTGTTGTGCCACAAAAATTATTGCTTTTTTAGTTTAATCGCAGGTAGTTGTTCAAAAGTAGCTATGAGTATTCGTTTTGCATAAAAGGGTCGACTGTTGAGAAAACATTTCGCTCGCATTATGTGCTAGAGTGCACAGAGAAATTTGAACCCTCTTTTTCCCATCTAATTTAAATTTTTAATCCGCTTTCGTATATGTAGTATAATGTTTTAGCCCATTCCTTATTTTCACATACACGTATTAATCTCTTTGGCGTTCCACTTTTATCTTTATGTATACCACACTTAATTAATCTGAATTATTCAGCTGGTGTTATGTTTTTACAATGATGGTGAATTGAAAAAAAAAGTAACCTTTTTTTCACTCAAGTTTGAGTGAATAACTGAGTTTATGATTAAATAAATACACTTTTAGAACCTCTTTTGTCTTCTTTATAACATCGTCGTAAGCCCAGGTTCTCTATGCTTTTTTTTTTTATCTTCCTGATGTAGACTCTGCCGCATGTAATTATTGGTTTCACTGACCCGAAAAGATCTGGACAACGGGAGATAAAAGGTCCTCGAACAAGCTGTAAGCCACAAAGAAAAGCTAAACCGGTTATAGGCTATCTACTTCTGTCATAGACAGCATACAAGGGATATTTCTCCTGTGTTTCCTATTGTCATCAGGCTGGAGCCACGAAAGACTGTCGTAATAGCTGAGATTTTCACCATTTTTTTATTTTTTCTTTTGCTGAGTTTTCTCTTGTCTGTATTCTTACTCGCATTAAGAACGGAGAAAAAAACTCGTCGTCCTTATCAAAAGTACGGCATTATTAATATGAGTCCGCAGAAAAGTGAAAAACACCTTCGAAGCGAATTTTGCCATCTTTTACCCCTTTCGTAAGAGTGGGGAGGGGCAAGTAGGAGGTTCAAGTAGTGTTCAAAGTAGAAAGGGAATTGGAAAAGTGCCCACTCACAAGTAATTATTGTATTTGATTACACCGATTGTCTCCTCTGAGCAATTAACCGTAGTAATGATATATTTCATCGTTTTCGAACCCTGTGCTATTTTTCATTTCTGCCCACCCTCATCCCACCAGGAGTTTTTGTTCTCCGTCTCTTATTGGAAAGAATTCTTCACTGGAGGACGGTCCTTGTCTTCAAAAATATTTAAGGATTTCTCTTTAATTTTCCCTCGTCTCTTGCCCTGCCTACCAAAACATTAATAACAACAGACTTCAACAGTGAATTCTCGCTCCGCTACCGTTTTTAATAAAAATACATAGTGACGAAGAATCGCTTTTGCAGGCAAAAAGGGCGATTTGTATTCAATATTGTGCGATCCGTGCACTGCAAATTCCTGAATGACATTCACAAGGGCGAGTCAACCTCCTTATCACTTTTTTTTTTAAATTATAGGAGAGGATGCCCAACAGAATCCATCTCGCACCACAAAGTACCCCAGTACAATACATATATGTTTAGTCCATATAGGTCCAACATTTTTGCAAGTGCATCTACAGGGCGTAAACCAATATTATTGACGAATTTAACTAAATCTAGTTTAACAACTGAGTCAAGGCCCAAAACTTGCATAGTTTTGTCGCTGTCGATAACATAAAATTCAAACGAAAAATCACGATCGTTAAGTTTGTCTGCACATTGAATAGTAACAGTACCTTGAACGCTGCTGATCTATGAGCCATCATAATTCTTCAGCTTCATGTTAGTGGGTTCAATTTTTGGATATGAGCCAAGCCGCTTCAAAATTGTCGTCGGTAAGGTGTTTATCTGGGCCCCAGTATCTACTTTGAATTTGACTTTGATGCCGTTGATTTGAAGTACGCAAAACCACACTACGTAGGCTGACTCTACGCTGCAGTCCTGATGAGCAGAAAGAGCTCCCAAATAAATACTCTGGACGTCGCGGGACTCATGTTCACAAACAAAATTCTCGGCCGAACTGTCTAACGTAACCTCTTGGATAGGACGAAGGCGACAATTAACTTTATAGAGGCCGATACGACCAAATTTCAAACACGAGCTTCCTTCGCCGGGCAGTCTAAATGGGTATGCATACGCTGATCATTGCATTTCCAACATTTCGGAAGTCCAGCCAATTGAAAATTACCGGGCCAACGAGAAAACGAATTTGTATGGTCCCCGGTACGAGTGGCGATTTTCTTCATGACGCTCATCTCGTGAATAGCCGCCTTCTCCTCTTCACTAGCACGTTCGTGCAGAGTGTTCAAGTGCTGTTCAGCAAGTTTAAAAGCTGTCCTGATTTTAGAAGCACGGGGTTCGGGAATTAGGTTCTCTCAGCAACTGCACTCTGAGCTGGTCATTAATAATGCCACACACAATTCTGTCTTTGATGAGACTATCACACAAATCTCCGGAACCACACGAACGAGGCAATTTTTTGAGAGTTGATACGTACTCATTGAAGGATTCATCTTTCTTCTGTTGTCGAGTGAAAAATTTGTGACGCTCAACGGTTACATTCCGAGCGGACGAACAGTTCACTTTCAATAGATGATTTCCGTGGAAAAAGCGAAGGTTTAGAACTGCAGGTTATGGGTTTATTTCTAGTTGCCTATTAGTCCAGTAAAATTAGAACTAAAAATGGGGGTCAGGTTGCAATAATTAGGGTAGATGATATTTTTTTTTTGTCTGGGATGGTGCAGGTATGACGTGTTCAAATTGTTGACCTCGAAAGACATCGGGATCATCCTGGAATTCTCGGAAAACCACAAAAATATGGGACTTTTTGGGGGTTTTGGCTCTTTCACGCTAAACTAGCAATTTTTCGGTTGTGGCTTCGAAGTAACTTTTCAAAGTAGCGAAAATTTCTGAGAAAACCAACCTAAAGCGGGTTCTAAATGTATTATCGTTTCCAAGATACAGCTCGTCAAATTTAGGCAAATTTGTCAACAGACCGAAATGCTGTCTATGGTTCTTCGTTTTCGTTAGCTGTGACATTGTAGAAACCTTTAATGATCATGATAGTACTAATTATTTTGCTAGACTAGACTGAATCTTCAAAAATGAGGCCAAACGACTTGTTATACCCAATATTTTATAGTGGTTGGGTTTGATAGTGGTTCTCAACCAATGGGTGGCGGGCTTTTTCTGCGGCTGAACCTCCGTCCATTATCCTCACAGACCCATAATTTTGTCCTAATGGGCCGTGCCCTCCCCACTATTTTATGTTTTGCTACCGTTACTTTCTTTATTCACCTTAGGCTGCATAGTTCAAGTTTATTATTTCATTCACCCATTTAAAATTTCAGAGAGAGCTGAAACAGTGCTCTCAGGCAAAATGTCAAATCGAGACGGGAAATTCAATCCTAAAATCCCCATACATGTAATTTGGTCCGAGGGACTAATGTGTCGTATAATCGTGAGAAACATATAATCACAGAATTTGTGGCGTATATCTTAATAAAACTGCAAGGCTCGACACGACGCCTTTTGTGGAGCCTGCCACATGCTGAAAGATTTGCAGCATATTTGTATGCACTGCTCTCGATACGCCTCCGATACGGATTTTCGATCATCTGAGTGAGAGAGATCATGCTGGATCAATTACAATTATAGCGATTTCCATTCAACACACTACCCAAGTGTAGTGCCGCGTCCTCTCCGTAAACATATGTTTCAATTCAGAGAGAACGGGTGGAAAACCTTGCACCACACTAGTGTATTGCATTGAATGGAAAACGCCATTAGTGTACACTGATTGAAAGTCCAGTAAATTCCACACAGCGTTCAAGTGTCGCCCATAAGTTGAATATCCAAATAGTGCCTGTTGATTTTCGCGTATACCCATAATATTTGTATTGATAGATGATGCAAAAATAACATCCACCAATGAAAGCCCAAATTTCCCCGGCTTTCGACAGCTATAATTTTCCCCACACCTAAATAGTATATTATGCACATGGGTCGCGAAGAAATTAATTATATCCGAATTTAGAGGGTAGTGAGCCGCAAAAGGTTGAAAACCACTGCTTTATAGGATGAAATACGGATAGCAAAATACTCCGTCCAAAATCTCCTTATTTTCTATACAATAATTACGAGATTTTTCATATCTCCTGTCGCCGGATCTATTTCAGGTTCAAAAATGGTTGGGAAACGAGAAGAGCCCATTGAAATTGGGATGGGTTCAATCATTTCGAAAAAAATTTCTAATGATCCTGCTCCCTCCCATTGGTGCTACAGAAATCGTCCTGGTCTAATTTTGTGAAAACGTTCATTAAACGAATCCTACTTGGTCACGAATAACGAAAACCGATAACATTTATTACAGCCTTCTACGAGTAATGGCCGTACCAACTAATACAATTAGGGAGTACTTAGTCTATCAACAATACATTATGTTACGGAGCTTCTTGTGCGACAGTTATCATTCTGCCTTCTCTTTGTTGGTACGTTTAGCCTAAATCTGAATGCCGAGTACCATTTTAACCACTAAAATGAATCTACATGGTTACAGATGATGAAGGCATGGAAACATCAACATCATTTGTCACTTTTGAAAAGTTATCCTACATTTGACGATCTCTATCTCAGATACTGTGATACCTCTGTTTTGAGTTTGTCGCGACCATCTCGCCCCAATATGTGCAAAATAATGTTTGCTTGCACGCGCTTTTTCTTTTGATCGGTTCCGGAAGCCGATAAATAAACTTTTACTTCTTCTTCCCAAAGTGAAAAATTGTACGCCACATCGCCGTCGAACGACATAGGCAGTGGCGGGGATAACTGGTCCATGTAGTGTTAATTCAAAAACATTAATTAACTTTTCATTTATTTAAGTCACAATAACAAGTGTTATTCACACGCTTCCGTTCCGCCAAGGAAGGTGTGGGTAAGGAAACCGAACACGTTACGATAAGGGACCCCCCCAATGACGTCATACATAACACCCCTCCTTATTTGTTCATTACTTTGCGTAGTTAAAATTTGTTGGTGTTATTTCTAATTGAATTACGTCCAGCCGGATGCATCCACATACTTTGTTAATTTAAGCTTATTATTTGATGACATATTATGTATTAATATAATATCACACAGAAGGCCACAACAAAAAGTAAAACATTTTTGTGAAACTTATCAATTCAAACAATATTCTTATTATTTTTCAGGTCCAAGTATCACGTGCGAGAGTCGAGATCCAGCTATAAAGTGATCATGTGGCTTGTTATAAGAAAATTCAGTTCCAGTGACATTGGTACGTACAACTGTGTCTCAACGAATTCCCTCGGAAAAGCAGAAGGGACTCTTCGTCTTTACGGTAAGCAGCATAGTAAACAAAAATGGTTTGTTGATTGTTGGTACCAGTCGGTCAGCCAATAATTGTTCACTCCCCTAAATTGGACGATTGAAGAGGGGGGAATGGTACATTTCATGCATCACATTTTCTATTCATTCACTCCCTATCTATTTCTTATCTGTGCTCGCTGGCTGGTTTATTTGTTAGGAAATTTGTTCCAGTCAATTTGATAGCTTTCCATTTGAATAAAATTAAGCTCTGGAGCCGAGCATTTCCACCCGTCTTCTCGAAATTACATAATTATGCTTTTTATTTTATTTTAGCGCCAGTAAATGAGCAGTCATAAATAGTAACAACAAAACAAAAAAAAAACAAAAACAAAAAAAACAATAACGAAGAGAAAACAATACAAAATCAAACAGATAAAGAGAGTAGCCCATACAGAATCATTACTCCAGTGTAGTCTCATTCTTTTGAATGAGCCATGATCGTCCTCCTGAAGGAACTGTGCGAATCAGAGTTCAGAGTAGAAGTCGCAGAGAGGTGGAACCTAGATAAGCTATCCAGCGTGTAATGTCTCCCACGATTTGAACGTAAGGGAGTTACATGGAAGGTTTTACCTGTTGGCCTTAGATTCCGTTGCGGGACTCTGAGAGGAGCAGAAAGGAATTCAGGACAGGAGATCTGAGAACCCTCCAAAAAAATCGAAATTCGTCGTCTGTCCACTAACGACTGCAGGTCGGTCAAGCAAAGTCTGTCAATGTAAGAGAGCTCAGAGACTCCAAATTAAAAAAAAAAGGTACCGTTGCCCTCCTCTGAACCGATTCAAGAAAGAATATGGTAACGGGTGGAAGTGCTCGGCTACAGAGCTGAATTTTATGGAAATGGAAACGCCATGAGATTCTGCCTGTCTGCCTGGTTAAGAGGGAGACCCTTTTTTTGTCTCCCTGCCTTCAGATTTTCAGGATGAAAACAAATACGAAGTTTAGTCGAGGTTTTACTCCGCGGGGAATTTTCTGGTTAGTTATACATATAATTATTAGAATGTTCCAAGATCAACCAGCCCTCGCTCTTTGATACGTTGTAGGGTTGTGCAGCCGTGAAGATCGGCAAGTGGAGCCCTCACCCCATGCATGTCTCAATAGTCTATAGCCGGATTCACCCCTCCCCCCCATCCTTTTATTTCTTATAATGCCCCTATACGATGTGCTTGTATATAACTACGCCATCGTATTCAGGTAAAACAAAATCAATCGTCAAGTCCAATTGTTCTAAAACGAAATAGTAATTCCAATTTTTTGAACCCGTAAAAAGTTAATTAAAATGCCTGTTGCTCACGTCGCACACAGCACGCATTAAGATGACAAGCCCATCTTCGCTTCAAAAGAAGTAATTATTCTCTTTTTTTCCACTTTTGCTTCGGAAAGCATTTAATTAGAAGAGAAATATTTTCTTGTCGCCGCAAGGAGGGATGCATGAAAAAGTATTAAAAAAAAGAGAGTATAAATAAAAAAGTGTAACATTTTCACAGAGGTTGATGCTTTGTTTTCATTTCAAATGCAGAAAAACGGCGAAGAAGCTTACAATGAATAACCACCTTGGTAGAAGAATTATGAGAAGGTTTAGGTATCAAAGAAGAGAAACAAGGAAGGAAAAATATTAATAATTTGTTACAACTTCCATAATTCTTGGCTCGTAGAAATAATGTTTTGTGTGAATAATCCTTATCCACTCCTGCTCTTTTCTATGAAACGCGTAAGAATAATTTTGTTTAATTTCAGTCAAAGGGTAAAAGTATCATCTTGCTCAGAACTGGGATGTATGTTTCTGCAGCGTACACAATAATTTTCTTTCGTGATGCTTTGCGACTTGTTAACTGCTTTCGAAATGACATCAGTTCATGTGTATACTAAAATAATAATATGTTGACATTAGACTACGTGACGCACTGTACCATTAAATTGTCAGCATATTGTACCCGAATTACGCACAAACCAAATGAATTTCGGAATTTAAGTGAACTATTTGACGTCACTTGAATACGTATTCTAATTTTCCAAGATTTCTCGATTCCCCCCGGCTACTACTACTATACGACCACCTTTTGTCTGGGGAAGATTTGTGAAAGCTTCACCGTCAGCCACATTTTTGACGATTTATCGTCTACGTAATTCAATAAAATTTTACGTATAGATACTAATTTAGGCTTTTTATTTTGTTTTAATTTCCAGAGCTTGCCGAATCATCTCGAGGAGAAAAGTCCAGGAGTGAGTTAAAGGACAGCAGTGGAAGTGAAAAGCCTGTTTGGTCACTTGAAGCTGCTTTATACGTATTCGGTTTATCTGTCACAACGTGGTATTTATTGTAACCTCCATGAATTTCTGTGTATAAATGTACAGTTGATAAGAGATGAAATATGTAAATATTTACCAACGATTACGATAAAGGAGAAGCAATATGCTCCCGATCTTCCGTTTTTCTTTCGGTTTCTTCAATACTTATGAAAAACAGACAGAAAAAAATTACTGGAAACGTTAAAATGCAGTGAATTTTCAATTTTCTGGTATAATTTTATCTTAAAAAGACAATTTATGTCAACTTCCAAGAAACATACCTAATTAAACGATGTTTTATTAGAAAACATTCAATTTTTTAATTATACTTCCTTGCTACGTGATGCATTCATTATTTTAAGTTACCCCAAAACACCTCTCCTTCTCGAACTTATGCTTAGTCGTTTTTTCATTTTCATCAACATGCACTTCGGGCCCTATCCGCATCCAATCATCACCATCTATCACATCTACGACTCAACAGTTGAGGTAAACAAGAGGTAAGTAGAGGAAGTAGTACCTAATCAAAAGTAAACGTTCACACCAAATTAGAAGACCCTAAGCTTACCAAGAACTGGAGATGTGGTTTAAAAGTTTTGCATTGTATGCATAACGGCATGCGCGAATTTAATTTTTTAAGAATCGTTCAAGTTCGTGTTTGTTTTCAACTCTATAGCACATGATTATCGAACGCTATTTATTCTACGATTTAAAACTACGAGTCATAGCGAGAAAAAACCTGGCTACTAGACCTAACACTGTATACAGTGTACAGACGGATACATTTTATAAGATTTTTGCACAGCACAAGTTCGAAAAACATATGAACCCCATCAAAGTCACAATTTTGTGCCATGAAAAAAGCTTGAAAAATGTCTGAAGAAAGCCCTGTTCACACGAAGACATTTTGCAAGCTTTTTTCACGATACAACTTTGTAAAATATGCCTCAGAAATGTGGTTCATAATGTTTTTTCAACTTGTGCCGGCAAGAATATTTAAAAAATGTCTCCGCGTTACAGGTCTTTAAGGCCCGTTCACAAGCTCTATGTTAACGTTCTGTGGAGTATATTCAGCCAAACAAATTTATTCCCTCGAAAAATGAAGCATTTTTATAGGTTGCATAGACACCACACAACACAAACATAGAGCTTGTGAACGGGCCTTTATGATGAAAAATGTCAGGGCATAAACGGGAGCTGCAGATTCTACTTCATCATCAGAACTGTAAACACAACCTTGTTTGAGGCTTTTAATTGAATGAATTTCGGATACAAAACAGTAGTCATAACACACATCTCTCACACAGTCTCACACACATAATATTGTGTTTTTACCTTAGTAAGGTGTTTTAGTATAATTTTTAATTTTAGATATTATAGCTACAGTCCGAGAAACACGCAACTCATTTAGCGCATAATTCGCTTTCTTTACGAATTCCACTGTGGGGCTGCTCAAGAAATAACGGTCACTATTTCAAGTGCAATCACAATCAAGATAGAATCTGCTAATCAGGTTAATGGCACGCCTGCACCGTGATTGATGATTGAATTCTTAACTGTGAAACCACAATGCAAGAAAATCCCAGTGAAGGGATTTTCTCACTCTCACGTGATACACTTTTCTTCCTATAGGTGATGGGAATTCAAGTAGAACTTAAATATTTGTTCTTCTTATTTAAACTTGTTTACCACCCTTGAGGTAAACTTTCAAGCATTTCAACCCGCGCTTGTAAAATTAATTTTTCCCAACAGTTTATTAAGCATTTTTAAAGTTTGCTCTGCCCTCCGCGGTCGTTCCTGGGGTTAATTAAATTAACGTCCCCTATTTATATTTGAATAAGAGATGTGTTCATAATTCACTTTTACTTGGTTATTATTTTCTCTTTACGCTTTATTAATTTTAAGAATTCGCTTACGGTGATAATTTACTGACTTTAAACTCACCATTAATCACATCCCTTGCTCCATCCCTCTCTTTCACCTCTCCACCCCTCATTACACCGCTATTAAATTCCGCTCCAATGTGCGTACTTCGTCGTCTCTTAAGGCCAGGGGCAGTATAGGGCATTGTTTGGGTATTATCGTCGTTGGCATTATGTACCTCACGAGACAGTGGCACACAGAAGCATTTTGACCGACGTTTTTTTTCTCTTTCACTAACCGCGTTCTTTGTACAATCGGGAATCCCAGTGCATCCAGATGACGACAAGGTACGTGGAGTTCTTTAACATTCGGCCGAAATCGAATCAATTGGGTACAGCAGGCTGAAACATCAGTTGACGGAATATTTCTCAATTAACGTTTAATTTTTGTGAACCGTCGAAAATTTGCCTTAAGATTTTGACAAGACGGAGAGAGCATTAAACATTTCATTAAAGAATTGAGGGCTATAGCTGTGTGCGTGAGTTTGGTAAATGCCTTGAGGAACGTCAGCGTGACCAATTCGTAATAGATGTGAATAACAACGCCTGGCAACAAAAAAGTATTCGATTTTTCCCATCAGATGCATCAACAACATTAGCGGAGGTGGAAAAAACTGTACTACTTTTACAACAAGTTTCCGAGCAGCTTGTGACAAATTAGAAAGCCTTTCAAAAGAGTCCGTTTATCCTGGGAGCACTGGAGTAAATGAGTTGAAATCAAAAAATTCACAGGCCTCAGGAAAAGTAAAACCAAAGCGAGAGCTTGATTGCTTCAGGTGTGGGTTCACGCGAACACCCAGGAAGGAAAACCAGATGCGCCTCGCTGCTGGTAAAGAACGCGTGGTTTGCAATAAAAAAGGTAATTTTGCCCGGGTGTGCGTTGAAGGTGGTCGGGCCACAATGAGGAAGTAACACATTTTCCAAAATCATGCTGTCGTGATAGCTTGGGTACCAAAACTCATGAAAACACGATCCGTTCAAATAAAATCAGGCCCTATATGTATTTTTTATTAATTTTCAAAACTATTTGGTTGTGGGACCCATTTGAAATAGGCTAGATAGACTGATGACGTAATTATAGCATTCGCGTGACCTCCACAATAGCTTCCCACAAATAAGAGAAAGGGAGGGACAAGAAGGGTCAAGACATGATAACTGTCATGATGCGGAGTAGCGGGAGGGGTCACAACCCCTTAATCACGTCACGAGTCACAGACCGGCCGTTTAAGGTAAAAAAAAAAAAAAAATGGCAAGTTTTATTACTTCGCTATAAATCGAAATCAATCATGTACGCGCTAATATTCAATTCCTGGTCATATTTAGTAATTTTCTTTCGAAAAAAATGTTTCCAGCGATTTTTATTTTTTATGTTACTTCCTCATTGTGAATGAGGATCGCAATAAGAGAGGTTCGAGTGGCGTTAATTCAGGGCCTGAAACAAGTAGCGAATTATGAGGCAGTGTGTGTGTAATTCATTCGGAGTCTAACTAGAGCAATGCCCGACGTCAATTATGCGCCGTTGGCAATTTCTGCCAATCTCTGTGCACTTTTCACGAATAATGGTTGCGTTGTAAAACTCAGCCCTTACTTCAAGCGCTTAAACACAAGCTGAAGCCGTTTGATGAACAAAATCGAGGTGTTTGTGCGGAGGGTTTCCTTGTAACTTTCCATCTTATCACCATTTAAAAAATTTGATGTAAAATTGTAGTATTTGGCGGAATAAAAGGTTTTAGCGCGATTGTAGCTGTTACCTGTGCACCGTGAAGACGTGCTTCATCAGATGGCTAAGCACTTGTCCAGCACTGAGCTCTATTAGGAGTTTTACAACGGTACTGCTTCAAGTGCTGAGCAAGTGATGAGTTTTACAACGCACCCATTGTTTGTACTTTTCTGTCAAAATAACGTTTTAGAAAGGAGAAGATATCGTAGGCAAACGGAATTCAATTACCCCCCCCCCCCCGGAATGGCGACAATTTAATGAATCGCTGAAGGAGGGGGGAATCAAATTGACCTTCGCTTGCCTACGATATCTTCTTCATGGTAAATGGTAAAATATCCTGTTCTCACATACTGCCGATCTCCCTGCACCCTTCACGAATATCGGTAGGCAATGACCATGTTCCATAAAAACACGGTTTTTGTGCATTCTCGTGAGATTTTCATGAGAAACGTCAGTGGTAACATGTAATGTGAACACGCTAAATGGAAGCTTAGAAGACGGAGATGTTTGTGTGATGAATCGAAAGTTTGTAGAGGAAGCCGTTTGGGTACAGCGACTTTTCGTAAAACGTACAAATTATGGAGGCCACGTGAATTTATGGCAAAAATGCCAGATTTCTGAGTGTTGACGGTTTTTATTTATTTTTTTATTCATTGAGAAGAAGGATGTAAAAGTCGTACTTGACAAGCTCCATGGTCCGAACTGGCCGAGGTGGAAGAGGCAGATGGAATTGCTTCTGAAGCATCTTGAAGTATTCGAGATCGTGGTTTGGAACTTCTTTATGCCCCGATGATGGTGAATCGGAAGTTAAGAAATGGAAAAAGGCAGATTCTCTAGCTCAAGTCATTCTCGTTACAAATATGAACGATACAAATGTCGACCTGACTGCTACATGTAATTCTGCAAACGAGATTTGGAAGAAACTTTTGTCGGTCCATGATCAGAGTTCTGGACAACGCAACGGTTGGACAGGTTACTTGAATCGTTTTTCTCGGTGGAAAAGAAGGAAGATGAGAATATCGCGTCTTATGTAACTCGGATGGAAAGACTTTTCTCCGAAATCAATGACGAATTGAACAAACTTTCGAAGGTTCAGTTGCCGGAATTACTTTTGTTGAGCAGAGTAATGAGCACGCTACCAGCAGAACACTTTGAATTCAAGAATGTGTGGGAGAGCATTTCTGTTGGTGAAATAACTGTTATTCTTCTGTTGGAAAGGCTGAGTTTAATAGAAATGAGACTTCGTGGTCAACTTTCGAGTACAAACGGATCTCTACGGCTATCCACCGAGTAACCACGCCAAGCGAGCGAGACGAAGGAATGAAGCTTCTAATTCTAACTGAGTTGGGGAGATGAGAGCACGAGTTCAGTGTTCAGTGTGGTGATTGTGTGTGTTGGGTGACCGTAAGAAAGTATCGTTTATTGGCAAGTACTAAAATTATTATTTCGATTGGTGTAGTTCGGTGTAATTAATTTTTATCGAGTTTTACGGCGCTTCCTGACTATCATGACGGATGAACTTATTTCAAGAATATTATAATAGTGATGCTGCATGATTGAATGCGTGTTATTGTGAGCCTAATTTTCAGATTATGTAATTTATTCCCTTTTACTTGTACATTGTGCTATGTATTTTATTCCCTTTTATCGATATAAAGGATAATACAAGCATTTTAAATTGTGTACTATAGTTTATAGAGCCATGCTTCTCCTTGTTTGACCTTCACTGTGAAATACAGGCCATTATTCCCCTTTCTACTGACTCATTCCACCCTCGCTGAATTTCGGTGGGTGTTTCCCGCCATATCGAACTCCACGCTAAACACCGGCGAGCTAATGCTGAATATCACCGAACGTGAGAAACAAGGCACTTGCCCACAAACACGGGTTGCCGAACTAGGGAAGCGTATTTTCTGATCATGATTGGTTGCGCACCGATATCAAGGGACTAGCCACCGAACTTCTGGAGATAAGCCGGAGAACCTAGGCCCCAAACATAGGCATAGGTGACCGAACATAGGCTCATTGAAGACGAAGTTCGGAAGCAAACTACCGAAATTTTACTCGGCGGTTTTACACCGAACAAAAAGTCACCGAACATCACCGGAGAATGTTACTCGAAGAAGATCGGTGGTATTTTCACCGCCGAAGGCCTCATTTTTTCTCTCAGTGTAAGGTTCAAAAGCAGACACCCTTCTCCAATAGATCACTTCAAGCCATTCGGAACGCCTTGCTACGTCCATGTACCGAAACAAAAAAGAAGCAAGTGGTCACCGAAATCTGAAAAAGGAATTTTGGTCGGATGCTGTGGAGAGCGTGATGGATGTCGTGTTTACGTTGGTCGCAACGTTATAATGTCAGCTGACGTAATTTTCGAACCTGAAAAAACTGCTGACATACTGCCTTCAACGACAATATCTCGGAAAAACGCAACACATCAGCCATCATCCCCACCACAAGATGAAGTAAAGGAAGTCGTCGTTCACTCAATAATGCCAAAGTCAGGCTCGGATAATGACTCAGAGGGAGTAAACGCATCGGTTGTAGACGCTAATTTCGATACGCCTTACGATTCAGAGGGAGAAAATCCGTATGAGAACTCAAAGCTTGAGTGTGAGATCGGAACAGGTGGAAGTCACTGATGAATCTATAAATCGAATCGTAACTCGTTCAGGGAGAACAGTAAAGACTCCATCTCATTTAGACGACTTTGTATACCTATCTGAAGGAGTGCCCTCTACGGAGGAAGCTTTAAAATCCGTTGCTTGGAAAAAGGCAATGGATGAAGAAATGGATTCTTTGAGGGAGAACCAAGTATTTGAGCTAGTGGAGCCTCCTAAAGGAGCAAAGATAATTGCGAGTAGGTGGGTTCTTCGGGAGGAAATGAAGTCGGACGGTACAGCCGATCGTCTGAAAGCTCGTCTAGTTGCAAAGGGCTAATCGCAACAAAAGAGCGATGATTTTGAAGATGAATTCAGCCCCGTAGCTCGACTTGAAACTGTTGGAGCGGTGATAAGTGTTGCCGCAAATGAAAACTTGTTCATGCGACAGTTCAATGTAAAAACGGCATTCCTTTATGGCCATCTCAAAGAACAGGTTTTCATGCACCAGCCAGAAGGTTATAACGACGCTTCCGGCCGAGTATGGAAATTGCAGAGGAGCCTCTATGGACTCAAAGTGCAAGGTTCTGGAACGGGAGGTTCAAACAATTAATGAAAACCCAAAATTTTTTCAAATCAGCATCAGA
The DNA here is from genome assembly GCA_038030265.1 of Corythucha ciliata. Taxonomy (NCBI): domain Eukaryota; kingdom Metazoa; phylum Arthropoda; class Insecta; order Hemiptera; family Tingidae; genus Corythucha; species Corythucha ciliata. The sequence continues at coordinate 38,137,800 of CM075943.1, forward strand.
TCCGTGTTTATTTGTCCGAGGAATGGAAAACGGAAATAAACTTATCGTCGTTTGCTACGTCGATGACGGCCTTATAGTTGGAAGGTCAACGGATGACATCGAGAATTTCATTCAAAATTTGAAAAAGGAATTTCAAATTAAGGAGTCTTCACGTGATTGTAGGTCTATTCGTTTGTCGTCCGGAGCTGCACTATTAGCACTGAAAGTACTAACCTTTCATTATTTTTTCGCGTTATTTCACATGATAATCCGCGAGGTTGCAGAATTTCGTGCTGCTCGGAGTAGTCCGGGACGACAAACGAATAGACCTTGTTATTTGGGTATCGCTATTAATCGTCATGGAGATGGAAAAATAAGTCTCAATCAAAAAGCATATATCGAGAAGCTCTTACAAAAATTCGGGATGAAAGACTGCAATCCTTTAAAAACACCGGCTGAAGTGAATGGTTGGATTTTAAATGAGGAAGAAAAACCTTTTAGTAACAGGACCCCATATCGTGAAGCTGTCGGAAGCCTAATCTTCTTCGTGTCTGGTACAAGACCAGACATTGCGTATGCCGTGAGCGTCGTGGCACAAGATATGGAAAATCCTACGGAACACTCGTGGAACAACGTTAAAAGGATCTTTCGCTATCTGAAAGGGACGTTAAACTTCAGACTTACTTACGAAAGAGAGAAGCCTAAACAGCTAATTTCGTATTGTGACGCTGACTACGCAGCAGATAAGTCTAGACGGTCGCGAAGTGGCGTACTCTGCATGTACGCAGGTGGGTTATTGACTTGGACCAGTCAAAAGCAGAAAAGCATTACCATGTCAACAATGGAAGCTGAGTACATATCGGCTAGCGAAGCGGCAAAGCAGGTCATTTGGTTGTAAAGGGTACTACGGGAATTAACGACGGATATACAGCAACCAGTGGATGTGGACAATTTAAGCGCTGTTCGTCTGATTAAAAACCCCGAGTTTCATTTCAAAAGCAAACACATTGACGTGAGGTACCACTTTGTCCGAGAAAAAGCAGCCGACGGGGACTTTGCAGTTAATCACATCGCTGATGAGAAGCAACTCGCCGACATCCTAACAAAAGGGCTACCCAGCCCTCGTTTTTGGAAAGGCATTCCTCAAGGCGATGAATGTAATTTCGTTCATAAATGGGGAACTTGCATGAATCTCAGATTGGGGAGAAAAGCATACCGGTGATTTGACCCGTGAACAGAAGGATAACAACGGAAGTTGCAACCCGATTGGTGCGTTTTAAGATTTTTAAAAAAGGTTCAAAGTTCTTCAGAAGGGGATGGATGGTGCGAGGAGAAATGACGTAAATACTTACTTGTGAAGCATTTGAGGGAACTCTAAAATTGTTTGTTTACAAATAACATGAAAAATTTATTCCCAGTAAACGTATCTAACCCCCTCTTCCCCGCATCATCAATTTCAATAAGTAAGTTTTTACGTAATCGAACCCCCACTCAACATTTTTAAAAATTCACTAAAAAAGCATCCTTGACTGATTTTGAAATTTAATGTGAGCAATAGAATTGTGGAAGAGCCCTCTTTAAGCAACACCAACTTTTGAAAAATGTGCAAGTTCCCCATTGAACAATACCAACTACAGGATCCCTGGCTACGCCTTCCTTCGACAATAGACGATTTCCGTGGAAAAAGCGAAGGTTTAGAACTGCAGGTTATGGGTCTATTTCTAGTTGCCTAGAGCCTCTTTGACAGTATTTTTTTTTTACATTACTAGCATTACTACGAGTGTATTTCGGTTTCAAATACTACATGATTTTTTCGTTTATTTCGAGTCTGCAATTACACTTCCTTCGCGTGCTTCTCATCTGAAGTCAGAAAAATGCGATACTATTGCTGCTTCGGTGACTGTGCGAGTTCTTCCATTCCGGGTCGACCTGGTTTTGATCCAGCTACTAAATTTATCCGTTTCCCTCAACCTCACAGGTACTTAACTGAAAACGTATTAAATTGAGGAAAAAGGGAAGAGAAAGTACATGTGAAGGAGTGTGATGAATGCGCAACTATGATGGGACTTCTTGTTAAGGTGCCGCCGGATCGACGAGTTTTCATCGGTACGTTTCGCGAGACGGAGGCTGAAGAATATAATCAAAATTGAATAACTGCAAATGTGGTTTTAGTTTTACGGGAATGAGAGAAAAATAAGTTCACTTTACACAGCACAAGACAAGAGTAACCCATAACCTGGCCTAAGCGGGTTGCAAAACTGTTGAAGTAGGAATGGAGAGCGCATGCGTGGAAATCGTCTATTAAATAGAGGGAGTGTTGAAGTTTTAATTATCGAACACATGGTTGCCTCTAAAAATTTTTTTATTGTTGTTCCCTTTTTGCCTTTCCTAAAAGTATACTTTTTTCTTTTTCGCGTTTACTTTGCCTTCTTCACTGCCGCTTCTGCGGTAAACTTCAATTATTTCAAGCAATAAAATGGCCCCCATCCTGAAGGAAATGTTCCGTAGTTTCTAAAAATGGCATCACTTTTTGGTTATGGCATCACTTATTTTGAAAAAAAAAAAGAAGAAGGCAACTGACAGGAGGGGGGTCGAGGAACCATACGGTTCAAATCATCGATGATAGACGCGAAGTATCGAAGATCACATCGCAGCGAAGGTGCTTCACTATAAACAGTCCCATCGGTTTCATCGGGGCATCGCTCATCGAGGTATCGCAAAGATGGTGATTCACTATGAACGCATCCTTACAACCCTTCGATACATATAGATCACGTTTACGGGTTTAGACAACTATGGTGTGGGGGGGGGGAGTATTCGGAGTGAACGGGGGCTTGGGCACTGTCAACATGGATCAAACCAATTCGTATTAAGTCCGAAATTAGTAGTAATTTTGGACTCCGTCCGTAAAAAGTTGAAATATCACCAAAGATTTCGGACTTTGTATACGATAAGGCTGGGCAATGCGGATACTGCACAATTCCGGGCTTTGCTCGTAACATAGGAGTACGAGTATACATATACCAAACTTACTCTAGCGCTCCATACTCCATACCAAACTAAAATTCGTTCTGCGGTTTGCTAACGAATGAGTTTCACCTTCACTCCCGTGGTTCGAGAGGAAGCAGCGTTTTTGAAAAATGCGTGTTTGTTTTTAGCTTTGGTAGAACCGTGCAGCCATTACTTTTTTTTAATCGTGCTGAATAAATAGCTTACAAAGTCGTTCCTCATTGCGTGTAATTAATCCGAGCCACAGTGCAGTCGTCAGCAGTCTTTTGGCAGATGATGGAGATGGTAGTTCGCAGCAATAGAACGCCAGCTTCTGTATTGGTCATTTGTTATAATCAAAGTCGAAACTCACTCCCAAATGAACTCTAAAACAACGAAGAGAAGAAAAACGAATTAATTTTTTCTGCTAAAGATCGGTGCTTTTCCACGATATTATTACTATTTAGGATTATGAGATTTCATGTCGGAAACTTGCGTTTAGCGTTAAGCCAGACAAATACGAACAACGACGTTCACACGTTTTCTGAGCACTGGGGACCATTGAGGAAGAAAAAATATAGAGAGACCCAAGAGGACTTTGAGGTGAGACAAAAATCTCCCCCAGTGAGCAGGGCGTATTTATACACCACCTAAAGGCTATTGGTCGGAACATACCCATCATAATAAGACTTAATTTTTTTGTGATTTGATATTTTTATTTTTAGCTACTCTGGTATATTCATGATGGGGTGGGACTCCACCAGTATTTTCAATCCTCCGTTGGGGGATTTCATTACCCTTTAAAGAAAAATGGTTTGGTTATAACATATAAGTCACTTCGAATCAGCCTCTTGCTTATTCATGAATAAATTTAATGAATAAAACTTAAATTCAAGGATGAAAACCCATAAAATCGACGCTCCAGCAATGCCAGAAAATCTAGAAATCGGCACTTTTCGTCATGATGATGATATTTTGATATATTTATAAATAATTACTTTAGGTCCGTTCCACTGTTTCGCGAGTGCTACACTTTTGAAGAAAGTTATCTGGGACCATATTTTCTAACATGACAGTAATCGAATTTCAAAAGCAATGTTGCTTTCCTACGTGTTTGCCGCAAAGATACATTGCTATACGGTTTTCCCTAAATTTAGAAACATTGAATATGAAGCAGAGTTGCTAAGGAGCACTATGTCCCCGATACAGGGACGGGGACGGTTTTAAAATGGCAACGTTATTATGGAAATTCCACCCCCACCGGTCTATCGAAAATGTTGTGTCATCCAAGAATCCACAAATCATGTTCGAGAAAACTTGGATGGCAAAAAAAGGTGCCCGTCGAGGTGTGATGAGGGGGTCATAATTATAGCTAGTTGGCTATACTTAGCTAGCAGAAAAACATGTGAACGTGAACACGATAAACAGTTTCGAACTGCCCCGAGGTACCCAAATAGCGTTATTTTCCGGCCCAAATCATCTCTGATTATGTCAAGGTGACGTAAATCCACCTGACGTGGTCTACCCTGGGTCATCAGAGGGGTGATTTAGTGACTGTTATGAAGTAACCTCGATATCTAAAATTGAAGTACGACGCTATAGTTTCTGCTTCTTTCGAGTCGATATTTCTCATGCTCCAACACCTCACCGACACCCAGTTACACAATTAGAGTTTTATAAATTGCTTCACAACACTAGTTTTTGTTTCAAAATTATTTCCAAATAAAAGCGTGGACATGGCGTGGACGCAGGCAACGAAGAACATGGGTGTAATTGGCGATTGTAGCTAAGGGATACGATATCTGGCGGCATTTCAGAGAAACATTGAGTCCGGTACTTCATGTGATTTGTTGTTGTCGTTTGACAACAAACTACAACAAAGGTTTTCAGCAATGAGGAAGTTCATGTATGAAAAATATTTGTCAGTCACACTTTTTTACTGTGAACTGCGGCTAAATAATCCGACGATGACGAGGAGGCCTCGATATTGTACCTTTGGCATCACCGAATCAAGAAAATAAGACGGTTATGCGGGTACGCGGTACACACGTACAGAAACTTTCACTGTTTTGTTGGGACAAGAAAACTCGAAAACACCGATTCAAAAACGTTTTCGACCATTTTGCTGAACCCGTGCCGTTTTCTGAGCACTAATCCGGAACGGTGAGCTGGCGATCCAATAAAGAAATGATGAGGCGCTCGTGGGATGTCTCTCAAGGGTTAACCCAGAGAAAATTGCTGTGTCTTCGGTTGCTCTTTTCCGTCGTATCCGAGACACAACATTGTCTTTTCATTGTTCCCCAAAAATTGAGGGTTCAACAGTGTCAGTTATTAATATTATTAGTTTTTAAGCCATACAGCTTGATTAATGTTAAATTTTTAGGGTTTTGGCTCTTTTCTTTTTCTACTTGACACCCTTCCATTCGTCACATGTCTATGATTTAAAATAATGAAAAACCCAAAAAGTTCTCTGACGATCGACGCCGATGGCGAGATGGCGAAAGCTCAGGAAACGAAGAAGTAGAAGAAGAAAAAAGCCAAAACCCTAAAAATATAGCATTCATCAGCGGTGTCAGTTATCAATTAGCCCAGTGTTGGAAGAAAGTCAACCGCCGAAAGGCTTGGGAGCTTGCTTGACATTTGAGTATCAGAAGCCATGTTCGTCTGTTCTCGTCATGTTAGGCCAACTGACCACTTTTTTTCCTGGTATGTTACGGACTTTGACCACGAAAAAACACTTTACAAAAACACAAAATTTGTTCAACCATTCACTAACACATGTGGGGAGTACCCAAGGTGACTAAACTTTACTATAGGTGCCGCAGATTTCCCCGTGACAATCAGGAGGGAGGGGTGGGGACTGACGTCCCCAGCAGTCCTTTACTTCCTATTGCTCACCCTAGACTAGCAGAGCAAGTTAATTTTGAAATTAAAGTTTATGATTTGTATAAAATCACAACCCAATAACAATTAATAATGTACTGGGTCCAGCGCAAAGGCGGTTGGGACTGCTCGTGACGTAGGTGAAGGACAGTGATGGCCGAAGATCTGCGGCACCTATAGAAAGTTTTGTCACCTTGGGAGTACCGGTTTCATTATCACACTACACTAGCGCCGCTAGTGATAGCTACAATCGCCAATAGGATTGTAAAGGTCGGATGGAGAGAATTGTGTTGAGTGGCTTGCTTCAAACTAAAATTATAAGAGCGTTAGACGTCAAAGTATTAAACATTTATATTAGCCATTTTTTGGTTTCGACTTGGGTGGTTCTGGAGCTTTTGTAGCCTCAGTGGTTGTAGGTTTTTGTGTGGTTGTTGTCTTTTGAGTTTTCTTATTTGAGCTACCAAGTGACACAGTCAAAACAAGATCACTTAGATCAAAATCATCGTCGTCGTCTTCATGGCTTTCTGAAACAAGCACAACGGGGATATCGTCATGCTAAAACGCCTTGATTCTTGATCCGAATTTCTTACCTTTTGATTCTTCGAACTCAAACAAAGGCGTGAAAAAATCACTGAACGAACTTCTTAGACTTTCTGCAATGTTGAAATCCGGTGGTAGCCAAAAACCATGGCATTGAGCCTGAAAAATAATACGTATAAACTCGTATTCATTAGTATTCAAGTTAGCTGAGTGTTCACCCAATGAGCTATAAATCGGTCGTGAAATTATGTGAATAACCTAGCTTCAATCTAAATAAGCTACTATTCAACTTTAGTGAGGGCTTTATTGTGTATTATTATGTATTAGTGAGGCCCGGGTCGACCACATGGCAGTGGCGGTTCTGGGCCTCAAATACTGGTGAGGCGATAGGCGTTAGCCCCCCACCCACCCATCACTAAGAGTCTTGTGTTTTTTTAATTGCGAAGATGTCGTGTGTGTTGTGTTTATAAAATCTAAAAAAGTTGTCTTCACCACATGTGTATTATTGAATTATCTCAAAATAGTTTTCATCCACACGTTCTGGTCTTCAGAAATCCTGGATGGCTCCAGAAATCTTTTGTCTGGATCAGGCCATCCAGACAACCATTGATGATACCCCGAAGTGAAGGGTAAAAATCGGTTTCGGCATAATTTACATGTGGTGAAGAGCTGCCTAGCGACTAGAAGGAATTACTTGTTCCTACAATACCATCAGAGGAAGGCACTCGATGAGAACTAGTTGTTAAAAAGAGAGGGCCAAAACTGAAGACTTTTTGAGCGAGACAGAAGAACGTCCTTGATGGGCTGGTGAGGAGGCATCGGTGGCGGGTAGCCCGGGGGGTACTGAACTGACCTAGCCCAACTGAGGCGAATAGTCTTGTCTCTCTCTTTTCACTTCAGTTTGTGCCCTCTCTTTCGCTCTCATAGTACGAAGCATTCAGGTTCAAGTGTCCATCACCTATCAGCCGCTAGAAAGCAGTTAGATAGTTCATCAAGCAAAATCAATTTTTCTTCTTCGATCTAGAGGCAAAAAACGCTCTGTTAGAAGGATTTTAAAATAAAAAGTTAACTTTTATTTTACATAATTTTCTTCACATTTTCATAATGAGGCGATGCCTCACATGCCTCAGCCTGAAAACCGCCACTGCCACATGGGTTTAAAGAAACTGAAAGTTCCGTTTAACACTAAGCTGAGCTTAAGTGCTTACACCCCAATCAGAAATTATAATCTTGAATTCAAAATAATCGTTTAAGCCCTTAAGGCGTTTTCACACTTGAGATTCCGGTATCCGATTCCAGAATCGAAAATACTGTACGGCAAACGCGCTCATTCACCCTCAATATTCCGGTATCGCATACTAATAGTATTGGATTCCGGAATCCAAGTGTGAAGGAGCGCTTTGATTGTAGTGTATTTTTAGTATCCTCGGTACTGGAATCGAATAAATTTCAAGTGTGAAAACGGCCTTAGCAACGCTTAAACGGACATTTTCGACCTAACTCCAAGGCCCATTTTCACCAACAACATTGATCTCGTTTAAAGCTGATCGTGATTAGTTGCCAATAGCGACCCACATGAATTCTGAAATAAGTGTTTACATTGTAATCGTGATTAGTTGTTGATCTTGGTTTAAGAAGTTGGTGAAATCGGGCCTAAGTATAATATATTGGCCATGGTGTTTATTGTTGTAGGGAAAATTGTTCCTCGAAGATTCAAGACGCCAAGGGCTCACGCCCTTGGGGCGACACACTAGACTACATCCGGAATGCTTTCGATGCCACCCGCACAATCGGACGAAGTATTTGGGTAACTTTAGGAGCGCGGCGACTCCAACTTTCTAAAGTCTGTCCACTTAGTGATGGATTCTCGCCCGTCCCCAAATTTAGTGAAATGAGCTTCCCCTTTACCTCTTCTACTAAAAATAACGCACCGGGAATGATTTTAGAACAAAATGATTACTGTGTTGCCCAAGGTGACTAAACTTTACTATAGGTGCCGCAGATTTCCCCCTGTCCATCGGACGGGAGGGGTGGAGACTGAAGTCACCAGCAGTCCTTTGCTCTCGATTGCTCACCGTAGAGCAGCAGAGCAAGTTAATTTTGAAATTGAAGTTTATGATATCTCAAAAATCACAACCCAATAACAATTAATAACGTACTGGGTCTAGCGCAATGGCGGTTGGGACTGCTCGTGACGTAGGTGAAGGACAGTGATCTGGGGCCTTATTCTTGAACGCCTTGGCAACACTAGTTTCGATTGCATTATTGCCTTTTTGAGAAAGCAACACTGCGACTGCGAAGCGGTATTCTTGAATTTGGCACCACTGCTTTGGGTCACAATGTTGCAAAAGCAGTAATGCCTTCTGTGGTTTTTAGGAAACACCCCCTGTAGGTGTTTCAATTTTCAAAGATTCGACTGTAACATTGCCTTCTCTGTTGCCATGGGAAATCCGAGAGTTTCCATTTTGTTTTTTACAAGAAGGAATTTATTTTTCACAGTTGAGCTTTCTTTTTCGGTGAGTGCGGTTTGTAAAAAAACCGGGATAAAAGAGAATCCCTCGAAAAACGAATATTTCGTCTAATCGTCCTTCGAAAAATGAGTTGCAAGAGACCTAGCTGAATCAGCGACATACCCACGAGAACCTCTGGCCTCTGCCCCTTAAAATCCAAATAATCTTGAAATTTCCTCCAAAAATCACAATTTTTCGCAATGTCACTTCACGGCTAAAATTGAGATGAGGCATTGAAAAAAAAAACTCATTCACAGCTGTAATTGAGAAAAAACACAGGTAAAATTTTGAGAGAAATAGCCACAAAATTACACCAATTGGAGCCAAATATCTTCGACATTTTAATATCCGCGAAATTGCAAGTTGCAGGTCTAATGCCCATATTTATGAACGTTCCTTGAAGGAACGTTGAAGGAAACCTTGAAATTCGTTAGAACAGATGTTTTTATTGTGATAAAAACCGTTCTCAACTGTTTCTTGACTCAATGAAGCTTCAAGAAACGTTCGTAAATGCGGGCCTAAATTATCCGGGACTTTGCAATTTTCAGTTTTTTGTTTTGTGTTTTTTTTTTTTTTTTTTTTTAAAGTAGTCATATATCAATAGCCCGTCAAGAAGAACATAAACTCACGGCCAGCGCGCTCTCATTCGATTACTCGCAACTTATCTTCCCTCTACATTTGTTACCGAATTGGTTGTGTCACAGTTCACCAAAAATAAGTGTTATTAGGTATTTGTGGCTCCCGGAGCCAAGAACTGCAAAATAGCAAGTTTCAGGGACTAAAATATCCGTGAAATTGTGAGTTTCCGGTCATATCTTATCGAAATTGCAAGCTCGTGGTCCTCAATTTTGCGAATTTTTTCTGTATCAGCGGAACTCGAGCTCGCCGACCGTGACAGTGCTCTGACTAATAGTCGCAAGTTCACAACTTTTTTGAGACCTCCGTCCGTGAAATTGAAATATTCCTTGTTTTTTAAGCTGTTGGGTTTTCTGGTTTTTAATTAAACAAGTCTCACAGTTTACCGAAATTGTAAAAGTTTGAGGCCCTTTTTTGTGTAATGAATCCAGTCCTTGGACTGGCCGGTCCTGACTGCACGCATAGCCTCACAAAGAGACGTCTAATTGCAACACAATGCACAAATCATTGAATTTACTTTATAAGGTCCTACATTGAGTCAAATTACATCTTTTATAACAATGTCCGCAAAAATTGCAAGTTACGGGTCTCGATTTTGTTGAAATCACAAGTTTCGGGGATCCGTGAAATTAGTTTGCAACAGTTTCTTGATGGGATCAGGCCTTGGGCCAGCCGGCCACGACGGACGGTATGACGTATTAGGCTGACAACGCTCTCAAATTAGTGACATTTGGAGTTCTACTTTAATCCAGAGGTATACCGTAACCGTCATTGCTATTTTTAAGCTGTTTTACATCATTTACCAGTGCATGTACAACATAGTTTTAACAAGTCCAAACGAAGACATTTAAACTCACTTGAAGCAAAGAAATGAATAGCAAGGTGGAGATGTGACCCATATTTTCTTGTCTCTCTCGAAGAACTACTATAATTCTAACTAGAAAAATGCGACTGAAATTTAAAAGAGCACATTCCTCCACCTGTTCAAACATCCAAGCTCCAAAGTAGAAAAGGGGGAAGGAAATTCACCAATTGCAAACTAGCGACAGAGAATTTCGGCATGCTTCTTTCTGTCACATCATTTTTTCTTTGTTGCCTCTTTGAAAAGCGAAGAGAGTTTTGCTATTCATCCTTGAACCATATAGATAAACAAATGTAACTGGATCGAAATGGCATTTGAAGTCTTCCTTAGAAGCGACAATTAGGACGTAAACCAATCCCTCTCGACTGAAGTAATCGTTAACACCTATAAATAGAAGATGTGATGGAAACTGCTTGCATAATAATATGAATAAGATCAATAGTTAAGCTTTGTTTTCTCCTAAACAACTAATTAATCTTCTTCTTATTATTATTAATGATTAGTTCAATAGCCATCAGTTACGGCATTGTACTCTTGTTTAGCGCAAGGAAAATTATTAGCCAGCTAATTACGTACAGTTCCCAGAAACATCTGCCCACGACGATTAAAGATAATTTTCATCGCATGGCTAGCCTGAATAGTCCAGTAAAATTATCCCTAAATAATGTTTTACCTTGCAAAAAGTCCAGTAGGCTATTTTCGTGTGTTCATCTTGTAGGTATAGGAAGTGTTCCTAGAACAAATCTTTAATTCAAAAACCCTTGGCAAACCGTTTGAGACTTTTTCTATAGTTTTTAGTGCATTTCATTCTGAAAATGCACTATTGGTCTCGTCGTGATGGTGGCAAACTTGGGTCATGTCATGTTTTTTTGACGTTTCAGACCCTCTAGAATACGAATTCAGTGGTCTCCTGGCTCATATATATATATATATGGACGTTTTCTTGTTATCACGATAACTCTCGAAGAAATCAATTTAGCGGAACGCGCTTTGGCACAAAAATCAGTAGTCATAAGACCCCGGTCGGTATTGCATTTGGGCCAAATCGGTCAAGGTGGAGGGGGGGATAGGGGTTAAATGGTCGAAAAATCACTATAAATCACCAGTTGATTCTAGAAGCATTATATATTCGGTACGTATACTCCATGTTATAGTAGCCTTTGATTCCCATTTTAATTTTTCGAAAAATTCAAGGTGGTGGGGGTGGTCCTTCCGGTGTGAAAGTGTAAAAATAGCGTTGAACTACACTAGTTCATCTTAGCGCTCTAAAATTCGACTCAAAAATTTAATGTAACGAAAGCCCTGGGTTCCATTGAGATTTATCGAAAACTTTGATGGGGGAGGGTGAAATGGGGGATGGAATTTCAAAAAATCGCTCAAATTCACACGTTTAGGTATTATAAAATACGGCACAAAAATTTAATATAACAAAGCCCTTGGAAAACTACCGAAACTTATCGACATTTTTGAAGAGAGGGTGGTGAAAATAGATGAAGAAGTTCGGCTTAATGAAACAAATTATGGTATCAAAATTATTACTTCTGGGACGGCTTAGGGTATCCGTATACGGAATGAAATGCACTCTTTCCGACCGCCAGCTGCCGGAGCGAATTTTTTTTCTTCTAAATTTTCCCAAAACGAGTGGCCTTAGAAAAAAGTCTTCATCTACAAAAAAATGTAGAGCATTAAAATGGCCTAGAATTTTTATAAATAAATGTGTATTCTGTGATCAACATGGAGAGCGCTACTGTTCTCGGACTATTTATTCTGAAACACTTGTTGAAAGTCCTGAAATCGCCTGATCCCGACCTAATCAATGGCCCGTGAGGTTCATTTCTTGCCGTCAACATTTATTCCATTAGCTATCCCAACATTTCGAACCCCCCCCCCCCCCGAATGGGTCGAATAATTTTACTTTAAGTTAACAATTATTTAGCCCTAAAAAACGATACTTGAACACGGTGAAACTAGAAGTTGTGGTGTCCTGGGCAAGTACGAAGCGGTGTTATAATTTTAACACGGCGTTATCCTATAAAGCGGCCCATACACGTACAATAATATTGCGCAATAATAGGGGTTGTACAATAAAATTTACAACGTAAATTTAAAACGTTTGTGGGTTTTATTGATGGGTTGCACAATATAATGAACAACCTATTTTTTTAATCCCTAAACATCTGGAAACGAAATATTGTACAAATTTATTGCGCAATATTTATTGTACGTCTATGGACCCCTTACAATTAAAATGGTTGTCACGTGGATACCACCCGTGCTATTAATTATAACACGCCTTCGTAATTCAGCCCCTGGGACTCACTAGGCTCGATAACCAATAATTTCCTCCATGGAAATTGGGTTTCGGTTTTTCACTAATATACAGATCTAGTCCAGTCAAATTATCCGAAAAAACGGCTTACGATTAAAAAGGTCCATCATCATTTTTTATCTTTTTATCTTGTATAAGTAGATGGTAAATGGGGATCGGAGGGGGCTACCCTTTGGGAGGGGGGGCTACCCTTTGGGAGGAGGGCTACCCTTTGGGAGGAGGGCTACCCTTTGGGAGGAGGAGTTTGTGCGCATGTGCGGGATGGGCTACCCTTTGGGAGGAGGGCTACCCTTTGGGTCGTCGTCATCGTCGTCGTCGTCATCGTCGTCGTCGTCATCGTCGTCGTCGTCATCGTCGTCGTCGTCATCGTCGTCGTCGTCATCGTCGTCGTCGTCATCGTCGTCGTCGTCATCGTCGTCGTCGTCATCGTCGTCGTCGTCATCGTCGTCGTCGTCATCGTCGTCGTCGTCATCGTCGTCGTCGTCATCGTCGTCGTCGTCATCGTCGTCGTCGTCATCGTCGTCGTCGTCATCGTCGTCGTCGTCATCGTCGTCGTCGTCATCGTCGTCGTCGTCATCGTCGTCGTCGTCATCGTCGTCGTCGTCATCGTCGTCGTCGTCATCGTCGTCGTCGTCATCGTCGTCGTCGTCATCGTCGTCGTCGTCATCGTCGTCGTCGTCATCGTCGTCGTCGTCATCGTCGTCGTCGTCATCGTCGTCGTCGTCATCGTCGTCGTCGTCATCGTCGTCGTCGTCATCGTCGTCGTCGTCATCGTCGTCGTCGTCATCGTCGTCGTCGTCATCGTCGTCGTCGTCATCGTCGTCGTCGTCATCGTCGTCGTCGTCATCGTCGTCGTCGTCATCGTCGTCGTCGTCATCGTCGTCGTCGTCATCGTCGTCGTCGTCATCGTCGTCGTCGTCATCGTCGTCGTCGTCATCGTCGTCGTCGTCATCGTCGTCGTCGTCATCGTCGTCGTCGTCATCGTCGTCGTCGTCATCGTCGTCGTCGTCATCGTCGTCGTCGTCATCGTCGTCGTCGTCATCGTCGTCGTCGTCATCGTCGTCGTCGTCATCGTCGTCGTCGTCATCGTCGTCGTCGTCATCGTCGTCGTCGTCATCGTCGTCGTCGTCATCGTCGTCGTCGTCATCGTCGTCGTCGTCATCGTCGTCGTCGTCATCGTCGTCGTCGTCATCGTCGTCGTCGTCATCGTCGTCGTCGTCATCGTCGTCGTCGTCATCGTCGTCGTCGTCATCGTCGTCGTCGTCATCGTCGTCGTCGTCATCGTCGTCGTCGTCATCGTCGTCGTCGTCATCGTCGTCGTCGTCATCGTCGTCGTCGTCATCGTCGTCGTCGTCATCGTCGTCGTCGTCATCGTCGTCGTCGTCATCGTCGTCGTCGTCATCGTCGTCGTCGTCATCGTCGTCGTCGTCATCGTCGTCGTCGTCATCGTCGTCGTCGTCATCGTCGTCGTCGTCATCGTCGTCGTCGTCATCGTCGTCGTCGTCATCGTCGTCGTCGTCATCGTCGTCGTCGTCATCGTCGTCGTCGTCATCGTCGTCGTCGTCATCGTCGTCGTCGTCATCGTCGTCGTCGTCATCGTCGTCGTCGTCATCGTCGTCGTCGTCATCGTCGTCGTCGTCATCGTCGTCGTCGTCATCGTCGTCGTCGTCATCGTCGTCGTCGTCATCGTCGTCGTCGTCATCGTCGTCGTCGTCATCGTCGTCGTCGTCATCGTCGTCGTCGTCATCGTCGTCGTCGTCATCGTCGTCGTCGTCATCGTCGTCGTCGTCATCGTCGTCGTCGTCATCGTCGTCGTCGTCATCGTCGTCGTCGTCATCGTCGTCGTCGTCATCGTCGTCGTCGTCATCGTCGTCGTCGTCATCGTCGTCGTCGTCATCGTCGTCGTCGTCATCGTCGTCGTCGTCATCGTCGTCGTCGTCATCGTCGTCGTCGTCATCGTCGTCGTCGTCATCGTCGTCGTCGTCATCGTCGTCGTCGTCATCGTCGTCGTCGTCATCGTCGTCGTCGTCATCGTCGTCGTCGTCATCGTCGTCGTCGTCATCGTCGTCGTCGTCATCGTCGTCGTCGTCATCGTCGTCGTCGTCATCGTCGTCGTCGTCATCGTCGTCGTCGTCATCGTCGTCGTCGTCATCGTCGTCGTCGTCATCGTCGTCGTCGTCATCGTCGTCGTCGTCATCGTCGTCGTCGTCATCGTCGTCGTCGTCATCGTCGTCGTCGTCATCGTCGTCGTCGTCATCGTCGTCGTCGTCATCGTCGTCGTCGTCATCGTCGTCGTCGTCATCGTCGTCGTCGTCATCGTCGTCGTCGTCATCGTCGTCGTCGTCATCGTCGTCGTCGTCATCGTCGTCGTCGTCATCGTCGTCGTCGTCATCGTCGTCGTCGTCATCGTCGTCGTCGTCATCGTCGTCGTCGTCATCGTCGTCGTCGTCATCGTCGTCGTCGTCATCGTCGTCGTCGTCATCGTCGTCGTCGTCATCGTCGTCGTCGTCATCGTCGTCGTCGTCATCGTCGTCGTCGTCATCGTCGTCGTCGTCATCGTCGTCGTCGTCATCGTCGTCGTCGTCATCGTCGTCGTCGTCATCGTCGTCGTCGTCATCGTCGTCGTCGTCATCGTCGTCGTCGTCATCGTCGTCGTCGTCATCGTCGTAGTCGTAGCTTCGTCAGGAAGGAATTATTGTGTAAGGTCAGGGAGGAGGTTTTGCGCATGTGCGAGATGGGCTACCCTTTGGGAGGAGGGCTACCCTTAGGGAGGGTTTGAGTGAGGTCAGGGAGGAATTATTGTGTAAGGTCAGGGAGGAGGTTTTGCGCATGTGTGAGATGGGCTACCCTTTGGAGGAGGGCTACCCTTTGGGAGGGCTTGTTGAGTGAGGTCAGGAAGGAATTATTGAGTAAGGTCAGGGAGGAGGAGGTTTTGTGCGAGATGAGCCATCCTTAGGGTGATGGGGGGGGGGGGGAGTGTAATATCAATTATCGAAGAGATTTTTTACTTGAACTTATTTTATTCTTTTTTTTTGAATAACTACAAAGGAGAAAAAAAAAAGTATGAATTTGCATTTTTTACTCGTTTTTAGTATTATCGTAAAATGTGAATAAATTCTGTTTTCCTCGTTTCCCTAGGAAAGAGAATGATAGGGAATCTTCCTGATATTTCCCATCAGTGAAGTATTTGAAAATATCCGACTCATTGGAAAATCGTGATGGAAGATAAACGCGATATTTACGTTTGTTTATTTCTCCTCTCCCTCCTTCTCCCCCGTCAGCATTCTCGTAGAAGTCGTTGAGTGAGGATGTGTGGAAGAAAGGAAAATGGTGAAATTATAGAAGTTTAATTACATCAGTTTATTTTTTGGACAAATAGTAAAAAGTTATACAATAGAAAAATGTCCTCCTCCTTCCTCTCCTTTTTTAGTATGCATCTTCCACTTTTATTGATGACAAAAAAAAATTAATTATGCTTAATAAGGAATTTTTTACAATAGAGAAAATGATTTTTTAAAGTTATTTTAACGCTGTAATCGTGGTTGATGAGAGCGAGTGTGTGAAGTGATGTAATCCGCATTGTAGTTCCTTCATCGTCGTCGTCGTCATCGTCGTCGTCGTCATCGTCGTCGTCGTCATCGTCGTAGTCGTAGCTTCGTCGACTATAGCGTACGTGTATTTTATTGCCGCTGTTGAACCTCTTCGCTGTGATGCTGCCTCGTTGTCTCAGTAGATGAAAATTCCTTCTTCCCCATGTAGATACCTGTTTGGAAAAATATATATTGTTTTTGAAAAAGAAAGAAAAAAAAGTATTTTTGTATACCTGAAAAGAGAAAGAGACACGTTCCTCGTCTAGTGATGATGATGATGATGATGATGGAAGGGACGAAGGGTTCTGCAAAAGTAAAGCCTCCGTTGTAGTGAATGCACCGCCGTGTTTGGTTGAAAGGTTAAAGACCTCTCTCTTTTCGTCTTCGTATTGCTCTTCTTCTTCTTCTTCTTCTTTCTTTTTTACTCCATCCTTCACACCTTGTAAAGAGAGAAAAAAAAAAAAAAAGGAGAGAGGGAGAGGGTTTGGAGATTGATCAAACATAATGTTATTAGTGCCAATGACAGGGTGAGGAGAGGTGAGGGAGAAAGAAAAATACTCCCCGTTTCTTCGGCATAAGTTCCAGCAATGAGCTCGTTGAATCGAAACCGAAAAGTCAAGGTTGCAATGACTTAATTCCTAGAAATAAAATGAAAAATTAGTAAAAATATTACTCTACAATCATTCATGCAATTTGTATACATACTCAATATCCATTATAGCTGTATGACCATGCGCTAGCGTCATGATTCCGTCATCTAGCACATGACGCTTGTCATTTTGTGAGGAGAGTGACAATTTATTTATCCGCACAGAAAATATTTCATGACGGTAGGAGCGAAGTGCATTGAAGGATGTCAGGACTACTGGCGAGCTATGACGTTCCGTTATCATGCGTTTGTACGTTTCAAAGTTGAGCTGATTTTGAACCGCACTCTTCTTCACTCCTTTAGATTTTTTGATGTCGTTAGCTCCTTCAATTTTCATGGCGTACATTTTGGAGCGCAGGCCGACAAACTCGAGAAGTTTCTTCCCATTCAGCTCATCTTTGAATTTTCCAAGAACTTTTTTGTTCGAGGAAAAATGGTATGGATGATCTGCGGGCAAATCGCTGAAGTCAAACTCTCTTTTCAGCCTCTCGGTTTCGAAAATCTCTTTCCTCCAGTCCTCGTCGCCTAAAAGTTGTGGGATGGGGAGAGGGGGGGGGGAATAAGTACATAAACGAAAAAAAAAAAATTACGCCATCACCTGTTTTGACGCTGTAAACAAAACTGTCCGTGTCCGTGTACAATAATTCCAACCGTTCTGGACCATAGTGCACTCGCATTACATCATAGTGAAAGTGGTTCATGTGGAGTTTGGCCAGTTCCAATATCGTGAATCCTGCAAATATTGGCTTCATAAAAGTGATATGTTCCTTTGACATGTGAACCAGAGCACTATTTGGAGTGAGAATTGTATGACGCAAGAAGTGTGGCTTAGCAATTAACTTTTCGAGTCGTGATGCTTCCGTAACTAAGTGCATATTCATACGCGTTCTTACATTCTCAATTGTCTTGCCAAAATTTGCGTTGTTCAACAATTTCCACAGTTCCTTTTCGAACGGTGTCGTGGCCTTTTTCCTTTTCTCCGTGTTGATTTCGATGAATTTTTTCAGCCACGGACTCTGGCTGAATTTAATGATGCGATGGACTTTCTCCAAAATGAGTCCATGATTAACGGCAAATTGAAGGGTACGGTAATGAAGAACGTAGCGCTTCTTATCCTTCAAATTTGCCACCAATTTCCAGTAATTGGAGTTTTCCATTTTTTCCTTTTCTGGCAGGAGAGGATATTCGTTGAAGTAGTCGTGTTTACTCTCCGGAATTTTTAGGTCAACTTCGGCAAAGTATCCCACGGGCGAATTGTCCGCGACTGATAGTAAATCCACACTTTCCGGATTTTCAACGAATTCAAAATCCTTTTGCGGAAGGAATTCGACTGATCCCTTTGAGTAGAGATTATTTGCGTCAATATAAATCAATTGTTCTCGTTCACTTGTTTCTCCGTGTCGCTTCATTACGTCTACGAAACCACCGCGAATACCACTTTCTATCATTTGGAGCATATCATAGTCGGTGATAAGCTCCAACTCCACGTCCGTAATTTTCAACATACCGTCCCACGATAGACCAGGAAGACCGTAATAAAATACGGGATCCAAACCGTATTCAGACGTGAGGAATTGACCGCGGAAATTTTCGAAAATTTCGCGGAGGAGCAGAGTGTCTGTTTTCAGATATAAATCTGAATATTCTCCCAAAGATTGAATATCGAAGAGGTCCCACACTTTTCGCGCACGTTTATAGTCTTCATCTGAGACATTCGTATTATTCAATTTATTATAAAAATGTCGTTGTTCAGGCAAACTAGTCTCGTCAAGTCTAAAACAAGTCAGAGAGAGAGAGAGAGAGAGAAAAAAAAGTAAAATTGTTAGTGAATTCGCAATCTGCAGGTGAAACTAAAACAAAACATACTTTGACCAGTCAGTTACGTAATCGTAACAAAAAATTCCCTTTTTCATGACTTGGGAAAGTTTTTCGCCTGTGAAGAGCTTCGGTAAAATGGTGAACTGTTCCGCTGTCATTGTATCGGCAATTTTTTCGAGACTCGAAGGGAGAAATCTGCATGAGTCTAGGAACCGTAGCCATATAAAATCTTTGTTGTCGCCCTGCTCATCATCTTCTCTAATTTTCGCAGAGAAGGAAATAAATTTTTCTTCTGTATGAGGAATAACAGTGACTTCTTTTGATACTTGTTCCAAATATTTTATTAGGAACTTGAAGTCGTATCCCCCGCCTCCGTGCATGAAGACCGGAATGAACTTCGGCTGGCGTGCCTTCAAGTTGCACTGTTCGTGTGCGGCTCCTCGAAATTTCCCGGTCATATGATCGTGATCGAGAACTTTATCATTTGCAAGAGCTTTTTTACATATGTGACACGACTGAGCATTTTTAAAATCATCTTTTTCTTGAGATGACATATCAACGACACTATCAGCATGTCGTTGCAAGGCACGCTGGCCTTTTAGAGCTAGCTCCTTCAGAGTTCTCATGAGGTGAGACTCGGCTTCGGGCCCACGATATAATAGAGGAACGTTGAAAGACTCGTCAATGTCCTCTTCAACGCACTCAACGTATAAACAGTAGCTCATCATAACATGCTTTTGATACTTTTCAACGTATGAGGAGCTTGGAGACGGTTCTGCGGAATCAATAGGCTGTAAAATTGCCTCCGTGTCGCAATATATTGCAAAAGGATGTTTGAGCTAGTTATAAAATAAATAAAATTACTGAAATGTCCACATGTGAGTCGCTGAAAAAAAAAATATATTCACCGTATTTTGATAATTTCTGAAACTTATTAATTTTTTATTTTCACTTGGCATGACAACACGCGTGGCCAAGCCAGTTGTTGAACACAGTCGTTTGTGTTCCAACAATCTTCGATGACCGTCATTCTCAACGGTGTAGTGTGTAAAACAGCGTTTACAGCATACTATAGACGTTCTGTGCCGCGTCTTCTGTCTGTCAATTAGCCTATTAAAATCAAATATCGCGACATAGAGAGTTGGATGTTGAATTGATCCAATCATCAAAATGTCACGATGGTCGTCCTTTTCTTCGTCAACAACCTTTTATTAAAAATAAAAAATAAAAATGAGTAATGAGAAGAGCGTTTCCTAACTAAAATTGAATGAATTTTATCAAATTTACCTTTAACGGGTAAATATTCCTACTTGCACCGTCTTCAATGCTGAATACATTAATTGACATGTCATTATTTCGCTCGAACGTTTTTATATTGTTCAAGCTAGCTGGAAAATCTACATCCGCATAGGTATACACTTTCCCTTCGAATGGCGGTCTGCGACCTGCTTCGATTGCACGAGCAAAGCAATCAACGCCCGAGTAGACATTATGGTCACAAGCATTCTTTTTTTTTATCCAAGTTGGAAGGGGAACGTTACAACCACCTCTAAGCGGCTTGTAGCGGCTCATTTGTAAAAGGAGCCCGTCAATTGACTCCAAGGTGTAACCTGCAATTGGGAGAGTTGCTTGTAATTCTTCTTACAAACTTGTCAACACTTTTGAACAACTAGAGGATCATACCTGAACCCTTTTCTTGATAGTTCTCTACCTCTTAGCATAAAAATCTCCAATCATTTCTTCCAAATCAGTGCTTTGGTACACTTCTTTGCTTGCTGTTTTGAAGCATTTGTTAAACTATGACCATTCAAATGGTAGAAAGGATAAAAATTTATTGTGAGATGCGGCTCTTTGTAGAAACAAGAAAGAAAGAAAGAAAAAAAAAACTAAAATACCTTGACATCATATTTAGGGTCTGTGTATGTGGTCTCTAATGCTAGGGAAATTTTTAGCGCAGACCATTTATTTAGATAATTATTAACTTTATCCATCACTTTATCTACGGCCGAATAAAGGAACAGGCCAATGGATTCAGCTGACATAACATTTTTAAGGAAAAGTGTTGCTAGCCGATCCTCGAATGCCGTAGCAACGGGTACAAATCCCTCTTCATCAGTAGGAGCGTACATCCTCACGGATTTTAACCGTGCCTCTCTTCCAGCATTTATATCGGATAAGAAGCCACATGCTCTTTCATGTCTGAGCTTGTGATATTTTCTTTCAAAAGTTTCACCACATTTATAGCATTCATAACGCCTAATGAAAAATGAAAAAAAAAATAAATAAATAAAAAAAAATGATGGAGACAATATAGAGATTAATAATACTATTTCAATCCATTGTATTTGACTTATTACCCTGTTGTAGAGACTTTATGTTTGAAACGTCGGTGCTTTTCAAGCCGACCCACGGTCAAAAACTCCTTATCACAAATATCACACTTTTTTTGTATATATTTTAAAAAAATGATGGCATTAGTTAATTTTTACTGACATCTTTCCCACCCGTGAAAATATTCAACGTACGCGCTTCCTACTGGTGTACACTTTCCACGACTAATATGTCGCTTTAAGTTATCGATTCTTGAGAAAGAAGCTCTACAGTCGGAGCATCTGTTATTGTTCACAAACAAAACGCGAACGCTTGTCATTAGAGCTAATTCCAACCTTCTCAATCGTTCTTCATTTTTTTTTTTTTTTTTTTTTTTTTATACGATTGCCGGGGAAATGATAAATTTTATAGAAACTTAGGTATAAGCACATGCCTTTGAAAGTTATTAAGGAGACTTTCTTCTCCTGACGATCCGCTCGTTGAAGGTCTTGAAGTTTCTTGAACCTCTCTCGCTGCTGATGGTTCAGGGCTGTAACTTGTTGACGGCTGCGGATTTTCCTGAGTCGTCGTCGATGGGACGGGGTCATAGACCGTCGATGTCGTCTCAACGTCAGCACTTGCACCAACACCATCACCAACACCATCACCATCACTATCACCAACACCATCACCACCGCCGTCCGAAGCCGAACCATGCTCACAATCATCATCATCGGAAATGACGATGAATTCCTGGCTAATTCTAGCGGAAGGAGCGGAAGGAGCATAACAAATTATGCTCCTACGAGAAGAGCTATTAAGCCCTCCGCCGTTCACGCCCTCTCCGCTAGAAATAGCATCGGACGAGTTGTCATCATCGATGATGATGACTTCTTCGGCAACTCTACTCGGATTGGCGGAAAAACGAATTACACTCCTACGAGAATGCATTTTTTTTTTTTTTTTTTTTTTGTAAATTAAAGATTAAAATTAAAGATTTAAGAGAAATTAAATTTAAAAAAATGTTTTTGGTGAAATGAACTGCTTGAGAGCTAATGTTTCACGTTGAAACAGTTTTCTTTTTAAACGAAAAAAAAAATAAAATAAAATTTTTTCCAAGTAAAAAAAACTGAAAAAATGGTCAACGGGAAAACACGAACGAAAACAGTACACAACACAGCGTTTCAATGCAAGATTGAAGTGGGGAAATGTCCGGTCCGCAAGCCCTTTTTAAAGGCACTTACCGACGCTATTTGCCTGCCCTTTCCACCCCCACCACTACTATTTTTCCAAAAATGTTGGCAGCTCAACCTACTCCTATACAACTGACTACCTGACTACTGCCCCCCCTCCCCCCCTCATCATCCTGAATGAAATAATAGAAGAGGAGAGGAAGGATAAATGAGTATCATGTACGAATGAATCTGATTTGAAAAACAATTTTTATTTTAAATTTTCTTGACTATACTATTATTAAAACTACTTTACTTACTACAATAAAATATTTAAAACACTACACTAAACTACTTACTAAATGTATATATATATATATTTAAAAATTGTTTTACATTCGGACCCTCACATGTACCAGAATACAGACCGTCCGCATATATCACAATGACGATTTTCTTCCGGTGGTTCTGGAAGAAGCACATCTATTTTTCCAAGGTACTGTGCATGGAAATTATCCGTGCAATCGTAGCATGTAATAAAGTTTGGGTACCAGTAGTACTCATGAATATACACTCCCACATCAAAAAATTGTGCTTCAATTTCTTCTTCTCTCTGTAATTAAAAAAAAAGAAAAGAATAAATGGAAAGATAAAGAGCATAAGTTACGTTCGAGTGTCCGTGCAATTTGAAATCAAATTGACGAATGGATAGGTACTTACGTTCATGTTGTTGTTGTTGTTGGCGGCGGCAGCGTTCATTTTTTTGCTTAAAGGAAAAAGTTGTCGAGACGTATACTCAACCAGATCTTTTATAGCAATGTTCATATTTGATACGCAGCGCCAACTCTATCCTCTCCCCCACCACTTTAGTTCTCTTTGTATCGCAATATCATGATGTAACATGCAGTGAGATTCAGGCAAATCGATTCGGACTATTCAGTATGAAAATACAATAGACGAATCGGGGGAAGAGGTATCCTTTAACAAAATTCCTATTTCTTGGAAAGCGAACTATTATTCCTGAATAGCATGATAATAAAATCCTGAAAATAGTAAGAAAAATGACAGATATGACTTTTTTTTTCTTAGGAGTGATATTTCATCTCATCCCTTCAATCTCCTTTTTTTTTTTGTTTACGGTATGTGAAGCTCCCAAATAGTGTGTGAATAAAAGTCTCAAAATGGTTAGAAAAAAACATTTATCACCCACAACAGTCTTTTTTTCTTGGACGTGTCATTTCAAACCAAATCACCTTCTTCAGAAGGCTTATCGCACCTGCACAGGTTTACCTGGCAAGGATGACAAAACAAGGAAGACAAAGAATTTGTTTACCTCCTTGCACTCTTTTCCTTTAAGAAAATTCAAACATTTGATTTCTTGGAAAGTGAACCATTGATCCTAAAAGAATAAAAGCCTATAAATGGTGAGAAAAAAAAAAATACATCGCTCTCACACGACGAATTTTTCTTAGTAGTGGAATTTCAAAACAAATCCCATTGTCAGAAAGCTTATTGCACCTGGTCAGTTTTACGTATACCTGTCAAGGAAGACAAACTTTTTTTTTTTTTTTTTTTTTCTACCTGCTTGTGCTCTGTGCATTGTTGCTTTGTGTCCATTTCTCTTCAAAGTTCTTTCAAATTTATTAAAGTTATTCTTCTAATAAGAAAAGCTAGTAACAAAATTATTCATCATACAATAGGCAGGCATCGAGGAAGCAACATATTCTTGTAAGACACTGCGTACAAATGCATCCAGAACAATATTTATTGGACGGCTTTGGAAAATTAGCCGCGGGACCTCCATGCGACTTAATATTGAAAATGTGGAGAAATAGTTCATTTCCATGCTTCATGGAAAAGTCTTCCTCGCAGATTCAGACGTTCACTACCATTTGTATAGATGGAACATTTATAATTGTAGGCCTCTTAGCATTGACTATAGCATTTGCAGTCTTATATTATACGGTGTACAAACAAAACACAAATCAGTATGAATCGCGCACGCGAGTTGATCAACTCGACAATTAATAAAATTCCTTTCGAACTTCATTTGCCTGGTGGATATCAATATTGCGGACCCGGAACTGATTTGGAAACGCGATTAAAACGACAAGACCCTGGAATTAATCGTTTAGATCAGGCCTGCAAAGCCCACGACATTTTCTACGAGCAGAATAAGGACAGCACGTCGAGAGCTAAAGCTGACAAGCGTCTTGCATCCGTCGCGAGAGAGAGAACGAAAGCTTCAGACGCCTCCATTTTTGAAAAATTATCTTCGTGGACCGTTCTTGGAGCAATGAAATTAAAGGGGAAAATTGGCGGAAGGCTCAGTAAAAAAGCATTTAGACGAATGCGTCAAAAACCAAAAGTACTCAAAACAAAGCGAAACAGACGGAGGAAACTGAACATGAGAATGAAGAAGGCGTTTAAAAAAAAAAAAAGTTTAAACCTAACGCTTCGACAAGGAATTACTATGGCGAAAAAGGCCATTAAGAGTCTTCCCAGCTCGGCAAGTGTTTACGATAAAGCATCGGTGGCAATACGTACGATAAAAAACAGTATCAAAAGTAAAAATGGTAAATCATCCTGTCCACGTATTATACCAGTACCAAAGCGCGGCGGCTTTCTTCCCTTCCTAATGGGTGCTCTTCCTGCAATTGCTGCATTAGGAAGTTTGGCAGGTGGTGCGGCAACAGTCGCGAGAACAATTAATGAAGCTAAATCAATGAGCAAGCAACTGGATGAAATGAAACGTCATAACAGGCAAATCGAAGCCGTGCAAATAGGAAAAGGTTTATACCTTAAGCCTCTTCCCAGGAGGGGTGGTCTTGGTTTAGTCATTGCTTCAAAAAACTAATGATTGGCCTTCCCGACAGGCCACTTTCAGATATAGATATTGCTAAAGTAGCAAATTTTTTGAAAATTCCTCATTTCAGGGGAATTTTCTCCCGAGATGAATTGCCTAAAAAACGTTGGAGTGAAGAGTGTGCAATCATAAACCTCGATAGAGTTGATGGAGTCGGTACACACTGGGTTTGCTATCATGTAAAACGGAATGTTGCTCTTTATTTCGATAGCTTTGGTAATTTAAAGCCATTTAAAGAACTTGTCGACTACTTGCAAGACTGTGAAATTCACTACAATCGAGAAAGAGTTCAAGAATTCAATTCTCATGTGTGCGGACACTTGGCCATACTGTTTTTAATAGCTGTCACAGACACATAAAGTTTCAGTTATGTCTATCGCATTGTCCTTTACGGGTCAATCCAGTGTTTTAACTTCGAATTTTTTCCCTCCAATTCAGCTCCGACAACAACTTGGATGTCAAGGAGAAGGTGAAACTGACAGTAAATGGTGCGCAGGACTTCTTTCTTTCGAATCGTACAATTCAATTCCGAACGTAAATGATAGTAATAATACTCTTCACGTAATTGAGAGTATCTATGGAAATGGTAAGGATTATACATTTAATAATCTGAACGAACTTTTTGAAGGTTATAAGGGCCTTTTTTCTTTTCAATTGCAAGAAACAGATGGAGGAGGAGTTCTTTGTTCCATAACAATAAAAGACAGGGTACTTTATTGCAGGAGTTCTAAGTCGCTTTTCTCTTTTATGGGATTTTCTCACCCGAGCATATTTTTACCAGGACAAACTTATACCTCTTTGAATGCAATTACTCCTGACGAGGCCTCAACAATAAACCTTCCTGGCTTTCACCGGAGATCTATTGCAGAGGCCGGTTATTTAGTTAAAATTGAGAATGGTACATACGAAATTGACGAAATATCTCGATTGCTCAAAAAAAAGCTAAAGGACCTGAACATTGAATTTGATCTGACAGTTAATACAAATACAAAAAAGACCAGGGTTCGTTGTTCTTTGAAATTGGCAATGGGCTTGGAAAAATCCATAGCAAGCATATTTGGTTTTATTGAGCAGAGGACATTGCTTGAAAATGTGGAACATGATTCAGACTCGATAGTGAATGTATTTAATGTGAATGCAATCTGCATTGAATGCAGTGCTATTAGCGGATCGTACAGAAACGGTACGCCAAGCCATATACTACATGAGTTTTATACGACCGTTCCATCGGGCTATAAAATTTACGAAGTACCAAATACTGTAATTTATCTTCCACTGATTGCTCATCAGCTACATAGCATCACCCTGAGAGTGTTGGATGAGAGAGGAAAATTGATCGATTTCTCCGGAGAAACCATTACTATACGAATTCACTTGAAGCGTGAATAGAATGCTTGACTTTAGCGGTAGATATCAAAACAGTAGCAGGCTGAGAGGAGGAGAGCAAAATATAAGAAGCGTCAGTGAAAAATTTCAGTTCAGTCGCTTTAAGAACATTCGTGGAGGTCGTCGTCAACGAAAACCGATACGAAAGAAGAAAAAAATTACAAGTTCTAATTACAAGTTTCTAAAAAGTATCGGTTTGAAAATTAAAGGGTAAAAAAAAAAAAATGGATATACTCGACATAACATCGCCACCAGTCTTCGATTCCTCGATAACAAATGTGGAATATCATACTCATCTACCATTTTCTTCAAACACATTTGGTAATACTGATGAGATTAGAATTCCATTTCAGCAATCGTCAATTCCCGTGTTGCTAAACAAATCATTTCTCTACTTGGAGGGAAATATACCAATTTCAATCAACCATACTATTACAAATAATGGGCTCCTCCACGCGTTTGAAGAAATAAGGCTGGAAGCAAACGGTTCAGTCTTGGATCAATGCAAGTTTCCCGGAATAAGCAGTACTTTGAAAGGGTATGCATGCTTCGATCGATCAAAAGTTATGAGCTTACAATCTGCTGGCTGGATGGTGCCAAGTGTCACTAGAAGTGAAAATCCGATCGTAGATCCAACTACTGGTTATTTCAATTGTTGTATTCCACTTTCTTCAATAATGGGTCTATGCGAAGATCATTATAAAATTTTAACTGGTGTTCAACTTCAACTAGTTCTACTCAGATCAAATACTGATTTGAATGTTTTCAAACTGAAAAGAGGAGGGAATGAAGGTGCCGATGAAGTAATGTCTCTGAATTTCACAAAAATTGCATGGAAAATACCCTACATTTCACTTAGTGACAAAGAGAAATTGCGACTTATTTCTCGCATAAGCAAAAAGGACAGCTTTGACTTGTTCTTCAGGAGCTGGGATCTTAACGTTTACCCGTGCCTTCCTAGAAATAGACAGGTTTCCTGGGTTATTAAGACCTCGTCTCAAATCGAGAAACCGCGATATGCTCTGATTGCTTTTCAAGTAGGACGTTCACGAAGCCTTCTTCAAGACATGTCTCAATTTGACGCGTGTAATTTACTCAACATTAAACTCTTTATCGGGAGTCAATCGTATCCGTATGATCAACTCAATTTGAACTTTACTCAAAAGAAAATAACTGAACTTTACTCAATGTATACGCGTTTTAAGAGTTCTTACTATCATGCCTTTGCAACAGATACGGAAAATGTGCTGTTTACAATGTCAGAATTCATGACATTCGCTCCTTTTGTAGCAATTGATTGCTCTCGACAATTTGAAAGTGATATTCCCTCGCCAGTTGATATAAAATTGGAATTTGAGGCAAATGAAAATTTCCCCGAGAATACGAGTGCATTTTGTCTTCTTATTAGTGATAGGGTGCTTCAGGTTCATCCCCTCCGAGGTCTCATTCACAGGAAAATGGTATAAATACAGGTACAGGAGCCCCGACCCTTTACAGTTCTATTGGCTCCTTTTTACGGTCGGTCCGGTTCTTGCTTATTCTTCTCTTCTCCATCTTCCTCCATTTTTTTTTTCTTTGCCAAATAGAACATGTCGTCTACCGTTGAAAACAAAATGTCAGTTGTCGTGGACTTTTTATCCTTTCATTCAATGCGATGTTCCAAATGTAATAGTAAAAGTGGCGGATTCATCGTCAAGGAATTGTCGATCATCGATGTAAAAACTGGATCTTCAGGGCATTGGATTTTCAAGCCGCCAACGCCCTCCACGAAATCGACCGCGGCATGCATGCCGGAGAACGAATGGCTAACTGCAAACTTTCACGGAATAGACTGGAGCGAAGGATGGGTATGCTATGCAGAACTGGATCAAATTCTTCGTACATCGCTACAGACCTACGAAACAGTATACGTCAAAGGGCTTGACAAAAAGCGCTTTCTTCTCAACCGGATCGGCCATGACATTCGCGCAAAAATTATTTCTCTGGACGAGTTGGGGTGTCCATCACTGCAAAGGAAAGAACACTGGAACGGTTATTACTCACATAACTGTATGCGTCACGTTTTCACCAATTTTCGATGTGCGAAAGAACAAGCGATAAGACTCTCAGAATGGATAACGGCAAATGTGAATGAGCAAACAACAAATGACGAAACTGAACAATATTGGGACTAAAATAAAAAACTTGTAAGTGTTCTATTTTTTTTTTTTAATTGTATAAATATAAAAATGAAGTATATTCACAAAATTGTCAGTTTTATTTTAAAAAAATAATAAATAAACTATCAATTTATTGTAAACACAATTTCTTCTTCTTCTTATTCCTTCTCTTCAAATCCTTTTCCTTAAAATGCAAACCAAAAGAAATAATTCATCAGTTATGGCGTTTCAACCTCAAAGAGAACGACTCGCAGTCACCAATTAGTATGACATTCCCGATGGTGAGAAAAGTAATCACATTAGGCGACATGGACCATTGTTTGGAAATCACATCCTGGCTTTAATTATAGGTCCCAGTTCATCGGGTAAGACAGTAGCACTACTTTCACTGCTCATCGAACCGAACGGTCTTCGATTTGAAAATCTCTATATTTATTCAAAAAGCCTTTACCAGCCCAAGTACAAATTCCTTTCTATGCTGCTTGAATCTATGAAAAAGATGATTGGTTTCTATCCATTTAGTACGTCTGAAGACGTGATACCTGTGTCGGAAGTAAAAGAAAATTCCGTATTTGTATTCGATGACGTAATGTCAGGTTCACAGGACAAAATGAGGGAATACTTTGCAATGGGTCGACACAAAAATGTCGATTCTATTTATCTGTGTCAGTCATACGCAAAGCTACCGAAACATTTAATTCGCGATAACAGCAATCTCTTGATCTTATTTAAAATGGATCATTTGAACTTGCAAAAAATTCATCGAGATCACGTTGAAGGCGATATGGATTTTGAAACTTTTCAAAAATTGGCAAACCGCTGTTGGAACGAGAAACCTAGGGGCTTTTTCGTAATTGATAAAGAGGCCGAGCTAAATAAAGGCCGTTATCGATGCGGGTTTGACGTTTTCATTAAAATAGAAAAAACATCCGATACAAGTGCCAGTAGGCAAAAGGGAGTCAAGTGATAAACGACTTAAAGAGAAACTCATAAAAGCAAGGGCAAGTCTCAAGAGGAAGGTCCAGTTGCTAAGAGCAGGTAAAGAAGTAGAAGAAAATGCCACCCGAGAAAAGTTATTACCTGTGTCTGAACCACTCAAAGAGCTTGTGAAAAAATTTGAGGCAAGCCCTTCCAATGGAGGCAAAAAAAGAAAGAGTGCTAAACAAAATATAAAACCATTGAAACTGGAAGAAAATACAGACCACGATGAAGATGATGAAGAAGAAAGCTATCAGAAAGATACATCAGGAGATGACGATATCGATGAAGAAGAAGAAGATGTACACATTGAGAAGATGATGGACAGCAGCAGTAGCAGCAGGAGCAGCAGCAGGAGCAGCGGCAGCAAAGGAAGAAGAAGGAGCAGTGAGAGTAACAGATCAAAGCCTTCAAGTAATAATGGCGTTAACCGTAGCAATTCAATGGACGATGTTGAACGGAGTTTATCGCAGCATGAACCTTTCGCTAGATCATATATCAGCGCTTTGTTGAAAAGTACTCCTCTTGATAATCGAGATAAAGTGTTTGGACCGAAAGTACATCCAACCGGCCATGTTACCTTTGGCGATTCCCCATTGTATTTCGATCGAAAGAATATTTACGTTAAAGGTAAAACATATCCAGTTACACCAGGACTCTACAGTTTAATGTTCCTGAAAACGCCTCTTGGCTATGATGAACATGATCTGAATAATTATCGTGAGATGACGGAAAGAACCAATCTTTTTCGAGCAGGCTACGACTCCGAAAGGCCCTATGTAACAAATTCGAAAAAATTTCGTATGCTCTTCTCTCTGAGAGGATACCTCAATAGAGGCGGTGGTAAAAAAAAAAGTGTCGTGGGTTCCGGTTTCAACAATTTAAAATATCCAATTTATGAGTATTGGGATAACGCAAATGAACTCATTGACAGGCTTCGTCTTCTAGTTGCGTCCCGGGAGGCCGGTCATAATGACCACAATAATGAAATAGAATCAATTATAGAAGAGTTAAAAGAAGCCGATGTCATATACTGAACCTCATTCATGTTCTAAACGTCTGTAATGAGCAAACAGATAATTATTGACGAGCTTCATCGGCCGGCGAGAAGAAATTTTCCTCGCTCACGTGTTATTGTTAAACGTGTTTTTACAGATCTTTACCAGGCAGACTTGGTAGAGATGAGGAATTTTTCCGATCGTGGTTATAACTACATTCTGTGCGTCATTGATTGCGGCTCAAAAAGGGCTTTTTGCGAGCCTCTAAAAACTAAAACAGGCATTGAAGTTACCAAGGCTATGAGGAAAATTCTCGATGAAAACTCGAGTTTCATGCTTCCACGTCATTTACAGACCGATAATGGAAAAGAGTTTTACAATCATCATTTCCAGAAATTGATGAAAGAGCGAAATATAAATCATTATTCAACGGGAAGTGTAGTGAAAGGTAATATAATAGAAAGGTACAACCGATCCTTGAAAAGTCTTATGTGGAAACAATTTAGTTTGCAGGGACATTACAAGTGGGTAAGCATCCTTCCAATGCTCGTTGATCAGTATAATAACAGGTATCACCGCAGCATAGGCATGAAACCTAATGACGTTACAAAGAACGATGAAGAATTAATTATCAAACGCTTAAATCAATTGGGAATGAGGAAAAGTCGCCGTCAACCTCGCTTTCGCGTAGGTGATCGAGTCAGGCTAAGTCGTTACAAGCATTTATTCGATAAAGGTTACCTGCCGAATTATACGAATGAACAGTTCACTATTAAGGAAGTGCATGATCGAGATGTTCCTCTTTACAGCATTACAGACTATCGCAATCAGGATATATTTGGCAAAGTTTACGAGGAGGAAATGATACGAACTCGCGTTCCTGATGAATATTTAATTGAAAAGGTGATAAGAAAACGAGGAAGTCAATCCCTTGTTCGTTGGCTCGGTTTTGACAGTACGCATGACTCGTGGGTTCCTTCATCTTCCATTGAAAGAAGAACAGGCCAACTGAGTTAGCTCCACCTTCATTTTTTAAACCACAAAAATGTAACGACAATGCCTTTACACTCACAGTCTTCAACAGCAGGTACAACAGCAGGTAGAGAGGTTTCAGTTTACTGCATTGTAATGTTTCCACAGGACGGGCTTATTCCCTTGACATACAAAAAGGAGGAGGAGCGGTTTAAAACTTTCCTCTATAAGTGGAGAGTACATTTTCTTCATCCACTGAGAATGGCTAAGGCTGGATTTTATTATATTGGCGATAAAATTCCCGGTGGAACAGGAGGAGGAGGAGGAGGCAGCGGCACAATTGACAAAAAGAGGTCCACTCATGATCTTGTTCGATGTGCATTTTGTCGACTTTCTCTTCATCAATGGACGCTTAGCGATGATCCCATGTTAGAACATGTAAGATGGTCACCGGGATGTCACTTTGCTCAACGAGGAGGAGGAGGCTTTGAAACTGATAATATACCATGGAATGACTCATCAGCCATTAACGCAATTATCAACATGAAATGGTTCAGAAAAACCTGCGAAGAAGAACTTTTGGAAGACATCATGGCTAAGCAGGAAGAGGAAGCTCGGAAAATTGGTGGTAACGGTCTTTGGCGACAACAAGTGGAGAACGATGTACAACGAGAGTGGGAGAAAGAAAACGGCGTTGAAGTGGGGAGGAGGATGACAAAAGAAGGGTATGACGTTGTAGGTTGAACGGAGTTTGGTAAATTCCATGTTGCATCTCCACGCAGTATCAGTTTAGAAGACCTACAGTCACCTTGTCCGTCGCAGCAGCATTCAACTGTGATTCCCCCTTTCTTCGTCTTCATAGTACAACACGAAACAAAATGAGCTCTTCTCCATCTACCGCAGACTCATCACCTCTTTTCTTCGCTTCTTCGTATTCTCTCAACAAGAAAGAGACAAAACAACTAGTGGTCGGACTTGCTAATATGGATACACCTCTTCTCATGATTGCCAAAACCATGAAAACTAGTCGACAACTAATAACTAAATGCCTGCTCTACATAACGAGTTTCGACTGGGAGACATTTTGCAAGCATATTGCCTGCATTCAGAATGTTCTCACACAACGATCAAGCTCTTCCTTTGGCATGGAAGACTTATTTGTTGGAAAACGTCTAAAAGTCAGTGTGTCATCAACGGGAAGACAGCGAGAATTCATTTTCTCCTACCACAAAGGATGGCTGGAGAAACTTTTGAAAGAAGAACCCGTCAGCGTCAACCTTACGCCAAATGAAATGACCGTTCTCATCTCAGCTCATCAGCCCATCAGCCACGATTTGATGAAAATACAACGAATCGTGGAAGCCAGTCGAACCGTGACATCGGGCAAGAGCAGCAGCGTCCCCATTAACAACTACGGAGAACATAATAAAAACAACGTGTTGTGTATGGAGGAGGAGGAAGATGACGATACTGATGTTGATGAAGATGACGACATGAAGGAAAAAAAGGATGAAGATTCGGAAATAAAAGACGAAGAAGAAGAAGTAGAAGAAGATTCAGCTGAAAATGAGAACTTCAATACTCTAAGAGCGTCACTTCAAGTGGACAATGCAACATGGCTTCCGTCAATGTATAATGAAATGTAAAATAACAAAAAATTTTGTTTTGTATTCATCTCTCTCTCTCTTATACGTACGGATTGAATTTAATTAATGAAAAAAATAAATAAATCAAGTAACTGCAATGGCAATCACTTATTTTCTTCTTTTTTAATGCCCAAACCTCGCAACTTACAGGCACCTGATGAGCAGGTATCTGATCCTTTTCCCACGTCCCTTACACATACATGTGGTGGGAGGGAGGGGGAATTTCAAAAGAATGTTATTCTGGAAACTATTTCTTCGTTACAGGTATAGCTCCGTCCGCCCAATCCTCACAACTTGCAGGTACTCGATGAGCAGGTATCTGATCCTTTTCCCACGTTCCTTACACACGCATGGGGGGGGGAGGGGGGGATTTGAAAAGAATGATATTCTGGAAACTATTTCCTTTTTTTTTCGTTACTGGTGGCTCCGCCCTCACCCCACACCGGCTACCAGTCATCCGGCCAATCTTCTGACAGTATGAACGCAATGATATGGTGGTGGGAGTAAAAATAAGGGCGGTAACTAAGTACGAGAGTGAGGAGAAAATATACTATTACTTCTCACATTAATCATACCGTTACAGTTCAGAGCTAAGAACCAAACAGTAAAGAACGTTGAGCGTCTTCCTTCAATCGGGACTTTTCACACACACACTTCTTCCTCTTCACATCTTCCATGCAAACGGTAAATATTTATTTTTCATCTTAGACTTTAATGACATAGTCATTTTAATTAATTTTTTTTCTCTCTCCTCACAGAAAATGGATCATTCCAAAAATGAAATACTGAGCACACTCAACCAGCTCGCCTCGACCAGCTATGAAACGGTTTCCATATCGGAGCTCGAGAAGGAGGCCTTATTCGTTGTGCATCGCGTCGAACGATCCAACACCAAGTACGGGGAAAAATTAACACTACTCCTCATACACTCTGACGACTTCTACGAGAATGCTGACGGGGGAGAAGGAGGGAGAGGAGAAATAAACAAACGTAAATATCGCGTTTATCTTCCATCACGATTTTCCAATGAGTCGGATATTTTCAAATACTTCACTGATGGGAAATATCAGGAAGATTCCCTATCATTCTCTTTCCTAGGGAAACGAGGAAAACAGAATTTATTCACATTTTACGATAATACTAAAAACGAGTAAAAAATGCAAATTCATACTTTTTTTTTTCTCCTTTGTAGTTATTCAAAAAAAAAAGAATAAAATAAGTTCAAGTAAAAAATCTCTTCGATAATTGATATTACACTCCCCCCCCCCCATCACCCTAAGGATGGCTCATCTCGCACAAAACCTCCTCCTCCCTGACCTTACTCAATAATTCCTTCCTGACCTCACTCAACAAGCCCTCCCAAAGGGTAGCCCTCCTCCCAAAGGGTAGCCCATCTCACACATGCGCAAAACCTCCTCCCTGACCTTACACAATAATTCCTCCCTGACCTCACTCAAACCCTCCCTAAGGGTAGCCCTCCTCCCAAAGGGTAGCCCATCTCGCACATGCGCAAAACCTCCTCCCTGACCTTACACAATAATTCCTTCCTGACCTCACTCAACAAGCCCTCCCAAAGGGTAGCCCTCCTCCCAAAGGGTGGCCCATCTCGCTCATGCGCAAAACCTCCTCCTCCTCCTCCCTAAGGGTAGCCAGCCGCCACTCACTGAACCCTCAACACTCATCTACCCCATGTATTCCACTAACTCTCAACTCGTCGACGGTAGCCGAGTGGCTAGCACTGTCGTCTCCCAACCTCAAGGCAACGGGATCGATCCTACTCGTTGTAAAATAAAATTTTTTTTCATGCCACCTGTGAACGTAGCGTGGTGGGACGGTGGGGGGGGGGGTGTGACGTACTACCAAAACCTCCTCCTCCCTGACCTTACACAATAATTCCTCCCTGACCTCACTCAACAAGCCCTCCCAAAGGGTAGCCCTCCTCCCAAAGGGTAGCCCATCTCACACATGCGCACAAACTCCTCCTCCCAAAGGGTAGCCCATCCCGCACATGCGCACAACCTCCTCCTCCCAAAGGGTAGCCCCTCCCGATCCCCATTTACCATCTACTTGTATACATATGTCGCATCCATGACGAGTAATTGTCCACTTCTCGAAATGGCTCCACTTGCCGTAACTTCAAAAAATGTCATCATCTGGACAAAAAAATTATCCATCACTTGAAAAGGAAATCGTGTTTGTCTACTTGCAGTAAGGAAGCTTAATTTCAGCAATTGGACAAACGCGATTTCCTTTTCAAGAAATGGACATTTTTTTCATAGAATTCATGTTCATAGAATTCATTTCGCCTGCGCTATAGGTAAGTGGTGTATAAAATGAATGATCGAAGTGAGCTCCAGGAAAAACGGTTTCAAACTATGGGAAGGCTGCGTGGGTGAAGCTATAGAGAACGTTGAAAGAGCTTTTTCAAGAGCCGTGTAAAAAATAATGATACATGGATAGATATCCCCGTTTGGTGGCGATGAAGGATGGTGGACGTGCCTCAGCATAACCCGCAACAGGCAAAAGATAATCCTCATCTCCAGCTAGTCACTCCAGGAAGTTATCTCAAATTAACTTGCCCCGTTCCTATATTTTCCTTCAACCCTCTATTCTCTTCTTCGCCGCTTTTATTCCTTCGGCGCTTCTTAAAGCACGCTTTTCCTAATTTTTCTTTTTCTTGTTTGTTTTAATGACTTTTCGACGCGCCAGCGTATACAGAGCAAAAAAAATGAATAAACGAACTATAGGAAGTTTTTTGCGTGAAGAAAGCAAATTAAAATTTTGAAGGCAACAGTCAAGATAAGTGAAAAGAAAAGGAAAATAACGTAAAAAGACGTTCAAGCTGAAAGGACGAAATAGATATGATAAGGAAGAATGAGTTTAGGAGGAAGGAATAAGAAGACAGCATGGAGACAGAGGCTCGCTGATAACGTCTTCCCTTAACTTAAATGGCTCATGTTTCTTCTTCATCCTGAACAGCAAACGTTCTCTTTCGCTTAGGATCCTATTCTCTGCACAATTATTCAACCTCTTGCACTTTAAAATTCGTTTAGCGTTCCTAATCGTGGCGGAAGAAATTATCGCTCGCCCTTAATTTTGGCCGGACCAGCCAGCTCTGATATGGGAAAAGTACAGTTCAAAGTTCTTGTTTTTTCACATGAGTCATCGAAATTACCAACTCACGAAAATGTTAAAGCTCGAGGATACACACATTTTCAATCTGAGAATCCAGTGTATTTCTTTGAAGTTCCTCCATTTAGCTTCACTTCCATGAGAGACAGGACAAGGAAATAACAGTAGAGCAAACAAAAACGTGTTTTCCTTCGTTTAAAACGAACAACTAATTTGAGTCTGATCGAGTTAAGTAGATTGAAGAGCTGCACAAGCACTTCCCTTTGAACATTAAGCATCGTCATTTTGTGCTAAGGGAAAATTAAGGGTAGGGGGTAACCCTCAATCTTGGCAAAGGGTCAAGGAAATTGCTCTTAATTCGTTATTTAAAGAAAGAGCGTGGTCTTCTAAAAATCTTTTGATTTACGTTTTACATCGCTGACTTTTACATGTTTAAAAAAACATCATCTTCCTTTGGATCATCATATTTACAATCGATTCAGACGATTTGTAATGCAATCAAATATTGATCACACAGCATATTAATGTGTCTAACCAAGAATAATTATAAGAAAAATACGTAGAACGCAGCCGGTTCCGGCCAAAACGCACTTACGTATAGATGGGCTCAGTGGCCCTTGAACAGAGCATTCTCTATCTGCAGAAGCTTCTGCCCTTGAAGTGGGCGAAAATTTAATCACAGAAGATCTCCAACCATGAAAAAGCTCCAACCCCAAGACAACTAGCTCCAACTGCAAAAAGATCCGTAAAGCGCCAAAAACTGACTGTTTGCCATAATACGGCAGATATTCAAAAATTAAGTGATTTGGTCATGAAACTGCAAGAATTTTGGCGAATAATAGCAGATTAAACCGTAACAGAATTTGTCAGTTTAAGAACAAGACAATTTTGCTAGACCGGCCTAAATGAAATGAACAGTCTGCTCGGCTCTGTGTCCGTCAAAAGTGCTCCAAACAAACGGCTGGAACGAAGGAGCTGGACGCGGAAAGATCCTTTTCAACTCACAGAGTTTCGCACCAAGCCTTCGTTGAGGAAACATCGGATCACTGATGAATTAATTCAAGCTAAGTTTTTTGCGGTTTGTTCTTAGCAGTCGGTTTTTTCGACATAGTTGTTCAGTTTGGTGCCGGGTTGTGTTTTTTTCAAGACGCGAGTGGTTCCGTCGCGTCGGTCCAATCTCATATAATTGATTGGAATTTAAGAAAGATTAAATTAGTCATCTAATAAAACGCAGTAAAGGACAAGGTTTGCGTGGTGTTGTTAGAACTTCATGGGTCTTTTTTTTCTCTCTCTCTCTCCCTTCGCTGTGTGTGCGTGTTTTTCACTTCCAAGCAAATCCATACTTTTTTATTCTATTTATTTTTTATTCTTTATCGCAAAGGAGGAGATGAAAACTTTAATTCATGAGTCAAATATATCAAAAAGGACATTGTAAAGCAGTGTGAGGTGTCGGACGGATGAATTCAGGGTCATCGTGGAGGGGCTTTCCTCACAGATTTCCCAGTAAGTGCGGCGCCTGGACGAGGGAGCAAAGAAGGAACAACCGTATCATATTCTGACTTCCTTAACATATTCTCTTGGATGGGTCTTGATTTGACGGTGTTGAGCTTGGACGTATTCAGACGTTTGGGAAAAAACTGTCTGAGAAACCTCACCCGGTTTTACTTCGAGTTGTATCTTTTCGGACCAAGCTGCCAATTCTAAGCAATACCTACCTATAAGCTACGTGGATCCCCTGTTAAATTAAGCGAGGACTTTCCTAAAGAAGTTCGTCAAATCAGAAATGAATTGTATCCAAGAATGATGGAAGCGAGGCGTCAAGGCAAGTTCGCGGTACTCCTCCGGAAATTGATCTTCACTGTTGAAAGAGAGGAAGATCATTGGAAGAGAGGAAGAAGATGTCTTCATTCGTCGGGAGCCGGAATTGCGACTTGTTTTTGAGCAATACTCGAAGCCTTCATACTCTGGTCGGCTTATTCATTTTCGTTCGTTCCATTCTGGGAGTTTAAAACGGAATGTAGCTAATATGTTTGCCTCCCGTGTGTTGACTTGTCGGATCCGGAGTTTCATTGCCAAAAAAGAAGGTTTGTTCGAGAAGTCCTTCAGAGGAATGACTATCCTCGGAAGGTGATTGATAAAGCGATTTACCGATATTACCACCCCGTGGTATCCAACACGCCGTTAGATGACCGAGGTAGTGCACGATGGGCTTCGCTTCCCTACACTGGTTCACAGTCGGCTGCGCTAAAGCGAGTTGTCCGACGGTACAATGTCAATCTGGCCTTTCGGAACAATCTGAATAAGAACAACAAAGTTTTCAAGAAGCAGAAGGCTCCATTGGAAAGAGACCACGCGTTCAACGCCGTGTACAGAGTATGAAACTGTAGCCCCAGGAACGTTTCTCACAGGAGATCACTCCAACTGTGCTTGCAGTATTCCTCCGCAGTTCAGAGACAGAATATGTCGTACATGAGGCTAAATTGATCGTGACTGGCGTGCCCATGGGGAAGGTTTTGGGGGTCAGAACCCCTCCAGAGTACTTCAGCCCAGAACAGTTAAGAAAGGAAAATAAATAAATGAATAAATAAATAAAATAAATAAGTAAAAAAAGTAAAAGAACAGAAATAAGCAATCAAAATAAACGAGGAAACCCCGATTTGTATGACCCTAGAAGTTCGTTATTTAAATTGTTAGCACAAACGCTTAAACTACGAGGGTTAGTAGGTAATATAAAATGCAGAAGGTTGTAGCCGTAGAGACTACGTTGTCTGTCTTCCCTCGTCGGGGTGCGTCATTGACGGAACGGTTTCGGCTGCTCGACATCTTCAGCGTTTGGTTTCCTATCTGACTATGAATTGCGAAACCAAGCGCTGAAGACGGCGAGCAGCCGAAACCGGCCGGTCGATAGCGCTCCGCAACGAGGGAAGACAGACCACGTAGGCTCCTAGGGCTACGACCTTTTGCATATAGTTCGTTATTTATCAATTTAGCCCTGCTATGTAACTATCCAAAGCATCAATAGTATTTATACCAATGTCCCCTTAAATAATCCAGCCTTTAGTGGGAATCGAACCCACTCAGCAGACGATACCTGGACATAGAGTCGACGCCCTAACGACCTCGGCACACATAAATGACCTTGACGACCTTGTCACATAAATGTGTTAATGACAGGCCAGGAATATTTGACGGAGTATAGAGTAAAAATCTGTAAACAAAGGGTGGTAAGCCAGTTACGACTGGGCCGACCAAATTGTTGTAGAATTTATTTCGATCAGAAGACTTTTATTTTTGATAGCGAAAAAATGTGCCAGCTATGTAACAAATTCGAAGAAGATGATTTGTGCCATTTGTTATTACGGTGTCCTATTTTTAGTTTTTGTAGAAGCAAATATATTTCTGAGTACATTGCGTCTGATAGTTCCGTAGATAATATTACGAATCTGCTAACAATAATTGTTAGCTTAATTATTAAGTCGAAAAAACACCTCAATGACTTATACTACTACGTTTCTGCCGCTCTGCGGTTTAAAGATTTTATTGAGTCTAACCAATAAATTGTGTTTTAGTATGTTAGTTGTATGTTTTGATTTTTCGTTATACGAACCCTGTAATTATTAGTTTTTTAAGTTCTTAGTTTTCTGTAACTTTTAGTTAAATATGAGCGCGGACTCATTTGTATAGGCGACAGCCTCAAAACAAATAAACCATCTATTCTATTCTATTCTATTCTATTCTATTTATACCAATGTCCACGCATGGATTCTGGATTTGTTCAAGAGATGGGCTCGAGAAATTCTACTAAACATGACATGACACCCATTCGCTGCCTAAAAATTACTAAATTAGGTATTCCCATCACAAAAAATACTAATAGACTGACTGTACTTGCACCCCTCCCAAAATGGTAAACTAACTATTTGTTCCCGAAAAATAGACAAACTGACTTCAAGCTCCCTTAAAATGGCTACAACAAAGATTCGTGCGGCCCTGAAAATTCCTGAGAGATTATGATTTCTGATGAAAATGGCTAAATCTACCATTCGCGTTCTAACCAAAATGACAATTCGCGCCTTGGCTTGACGGGCTATTTGCGCCCTAGGAACGGTTAAACTGATTACGCGCGCGCAAGAAAAGCCTAAACAGATGATACCTGTCATGTGAATAGCAAAATCAACCGTTCTCGCACCAAGACTGGCTAAACTCACCGTTCGAACCTTGAAAATGGCAAAACTTACATATTCCGCCTCGAAAAAAACTAAACTGATTATTTTTGCGCTAAAAATAGCCAAACTGACGATTCCCGCTATAGAAATGTCCAACTTTGAGAGTCCTAAAAATGGATCAACTGACCATTTGTGCCATGAAAATGCCTGAATAGAACCATTTTATGCTGGCGCCTTCAAAGCCAATTTTGCGGATTTTCATGATCCGAAATTCAAATTTTGTAGGGCTGAATTATTCAAAAACCAAGTTATTCGTAATTTCGCGGATTTTCTTTCCTTTGAAAATCATAGTTTGTGAGTTTGGCCAATTCAGAATACCCAGTTTCGTGGTTTTAACTATCATGGTTAATTCAACCCGGGGGCCCCACATGGGTCGTGGCTCCTAGGCGGTCGCCTACCCTCCCTACTCATAAAAACGGACGTGTCTATCCGTGACAATCCTCCACTTAGGTTCGAAATTCAAACCTAAACAGAACATTTTGGTCCTACGTAGCAGGATATTTAATGGTTCTGCTCTCAATTTCATTCACCAGAGTTCACAGCTTTTGATTAGATATTTCAAGTTTACTTATCAGATTCTACAAGTAGCAGGATCATGGAAGTTTAATCGGATGAAATTAGAACGCTAAATAACGAAAAATGGAATGCGTGCTTGACATTAACTGTTTTTTTTTTTTTGTTTTTTTTTTTTGTGTCCGGATTTTCTCACAAAACGCGTTCGACCATGCATTTCTCTGGGGGGAAAACGAAGAAAGGATAAAATAAATAACTGGGTGGAAAGGAGTCGAGAGGGACAGTTTATGCATATTGCTGCACGCTGAGGTATGTAAATAGAGAAGGCACTTTCCCTTGTACTGTAAGCCCCTGCCCCCTTTACCGTTCACTCTGTCATCCTGAAAGAAAGAGCCTTTTAAACCGATTTAACGCTTGTTTTAAAAATAATTAGATTTTAACAGTCCTCAGTTGCTTAAGTACAGACAATTAAACTGCCAAGTGGAAAATCTCTTTTTAAGTATAGCAGAGCAACAAAATAGCACTTTTACTCTTAATGCATGCGTCTCGTATTCCCTTGACGACCTTGCGAAGGTTTTCTCAGCAATCAAGCAAGTATATAAAATCCTTTGATTAACCCGTTTCCTTTGTTTTATCCGTGGAAATCTGGGTGTTAAAAGGCTGAAATATATTCAACGAAATCGCGTCTAGCAGATTGAGAGACAAAAGTTTATGATCAATGTGTGTTAAACAATTAATCACATAAGTATAGTGACATTAATTTCGGTTTGCTACAAAAAGCTGTAGATATTTCTCTTAAAATGAATGAAGAATGCTCTAAAATGCGTGCTTGTTCTGGAATGGGGTGAGATGAAAATCTGATTCTCCCACATCCTTCGTAATCGAAGAGGTGGATCATGCAAATGACACGAATGCTGTCTGCCTGGGGGAAATGTCGTCGGGTAAGAAAAGCTGGAGCCGTAGTAACGGGGCAAGAAATTCACAAATGCTGGTGACCCTCCTTCCCCCCGCTTGTAAACCACTCTGCAGCCCCAACCTATACTGCTGAACTGTTCATCTCCCATTTCAACATCCCTCCCTTTTCTTGTTTTATGGCAAGAAATCGAGCAGAGATAATGATTAGCATACAAAATGGTTTATAATAACTTTCTTCACTCTAATCTTATACACAAACGTGCTGCATAGAAGGTTTCTTGCTCTTCAGCAAGGACGGTAGCAAGCA